>JAWNZC010000046.1:47500-567500 GCA_035771165.1 Paragorgia papillata
TTGATTAATTGATCACTTGATTTAATTGATCATTTTAATTGATTATTGATTACTTGATTTAATTGATTAATTGATCAACCATTGATTCAATTAATTGCAATTGATTAATTGATTAATTGATACCATGATCAATTGATTATTGATTAACATTGATAATTGATTAATTGATTAATTGATTAATCAACCATTTGATTAATTGATTATATTGCAATTGCCATTTGATTAAATTGGATTACAATCAATTGCATTAATCAACCAATCAACCAATCAACCAATCAACCAATCAATATTAAAACCAATCACCAATCAACCAATCAACCAATCACCAATCAACCAATCAAATCAACCAATCAACCAATCAACCAATCAACCAATCATTATCAACCAATCAACCAATCAATCAACAATCAACCAATTGAATCAACCAATCAACCAATCCAATCAACCAATCAACCAATCACCAATCATTAATCAACCAATCAACCAATCAACCAATCAACCAATCAACCAATCAACCAATCAACCAATCAAACCAATCAACCAATCAACCAATCAACCAATCAACCAATCAACCAATCAATCAACCAATCAACCAATCAACCAATCAACAATCAACCATCAACCAATCAATCACAATCAACCAATCAACCAATCAACAATCCATCAACCAATCAACCAATCAACCAATCAACAATCCAATCAACCAATCAACCAATCAACCAATCAACCATCAACCAATCAACCAATTCAACAATCAACAATCAACCAATCAAGCCAATCAACCCAATCAACCAATCAACCAATCAACCAATCAACCAATCAACCAATCAACCAATCAACCAATCAACCAATCAACCAATCAACCAATCAACAATCAACCAATCAACCAATCAACCAATCAACCAATCAACCAATCAACCAATCAACCAATCAACCAATCAACCAATCAACCAATCAACCAATCAACCATCAACAATCAACCAATCAACCAATCAACCAATCAACCAATCAACCAATCAACCAATCAACCAATCAACCAATCAACCAATCAACCAATCAACCAATCAACCAATCAACCAATCAACCAATCAACCAATCAACCAATCAACCAATCAACCAATCAACCAATCAACCAATCAACCAATCAACCAATCAACCAATCAACCAATCAACCAATCAACCAATCAACCAATCAACCAATCAACCAATCAACCAATCAAACCAATCAACCAATCAACCAATCAACCAATCAACCAATCAACCAATCAACCAATCAACCAATCAACCAATCAACCAATCAACCAATCAACCAATCAACCAATCAACCAATCAACCAATCAACCAATCAACCAATCAACCAATCAACCAATCAACCAATCAACCAATCAACCAATCAACCAATCAACCAATCAACCAATCAACCAATCAACCAATCAACCAATCAACCAATCAACCAATCAACCAATCAACCAATCAACCAATCAACCAATCAAACCAATCAACCAATCAACCAATCAACCAATCAACCAAATCAACCAATCAACCAATCAACCAATCAACCAATCAACCAATCAACCAATCAACCAATCAACCAATCAACCAATCAACCAATCAACCAATCAACCAATCAACCAATCAACCAATCAACCAATCAACCAATCAACCAATCAACCAATCAACCAATCAACCAATCAACCAATCAACCAATCAACCAATCAACCAATCAACCAATCAACCAATCAACCAATCAACCAATCAACCAATCAACCAATCAACCAATCAATCAATCAATCAATCAATCAATCAATCAATCAATCAATCAAGCAATCAATCAATCAATCAATCAATCAATCAATCAATCAATCAATCAATCAATCAATCAATCAAACAATCAAACAATTGTTGAGCAGCTATCCCAATTAATTGTTGTCGTTCTTCGCGTCTTATCTGCGAATGTTGGTGGAAAATTCGACAAACTGTAATCTCGTTCTCAGTGCGTGCCAAGATTAAATGATAGGCATACATGAAGTAGTAACAGCAACAAGGAGCCATTGCTGAACAAAATAATCACAGCCTCTGGGAACGAGATTAAATATTAGCATATTTTTTTCGGTACAGCTAGGCATACACTAGTGTAGTATGAATAATGTTGCCCGCAGACTGGAAAGTTTGTAAAATATGCAATGGAGATTCGTATATTTCTTATATGCGGGCAATTGTCAGCCTGAAACTGCGCAATGGAGATCTCTGTTGCGCGGTACAAACTTTCCAGTCTATTGTTGTGTTAAATAATAGTTAACCTTGTTCGGATACTGCTTATTGGAATATCTACTATCCAAATTTGGATACTAATTTTCAAGGAGGGATACCAGATTTTAAGTGCCAGTATCCCACTGGATACTGCTGAAATATTCAAATCTCATGCCCTGCATGTACTGTATGAATGTAGTCATAATAGCTTGTGATGTAAATACCTTTGCAAAATCTCAGTGGTCTGCTATAAACAATGCCAGTGTTTAATGGCATTTGTATAGGAAATTTACATCACTATTTATTTAACTTAAGGAAGGCTCTGCTACCTAAGGGAGGTTACCTGACTGACTACCTTGTATCTGGCAAAACCCTTACGGTAACCCTCCTCCCATCCTGCAGCACTGCATGTCACCCATACAAGGTATGGGGAGAGTTACCTGAATACCCTGGAACAGCCAAAAGTCTGACTGAATATGCTCCATACACAAATGCAGTGACCCTCACCTGTAAGTCTATAGCTAAAAGAACTATTAAATATGTGTTAGGACAATCAAAGCCAACCTCCCAAGAAAGGATAGCATCAAGTGGTTGAGTTGGGGCAGATGGGATTGGGTGCAACGAGTTTAAAATTAGCCCACTAAATATACTCTTCTTTGTTTATAACATATTACATTAGGACTAACATCGCACTATTTCGCGAATACCAGCACATGAATTCAACACATGGACAAAAAATACAAAGATCTCACTCATGACTCATATTTATATTAAATTCCAAGACAAATGTTCCTAAAAAATATCACGAGAACAAAAACTTTCTTATTTGGATAATTGAAACAAATAACATACCTGATAATATATTACTATGTGTGTCATTTTCTGAAAGAATGATTCTTTTAATCAAATAAAAAAATGATCGCAATACACCGCCATTTGTATTAATGAACGCCACAGCACAAAATGGCGCTGGCCACCATACCATATATGGTAGGGGACTTATCGCGCGTTGGGGCCTTCTCGTGCGGGGAAAGCACTGCCAAACCCTGCTCAATTTTTGGGTGTCTCAAACACTGACCTATATATATAACTGGACTGCGGGTGCTGGCCAAAAATGTGTCCCCATTTTCACTTTCAAAATGGCGGCAATTATGGGTCCTTCTGCTAATGGTAGCGACCACTGACATGTACTTATCGTAGGAAAAAAGAATATTTATGTAAATACAAAGCGATTTTCTTTCTATATTAATAAATCGTTCCTATGCGAGGGCTTCCCCAGAGGTGAATAAAATCGTCTGGCGTTACTCCGTTAGCCAGAACAAAATCCTAAAGAGTAAAGACCAATAAATTCGGACAGGAAAGAGTTAATGCATGCAGGTTGGTCATTGTTAATTTCTTGTGGAACGACTCAAGAGGCCTGCTGGATTATTTGTCTGACCAAATAGGAATATCGCCTCCCATGTAAACAGCCCCTAAGAAGAACTCGGTACGCCTCGCTTATTTACGATTTTCTCGTGATCTTCAGCAGTTCTTTATAGAGCTGGCGACTTCACAAAACGAAATGTTTGTAGATTTCCATGACCATGTGTATTGACAGTCTTGTTTATTTTATTGCCAAGTGTGCGTGCGGTACCGCCGGCCGGCACGTCTTTAATTCAGACTGCTAGAAAGCTACAACAGTAATTGTCTAGGATTATTATTATTGTAGTTCAGAACTACAATAAGACTCTTATCATGAAAACATCCCGGGCCGCTCAACAAATATTTTGTTTACACAAACTCGAGACCAGTACGATATTATGCTGACTTGGCAAAAATACTGACAGAAAATTCGACAAAGTTTGCCTAGTCCGTCTACTCCGAACGTTTTCTCAAGAAATAATCCACTGTAGAAGTTATTAGATATATTGGCAGAAAGATAATTCACCTTACTATAACATACGTGCAGTTTATCCGACCAAATAGATTAGTTTCCCTAAAAAAGCGAAATACCAAACATGTCCAAATCATAATAGCGGCCGCTATTTTGAAATTTTTCCCCTTATGTATTATGTCTTCTCCGAATCTTTTCTCGAGAAATAAACCCCTGTAGAAGCTATCAAATACACTGGAAGAAAGATAATTCATCTGGCTACAACATACGTACAGTTTATCCGACTAAATAGCTTAGTTAATTTTTCTTAAAAAAAGCGAAATACCGAACATGTCCAACACGAACTAGAGATTCTTAGGTATCGGTCAGCGACCTTTACCATTAGCAAAAGGACCCATAAAAGCCGCCATTTTGAAAGTGAAAATGGGGACACTTTTCCTAACTCAAAGGTAATAGGAGCACGCAGTCCAGTTATATATATAGGTCAGTGGTCTCAAATCGATTTGCCCAGAGCCATTATATTTGCCCCGCGCGGCCGGGGCAATTTGGCTCTGGGGACGAGATTGGGCTATAGCCTGGTACCCTGGCCCAATCAAAGAATATGGGCCAGGTAACCACTAAAGACTTCTGCTTTCCCATTGGTTGAAATTTCGCGCGTTTTTAGTGGCTATGAGTAAAATTGCAATCGTCATAAGTGGATTTAGCCCTGATGACGCAAGAATGAGATTAGTGGTTACCTGGCCCATATTTCTTTTGAAATTGGGCCAGGGTACCAGGCTAATTGGGCTACTGCAGGCAAAGTGCAATCTCGTTCCCAGAGCCAAATATGCCCGGCCGCGCGGGCAAATCAAATGGCTCTGGGACAATCCATTTGAAATACACGAAAAAGTGTGTATTTTGGGGCATGCGCAGTTGGTATTTTTGTACCCAGACCCACGAAAACCTTCAGCACGGCCGTTCACAACCTCGTACCCAGGGCCCTCTCTGCTTTCAAAATGGCGCGAGGAGAAGACCCTGGCAAAGGCTTGTCACGTGACACCAATAATTTTGGAATAATTTTGATGATGACTCACACTGTACCGGGGGACGCGGTACATCACTGATAAACAGAGTATAGTTGGCTTGCGTATATAAAACTACTCAGCGAACTATTTAGGCACTCAAGAATAACCAAATCGCACAAATAACAAGACATTCTCTTAACAAGTTTATCAAATCAGTTAATGACCGTGTTTAGTAAGAAGCGTCTACACTACAACATATTTGCTTTATTATGCAAGCAAGAAGTGTTTATTAATATTTCGGTTTCTGGACTTTCCGAATCTAATTTAAAAAGTTTAGAAATATGCAAAGTCAAAGTCTTCAGTGCTGATCTATATTAATGTTCGTCGATCGAAGAATTGTTGTTGATCGTATATTTGTATTAAAGTACAAGTACAACCTCAAAGTCAACGAGGACAGCAGATTCGATTCGAATATGCCGTTTGAGTATAAATCGACAGATACAACAATTAAATTTCCACAAATCCAAAACGTGTGGACAAGAAACATAAATGTGCTATACTGGACAGTAAATATACTTCCAACAATCAACAGCATTCGAATATTTTTAGTGTATGTATCAGTACCTGTAACCGCAGACTCGCAGAGCGGGTTTCTGTTTATCAGTTTATGTTCGTTCGTCGCCTTCGGCTTCAATTCTGGCGATTGACGGCAACAAATATGAATTATCCAGCAAATGTCGTAAATTTTGAAATATATATATTAAATTTACCGCTCGAATTTAACGTTACCGGACTTGCAACAACCTTGACGTTTATAAGAACCGAATCAACCGCTCCCCCCAGGACGGGCGAAGCTCAAATTATCCACGTGACCAAATACTCCAAGAATCTTGGAGTATTTTGGAATCACGTGACCAGCCTTTGCCAGGGGGTAAGCACTAAATGCCATACCCTGAGGCCCCTTGAGCCCGCATTCGGCTAATTTTGTCAGCGGTATAACCGGTATAGTAGCAACTGTGGCATCTAAAACAATGTTGTCATTGTCATCGTCCAGAATTGAAGAAGTATAGCGTGTTGCGTAGGCAGTGTTGAAACAATCGAAATTCAAAATATAGTAAGCGGTCGAAACAGAGAACGTAGTGTCTAACGTTTCGAGCGAAGGCCCTTCGTCAGAGACAAACGTCTAGAGTGCTCGATACAGAGATGTAGAGCTTAATATACAATTTATTTGAAACTATCAAATATATATACAGGTCGTCATATATAATACACTGTGTTTCACAGCGTGCTCAGGCTACAGCGCAATCATCAGATGACTAACGGACTAACGATGTATCACTAAATTTAAATTTAAATATGCATGTCTGCGGCGGAAGTGTTAAATGTCTGGTGGTATTTCCTTGAAGTTTAATACATAATAAGTGCTTGTTGACATGGCGACAACTTGATAAAAGTTCATTTCTTTTATTGAGTGAAGTGATATATCATACAGAGTGTTTCATCAGGATTTCCAAACACCGAGGTGTTTGGAATCCTGATGAAACACTCTTCCAAGTGTATGATATAGCATATAGCTTCTCAAACAAATCAGTATTTTACGAGAAAATCGAGGCGAAAGTTGGCTTAATTTATGAAATTTCTTCCTCCGATATCAAAACCTCCGTCTCGGTACTGATTTCCTTTGTTTTCGGTTCATGAATTATTAATGATTTGAGAAGGGAATTTCTGAAATATAATATGAAATTTCTCAGTAAGGCAGAGTTCGCATCTTTTTGATCCGTTTTTAAAGACGGGCGCTCTGTCTAAGACTAACGACAAAAAAGATTCGAACTCTGCCTTACTGAGAAATTTCATATTATATTTCAGAATTTCCCTTTACTCAATAAAAGAAATGAACTTTTATCAAGTTGTCGCCATGTCAACAAGCACTTATTGTGTAACTTCAAGGAAATACCACCAGACATTTATTATTGTTATTATTATTTAACACTTCCGCCGCAGACATGCATATTTAAATTTAAATTTAAATTCAGTGACACATCGTTAGTCTGTTAGTCTTCTGATGATTGCGTAAAGTTGGTTTTCACTGGCGTATTTTGTCGCGCGAAGCGGCCTTTTTCTTTTGTCTTATGAGCTCTCGAGTGGACCTAATTAGAAATCTATTCCAATCTATTCAATTTTGACAATAGAAATGTCGCTTCGCGCGACAAAATTCGCCAGTGGAAAATCGGCTTAAAGCATGAAACACATTGTAATGACAACCTGTATATATATATTAGATAGTTTCCAATAAATTATATATATATATATATATATATTCAATATATATGTTTTTATATGTATATATGTATATGTTGTTTTTTTTGGCATAAAGGCTCAGACGCTCACACCAATTGACCAACGCGAATGCCCAGTTTCTGTCTCAAATCCAAAGCGAAAGCTTATAGCTTTCGGGTAGCTATTCTTTTCACAACGAGTTCGGTTTGCGATAAATTAGAGATTTCTTATAGAAATCGAACGATTTTCCAGTCATCAAGTGGGACTTCCTTCTCACGAATAAGTGAAATTTTAAACGTAGGTTGCTACAGAGGTTAATAAGGGAGACATCGGCAGCACAGTGATGTTAACTACAACACTTGCCTAGATGACCGTAGTATTGCGGGCTCAAGGGGCCTCACGGTATGGCATTTAGTGCTTACCTTGCCAGGGTCTTCTCCTCGCGCCATTTTGAAAGCAGAGAGGGCCCTGGGTACGAGGTTGGGCCGTTCAATATTCTGCAAAATACATCGACTTGTTGTGGCTGATTCTGGAATTTAATAGTAACAAATAGCAGTAGAAATGTTGTAAGAATATAATCGTGGCTGGTTTATGATGCGACAAAGTATTACTTGGCAGAAATTTCTGGATAAGTGACTGATAAATGGAAAATAATGCACCAGGCGTGATAGTGATCGATGACCAGTTCATGACCTTCTGATGAAACCCAGTTTGAATTCTTGTTTATTCAAACTTATGAACACGAAAATATCGTATTATTGTTCTGAATATTATTCGAATATTCGTAGACAGCTACAAGGTAAATTACAACGAAATCTGGAATTTTAAAAACTTATTTCATGTATATAGTACTGCATGTATGTCTTTCAAATAAAACGTGACCTAGCTTGGTGGTATATTTGTCATTTGTTGATTTGCAACATTTAATTTGTTACATGTTTTATAATCCACTTGTTTGTGTGTAATCGAAATAATCGACACTGTAGCTTTCTGAGGTTTAATAATTTATGAATTGATATTACATCTGTTTATACTGATCTATGTGATTGAATATTCAAACACCAGTAGCTGAACCTCACTATGAACCAGCCATATTTGTACGGCCTGTTTATATTGCCCATTTGAGTATGGCGAAAAAATTCTATGCATAAAAAAATAACAAAGTGAGAGGTTCTTCTTTTACTTATTTTTTTAAACATTAACTTTAAAGTGGCAGTACGATCGAATTTTCACTTTGCGTTTTTTTTAGCCAAAATACTTCTTATAGTCCTAATATGACTTACCATGTATTTAAAAACGATTTTAGAAAATGTTTTCTATCAGAATTCAAGCATCTTTTACGAGCACTTGGCTTGATTTCGGAAATTTTTGGAGCCTGCAATTTATCAATAGCGGTAGCTCGTTGTGACGTCATCTACTCAACACTCTACAAGAAGATTCATATATCCTACTATATACGTACATAGTTTAAACGCGTCTTCCCGACTTATTCTACGTTTTTATATGTAATAAAGTTTTTTGAAAAGCAATACAAAATTATGCCACCATCCCCTTGTGTTGCTCAAGGGTGTAGTAACTGCGCTGATCGTAATGCTGCCATTTCGCTTCACCAGAACCCCACAACTAAAAAGCGTCTTGTTTGGGTTTATTTTCAGTTAAAACATATCGCGCTAATTTGAACCAACTTTGTTATTTGCTCTGCGCATTTTGCTGATCATTGTTTAGAAAGGCGTCACGTAAGGGGCCAAAGGTGCAAGCTTTCGTTGCCTAAAAGATGACTTAAACCCGTCAATATGGAAAGCAAAAGTCCGTCGTCGAAGAGAAGCCAACGAAGAGTAACTGCACAAACTTGTTATGACTCGTGTTTCATTATCGGATCAAATTTGTTCACACATGTAGCTAACAATAAAAATATTGCGTGGACCTTGAAAATTTTATAGGCCGTTAAAGAATTGTTCAGTTCGCAAAACGTGCAAGAAAACGCCAGAAATGTTAGCAGCGCCGAACGTGCACCTGAAATGCCATGCACCAGATATGAAGCCCTAAAGAGGTAAGTTGGTTATGTAAGGTAAATCTCAATTTTTCCTGAACATCATAGCATGTAATAAACAGTTAGCCGAATGAAGAAACCCGTACCGTACAAGAATGTACAGATGCACGAGAATACATTGCAGTTTCACACGTAAATCAGTACTTCTGCGCGCCGCCGCTGTAAAATGACACTATGACAGTATTCAATAACAATATAATGCATGTAGTTTGTTTTGACAACCACTCAACCAGTATATTTTAATTTTAGGGTAGTCTACTGGAAATCGGAAGAGAAAACAAATGCCTGAAGAAGGTCAAAACAAAGTATAGTTTAAGTAGAAAGACGGCAGTACTATTCAGATACAAAAAAATGAGCCGCGCAGTTAATAGCAGACAGTATATAAACGGATAAAAATGTTACATATTTTCATGATATATTATAATAAAATACAACTATTGGTAATAGCAAAATACTATGATATGGTTCAGCTACATGTAAATGCATATACAGTATGGTGACAATGACGTATTTAGATTTTATCAATTATATTCTAGATGTTACATGTAAATACGACAACAGAGTCACAGAGGGAGTCAATGCATGATGTTAGAAATGTAATCAGGTCTGTGTTGGACGTCGAACGCCGTGTGTAAAATATATCCGTGGCTCATAATAAAATGCGTAGTAAACAAACGACGTTGAATCCTGGGTGTTCGGTAATACAGCGAGTTTGATTCTCCGTATCGTCCAAGCATGTTAGTTTTTTCCGGCACGGCTCCAATCTCACAACAGCAACGACACCTTCAAGAGAACAACACGAACACTTTAATTATACACCTAACCACACAACCGATGATTCTCTCAATAATAAAATTTTAATAACTACGTACCATGATTGCACTGGGACTTCGTGATTGCACTGGGACTTCATGGTTTAATAAAACGTCTTGAAAAATGAAAATTCCTGCTGTTCTTGTTGTTCTCTTCTATTCTCCTTCATATTCTAAAATTATGTGCGCTTCCTCTGGTGCGCTTCTTCCTCATATAGTCATTACAAGCGGCTCTACATCGTTGTCAAACACTTCATTGTTGACCCCATCCATACCAGCAATGTCCGCATAAATTTCGCTTTCGCTGTCAGAGTTTCTAGAACTCGACTTGGAAGGTGAAGACGTTTTTAACAAAACAGGTATAACAAATCAACAAGGCGTTCTCTGTAGTTTGGCTGGTTTATCACGCGTTTGTGTTGAGTAGATGACGTCACAAAGTAGTACCGCTGTCTGATTTCGCGGACTCCAAAAACGCAATGGCGGAGTGATTTTATGCCAAATTATACGACATTTAATCGATGTTTATGCACTCAAATCAACCTTAAAGTTGCTTTTACTCTTATATTTGTATAACTTCTAAGCATAAGAAGTGATTAAGCCGCAAAAATCGTTAACGATTTTCGGTCGTACTGCCACTTTAAAGTACTTAACACCAAAGATGTGAGGAGCAGGTGGCACACATGCTCACATTTAGCTAATATATGATTTATAATGATATTGGATTTTGGTTTCATTTGTCACAGTCGTCTAGTTCAGTTGTAAAATTTACTAAAGTTTGTGGAGCCCTTCATCAAAGTAAAACCAAGGGCACCACCTTTTTAACTTTATACCTAAAACACTGCTTAATTATATAAACTTTACTCTTAAAAACATTACAATAATGTAATAAAGCAGCTTCTGGTACAAAAAATACCCTTTAGACTTGGCATCTTGTGCAGTCTGGTAACTGATAAGGGTGTAACAATAGAGGGACTGGGTGGGGGGGGGGGGGGGGGATACAGGCTGCCCACTTAATATTTTTCCTAAGCTCCATTGGCAACTCTGAAAATGGGCTAAAATGTGACTAAAGCCTGGTTTCCATTTGGTCACTAGTGGTCATTGACAGAGTTGCTGCTGGGATAGGATTTATTCTATCCCAGCAACTGCAATCGACCACTTGTGACCCACCAATGTCCAAATGTCAGTCCGGATTAAAATTTCCAAGGGAAAGCACAATGCACCCCACCTTACTATTAATTTTGATGAATTAGGCTAACCCGAAGTATCTTCTGCCAGCACTAGGTAGATAATGATTTATGCTGGCATGCGTGTAGTCCCCATTTATAACAAAGGTGTCCACAGTTAGTACATCTGTATACTCTACTGATAAATTTACTTTTGGATAAAGTGCCAACTGAAGATAAGATGAGTAAAGTCATAGTCAGCAATAAATTATGAGCTTTAAGAAATCATTTTATTAACCTTTTCACCACCAGGTTAAGCTATTTAGAATTTTATTCTGGTTAACATGCCAGATGATTTTATTCTACTGCAGAGGGAATGCATTAGCTGGTTGGGGTGGCCTTGCAAGCTCACATTGAATGGGTCAATCACTGTTGCTTAGGTTTGCTGAGAATCTCTGTTAATCAGCTAATTAAGTTAACTGGTGCAGGCAGGAATGGGTTATGGTCCAAATCAAAATGTGAAACACAGTAAATGTAATATTAATTTTATTGTGTGAACAGCCAGAGTTAGAGTGGAAAATTGTTCTCTCAAGGTGGGAATTCTTAACTTCTGGCTTTTAAATACATCCCAAATGCAGCTGTTCAGTACATAAGAAATAATACAGAGATTGTTGTTTGCAAAAGTAAAACTACAGTTGGTGACTGTACTATGAAAAGACCTTTGGCTGAACTGATTTTCAAAGTAATTTTCTTTAATTTAGAAAGCAGACTTTGGATATACAGTGTGTACTAAAACATTGACTGTAACCATCAATCACTGTCTGTTTATGATCAGGGATGCCAGGAGTGGCACAGGGGTGTAGGAACTGGAGGGAAAATGGGGCATGTGCCCCCCCCCCCCAAACTTTGTCATGAAATGCCCTTTTTGCAACAGGAAAGTGCCCTTTTTATGTTAAAACATGTGCCTCAAGTGTCCTTTTGAAGTCCTACCCCCTGAACAAAGTGCCCTTTTGAAGCTGTGCCCCTCCAAGATCAACTTGCTTCCTACGCCACTGGAGGGGCAGCTTCCACTCATTGCCTTTCAGTGCTAGGAGGGGCAAGGGGGGTTATCACTTAATATGGATATCACTTAAAATAGGATATTAAAAAGGAAACTATATGGGGTCACTACATAGAGTAGGTATCTCCTTGTATTTAAATTATAATTAAATAGAAAAATAAGTTCACCATTTATTATTTTATTATCATATATTTTATTTATTAACATTTGTACGTAACTGATACTGGAGAAACAACAATAGGACTCAAAGTCCCTTACAAGGTTGTTCTCCTAAGATTGAATTGTTGATTTTATGGAGGGGGGGGGGGACCAGAGAACCTGGAAAAACCCTTGAAGCACAGGAGAGATCAACTACAATAACTCTACTCCCACGAGTTCCAAGCTCAAGCCTGTGACAGGGTGTCCAAAGTGGTCACCCATCCAAGTACTAATGCCATCCAATCAAGCTTAACTTTGGATCACAGTGGTCAGGCAACTCTTCACCACCCATGCTTCCCATATGGTCACATAGGTATAGTACCAGTTTAAAACTTGTGTAAAATGTATAAATCAGCAACCAATGCTTACCCCATATGGATATAATACTTCAAACCAATGTACAGTATATTACTTGTAGATACAAATTAAAAAAAAACAATGCCTTGTAGTGCATTGTACAGCTATAAGAATATTATGTCACATATAACATATATAAAAAGTAATAAACACAGTGTCAACAGCCATAAGACAATATATTTTTTTGTTAAAACTTGATCAGCCACTCAGCTAATTATGAATATTTGAGGTGATTGAAAGATGTAGACAATTATTTATTGTTCAAATAGCCATCATTTATACGTTCCAATGATACTTCTTGAAGTCAAATCCAGTGTTCATATGACGATATACCATAAATATTTAATTATTTTATATACAAGTACGGAAAACTATGAAATCTGAGAAGTGAACTCGTCACGAAGCACGGCCACGATACATGGGCCACGATGAATCTGTTATCTGTCATACTTTAAACTCGAACCAGAGTTCCAAAAATACCACAAAGGCAAGTAAGTATTTCTTGTCTCCTTGAAATGACTTTTGCAAAGGAATAACTCTTAATTTCTCAGATTAAGTCCCAATAAACATGTTATTTCGCTTCACTCCTTCTCGAAAACAAGCCATATTACATGAAGACCGCGATGGGAGAATGGGTGTGAAATTATCTGCGCAGCGCAGTAGGCGTCAACGCGTTAAGCCAATCAGAGTCGATTTTCAAATGGATTGTCCCAGAGCCATTCGCTTGCCGCGCGCGTATGGGTCTGGGTACGAGATTGGGCAAAGTGCGGAGGTCTCCTCAGAGTTGGGAGTGGGCCGAGGAAGATCAGATCGAAGGCTGAATGTGGTGCATACTTCACACTGGTGAACATATTTACGATCAAGACAGTTGTCAGCCACATCTGATTGCTATTAAGCCCTAATCAAACGAGAACGCAAGTCATCGCAAGTTGGCAGTCACGCTATCTCAGCCAGCCGCTCTGAATAGTTTCCCGAAAATATCATGTACGGTGACAAAGTTAAAACTTGTTTAAAACACTCATGAAACCTTTATTTTGTTCATTTGGGGAGTTCGACGACCGCCAGCCCACAGAAATTCTGACTGCCAACTTGCAATGACTTGCGTTCTCGTTTGATTAGGGCTTTAAACTATATGTCAGTCAGTCAGTTTCGAAATCTACCAACAGCGTGCAAGAACCTTCATCAAAACGAAAAGCTGCTCAACTTTTTCTGCAACTTATACTCTAAAAGCGAAAGGAGCAAAGAACTAACAACATGCCTCACGGCCTCACTTAATCTCGTTCCCAGAGCCCACGTTCCCCACCCGGGAAAGGAGAGACTCTGGGATAATCCGTTTCAAATCGTTACATTATTGGCTGAATAGTGAGCATGAGTTGGTCTGAAGTGACCGGAAGTAGAATTAATAAAACCAAAATAACAAAGATGTCGGACGACAAGACTCCAGTGAAGACGTTGCCGCGATCGATATCTTCGCCGTATGTGTGTAGATGCTGTAATTCGAGCTTCGCCAGCAACCCCATTGACTTGTTTGGGGGAAAGTCAAACAAGGAGAACATACTATCCAGATTTCTCTCGGATATTTACGCATGCGTACCTCAACCGGAATAAGAAGAATCCTGTGATTTGAAACGGATTATCCCAGAGTCTCTCGTGTACCCGGGTGGGGAACGTGGGCTCTGGGAACGAGATTGGGCCTCACTCAGTCACACGACTAACAACTCACCGAAAGCGTGAATAGTTGCGGA
The DNA here is from genome assembly GCA_035771165.1 of Paragorgia papillata. NCBI lineage: Eukaryota > Metazoa > Cnidaria > Anthozoa > Scleralcyonacea > Coralliidae > Paragorgia > Paragorgia papillata. The sequence goes on from JAWNZC010000046.1 coordinate 62,290, forward strand.
AGTAAAAAGTGCAAAAATGCAAAATCGTGACACCCAACAAACCAAGCCGAAACCTAGATTCGGCCTACCATAGGTGGCCCAAGTAATTATAGGCTTACCAACACTGGCAGTAGCCAGAATAAAATCGGTCACCATAAAGGCAGTTCAAATAAACTGTAAAAACCACATGGCACCAATCTTAACAAGTGCATGATTAACCATTTCTTCTATTTTTTTGTTTTCTTCCAGGATCAAGTAGGAGAGTATCGTGATTGCTTTGTACCAAATCCTTCTTGTAAAGACATGAAGATATTCCATTGGTTAGGGAAGCTGATGGGGGCTGCATACCGTAGTGACGAAAGCTTAACCTTGTATTTTCCACCATTTGTGTGGAAATTGTTAGCTGGCGAACATGTGACTTGGTGCACTGACTTTGCTGGTGTCGACGAGGCTTCTGTGAACCTTATCAGTAAGTAATGAAGGAGAACTGTGTAGGGTTAACCCATTGCTGTCAGGATGTCCGAGGATTCTCACTTTGACGAGTAAAATCATCTGGTGTTAGACAGAGTAAAACAATAAAGGGACCATTTTTGGCCAGTTCAGGCAGGAATGGCTTAATCACTTGTTAATTCATTGCTGCCTAGGATGTCTGAGGGTTCTCTCTTGATGCGTAAATTCATCTGGTGTTAGACAGAGTAAAACAATAAAGGGGCCATTTTTGGCCAGTTCAGGCAGGAATGGCTTAATCACTTGTTAACTCATTGCTGCCTAGGATGTCTGAGGGTTCTCTCTTTGATGCGTAAATTCGTCTGGTGTTAGACAGAGTAAAACAACGAAGGGTTCGTTTTTGGCTTGCTCGAGCAGAAATGTGTTAACATTAGTAGATAAAAAATTGTGAATTGATCTTCTTACTCTAGATAACATTGAAATGGTTGATAGACAAGAATTTTCTGAAGTCTATGCAACTGATCTTGACTTCATCACAACATTAAGTGATGGTAGTGTTGTTGAAGTAAAAGATGGTGCTTATCAGATGCAAGTGGATTACGATGCTAGGCTGGAGTACTGTGAACTTGTTAAGAAGACAAGGATGATGGAATCTATAAATCAGGTATTGTTTATGCCTTGGCAGAGTTGTCATGGTGACCTCTTACTGCTTCCAATCTTATCCAGAACCCAGGATTGCTTGCTCATTGCTTAGCTCAATTGCTATTGCTAGCTTGCTTACTAGCCTTTGCTCCAGAACCCTGGATTGCTTGCTCATTGCTTAGCTCGATTGCTATGGCTAGCTTGCTTACTAGCCTTTGCTCCCTACGGCACCTACCGCCAACTTCAACGAATATCTAGCAGTTAATGGCTTGTTCCTTGGTCTACGATCAATCTTTCCACAAACGTTCATGAAAACATGTGCAATACTTTGTAGGGTATCCTTGCGACAGACAGACAGACAGACAGACAGACAGACAGACAGACAGACAGACAGACAGACAGACAGACAGACAGACAGACAGACAGACAGACAGGGAGAGAAAACTTTAGTTAAATTCGGAATCTTATCAATTGTACAAATTGCTTTTCATAAGAACCGAATATAAGTTAAACAAGACGCCTGCTCGGGCTGCTCATAGCAATGCAGCTTGGCATAGCCTATGCACGAAACAGCGTGCACATATTAAGCATTTGTTAAAAAGTACAAAATAACCTACAGTGCAATCTACAGTGCTCGATTCGGTAGATTCAAGCGATCATTAGACAACCCCGTTAATAAGTTAATAGCTGCCAGTTCGCCTGCCGTTAGTGAAAAAGCTGGATTGAACGAGCGACAGGTGCAGCGGCGAACTGTCAGCTAACTTCACGGCGTTAATCTAGACGTGCAAACAGTTCGACATAGTACATGTTTATCAGTATTTTTTGCATTATTTGGTGCTACCCGGTCGACAACAAGCGAACGTACATGTACCAAGGAACTATTAAAATGCACACATGAGCTAGTGAAGCAGTTGAATCACGTCGAGTTTCATGAGCTAGTGAAGCAGTTGAATCACATCGAGTTTATTTGGCGTAACTTTATTAACACAACAATACATAATCCAGGCAATAACAAAGCAAATTACAAATATTAAAATTACCTCAATACATTTAAAGTTTCCCATTTAGCGTAAACTTGAGTCTCTTCAGCACAAAATGTCAACACAGCATATATAATTTTCAACGTTGTTTATGTCTCGCTCATCTTGCAGATAGTTTCCAATAGTCAACAGGTTATCAGATTGTGAGCATGAGTAATACTTTTCGGTATTAAAATTCAATAAATCGTTTATAATCAGTTTGTCTTGATCGAGACGGCGGAATATGATCGAGACGGCGGAATATAACCCAGATCGAAATATAAATAGCTCAGCATCTATTAGTGTGGAATACCGCCACCAAGATCTGCAGTTGTAAGCGTAGTGAGCATATTTAACATTAACACAGTTGTCAGTTACATGACTGATCAATAACAGTGTTCACTAAGTCACTTGTGATCTTCTACAAGTTACAAACCATGGTCGAACCAATTAGTATTAGATACGGCTCATGATAAATACGCCGTCTGAAACGGGCATAATACTTTCCAAATTTTGTTTAGGTGAAAGCGATGCGTAGCGGTTTATTGTCGGTAATTCCACAATCGCTGTTAGAACTAATCACCTCTCAGGAACTGGAGAGAGGAGTGTGTGGCTTTAACGAAATATCAATCTCTCTACTAAAAGAATCCAGTAAGTATATATAATGCTTGGTTTGAATTGGCTAGGAGCAGTGGGAACAGCAGGGAAATAGCTCGAAGAACATTTGCACTCAATTCCCATATTTTTTTCTTAATTTTACAGTTCACTACGGCGATGAACTATCTTCAGAGTCGGACTGTGTTTTTCAGTTATGGAAAGTGTTGGAAAGTTTCACAGCAGAAGATCGCAGTCGATTTCTTCGTTTCATCACAGGTCGCAAACGACTGCCAGCATGCATCACTCTTTCTCAAATGTGTGGTGAGAAAGACACGCTGCCAAGTGCTTCAACTTGTGCGAGTACTTTGATGTTACCATCCTATTCATCTGTTCAAATTGCAGAGAAGAAATTGAGGTAATCATTGCTAATTTGTTTTCTAATTAGAGTAATTGGCAACAATCTGAAAAAATGTTCCACTACGCTATAAAACGTTCCGTTATGTTGTAAGATGTTCCACTACGCTATAAAACGTTCCGTTATGTTGTAAGATGTTCCACTAGGCTATAAAACGTTCCGTTATGTTGTAAGATGTTCCACTACGCTATAAAACGATCCGTTATGTTGTAAGATGTTCCGCTACGCTATAAAACGATCCGTTATGTTGTAAGATGTTCCACTACGCTATAAAACGTTCCGTTACGTTGTAAGATGTTCCACTGCGCTAGAAAACATTCCGTTATGTTGTAAGATGTTCCGCTACGCCATAAAACGTTCCGTTATGTTGTAAGATGTTCCGCTACGCTATAAAATGTTCCGTTATGTTGTAAGATGTTCCGCTACGCTATAAAACAATCCGTTATGTTGTAAGATGTTCCACTACGCTATAAAACGTTCCGTTATGTTGTAAGATGTTCCACTACGCTATAAAATGTTCCGTTATGTTGTAAGATGTTCCGCCACGCTATAAAATGTTTCGTTATGTTGTAAGATGTTCCGCTACGCTATAAAACATTCCGTTATGTTGTAAGATGTTCCGCTACGCTATAAAATGTTTCGTTATGTTGTAAAATGTTCTGCTACGCTATAAAATGTTCCGTTATGTTGTAAGATGTTCCACTACGCCATAAAACGTTCCGTTATGTTGTAAGATGTTCCGCTACGCTATAAAACGTTCCGTTATGTCCGCTACGCTATAAAACGTTCCGTTATGTTGTAAGATGTTCCGCTACGCTAGAAAACATTCCGTTATGTTGTAAGATGTTCCGCTACGCTATAAAACAATCCGTTATGTTGTAAGATGTTCCGCTACGCCATAAAACGTTCCGTTATGTTGTAAGATGTTCCGTTACGCTATAAAACGTTCCGTTATGTTGTAAGATGTTCCGTTACGCTATAAAACATTCCGTTATGTTGTAAGATGTTCCACTACGCTATAAAACGTTCCGTTATGTTGTAAGATGTTCCACTGCGCTAGAAAACATTCCGTTATGTTGTAAGATGTTCCGCTACGCTATAAAATGTTCCGTTATGTTGTAAGATGTTCCACTACGCTATAAAACATTCCGTTATGTTGTAAGATGTTCCGCTACGCTATAAAATGTTTCGTTATGTTGTAAGATGTTCCGCTACGCTATAAAACATTCCGTTATGTTGTAAGATGTTCCGCTACGCTATAAAATGTTTCGTTATGTTGTAAGATGTTCCACTACGCCATAAAACGTTCCGTTATGTTGTAAGATGTTCCGCTACGCTATAAAACGTTCCGTTATGTCCGCTACGCTATAAAACGTTCCGTTATGTTGTAAGATGTTCCGCTACGCTAGAAAACATGCCGTTATGTTGTAAGATGTTCCGTTACGCTAGAAAACATTCCGTTATGTTGTAAGATGTTCCGCTACGCTAGAAAACATTCCGTTATGTTGTAAGATGTTCCGCTACGCTAGAAAACATGCCGTTATGTTGTAAGATGTTCCGCTACGCCATAAAACGTTCCGTTATGTTGTAAGATGTTCCGTTACGCTATAAAACATTCCGTTATGTTGTAAGATGTTCCGTTACGCTATAAAACATTCCGTTATGTTGTAAGATGTTCCACTACGCTATAAAACGTTCCGTTATGTTGTAAGATGTTCCACTGCGCTAGAAAACATTCCGTTATGTTGTAAGATGTTCCGCTACGCTATAAAATGTTCCGTTATGTTGTAAGATGTTCCGCTACGCTAGAAAACATGCCGTTATGTTGTAAGATGTTCCGCTACGCTATAAAATGTTCCGTTATGTTGTAAGATGTTCCGCTACGCTATAAAACGTTTCATTATGTTGTAAGATGCTCCACTACGGGGTCATTCCCAGACGGTCACCCATCCAAGTACTAACCCGTCCAACTGGGCTTAACTTACTGCAGTGATATTGGGCATTTCACTCGATTACATAGCATGTTCTAAGGATTTTGGGTGAAGGAAAATTCGAGTGTAGAATATATACATTTTAAGATTAATCTCCACCCTAACCCCATCCACCCTACTTATAAAACCCCACTAACCCTAACCTAAACCTAAAATTCGAGTGTAGAATATATACATTTTAAGACCAAACCGGGACCAGTTGCGAAAAATGCAACTACACAGGCCTTCCGGAAGGAATTGAACCCACGACCTTGCGATTCAGAACTCGATACAGAACTCGCGATCAAGCTCGGTTGGCTCAGTGGTCAGAGCATTGCACTAGAATCGCAAGGTCGTGGGTTCAATTCCTGCCGGAAGGCCTGTGTAGTTGCATTTTTCGCAACTGGTCCCGGTTTGGTCTTAAAATGTATATATTCTACACTCGAATTTTCCTTCACCCAAAATCCTTAGAACAAGCTATGTAATCGAGTGAAATGCCCAATATCACTTATAATACCCAATTCTCTCCTGGCATTACCACCTTATTATACATACAGAACTCGCGATCAAGCTCTCGGCAACGCCCTCCGTGGCTCAGTGGTCAGAGCATTGCACTAGAATCGCAAGGTCGTGGGTTCAATTCCTGCCGGAAGGCCTGTGTAGTTGCATTTTTCGCAACTGGTCCCGGTTTGGTCTTAAAATGTATATATTCTACACTCGAATTTTCCTTCACCCAAAATCCTTAGAACAAGCTATGTAATCGAGTGAAATGCCCAATATCACTTATAATACCCAATTCTCTCCTGGCATTACCACCTTATTATACATACAGAACTCGCGATCAAGCTCTCGGCAACGCCCTCCGTGGCTCAGTGGTCAGAGCATTGCACTAGAATCGCAAGGTCGTGGGTTCAATTCCTGCCGGAAGGCCTGTGTAGTTGCATTTTTCTTAACTTACTGCAGTTGTGAGAGGCAGCGCTCTAACAGCATACCGCCAGCCATGCTCCCTGGAACTGTAGTCACATATAATAAGACTCCGCTATTTGTTTCTCTTTAAAGGTACGCTATTTACAACTGTATTGCTATTGATACTGATACAAGTCCTTGGTAATCTTTCAATACTGAGTTTCACAATACAAAACTGCAATACAAAAACTATTAATGTTGACACAACCTATGTTGGGTTACGAGGTTTGTCCAACGCCTCAAAAAGCAGAACTGTAAGTGGACATGAATATTGAATACCACGATAAATATTGTGTGCTTTTGACATTAAAATTGTTCTACAAATTATATTATTAAACACTTAGCCATGCAACTGGAATATTTCCCCCGAATGGCTAAGTGTATGGTTGCTTGAATTACACTCATTTGCAACACAGTTTTCACCAAACTGTTTCGAAGTCCGCAAGTTCATTGCACAGTACGCAGGTTCGTTTTGAAGTACGCATCATTGGATTGGCTATTTCGTTCCTAGTAGCCAATCAAATGCGTAGTTCAAAACGAATTTATGAACATTCCAATGAGCGTGCAAACATTTTGGTGAAAAGTATATTGCAAATGACTGTAATGTCTATGATTATTTTGTTCGTTTAAACTTGTATGTGTGAATCTGCGTAAATATATATATATATTACTGGTATGTTGTGTTGTGAAAGTTGATCATCTAGGTTATTGGACTGGGCATCCGTGAAGTGTACCTCCAAGACAACCAACTTTCACAAACTTTAGTTCATGATCACCTTTTTTTGATGTACCGCGGTTGTTTATTTATAATAATTACTCCCAACCACGCATAAATCAAGTTAATGCCCTGGGCTAATATATATATTAGCCTGGGGGCAGTTAACTTGATTTATGCGTGGTTTGGAAAATAAGGGTTAAAGGGTATTGGGAATAAAAATTAAGTTTGTCTCTTTTGAAAGAACTTGTCAAATGGTATAAGAAGACCTTTTACAATTTTTCCATATCTGTTTTGGTTTTGGAAATATTTCGACCAAAGACAGCGTGCTGTCCGCCATCTTGGAATTATTTTCGATATACATGTGACGACATAAGCAGGGTAAAGTGAAATTTTTATCTTGCCAACCTTATGACATTATGAGCTAGAAACTCGATTTTGTTGCGCTATTTCCATTTTAAATTGACCCACAACATTCAAAAAGCCTTCCATGGAAATTTGGTCACCCACGGAGTAGTTTCATCAGGTTTACCCTGCTTATGACATCACCAATTTCCTAGTTAATTAGACCCAATATTACAACAAGATGGCGGACAGCACGCTGTCTTTGGTCGAAATATTTCCAAAACACAAGAAAGATAGAGAAAAATTGTATAAGGTCTTCTTATACCATTTGACGAGTTCTTTCAAATGCGACAAACTTAATTTTTATTGCCAATACCCTTTAATGGTCACAAATGTGATAAAGGATTTATCATCGCGACTGAAGTGTTTTTTAGACAACTTCTGTAATAACGAACTCAGTATCTCAGTTTTCTTAGGCAACCTCGGTGGTCTTGAACTAAGTAGGTTAGTTACCGAGGTTGAGGTAACTAACCTAACTGTATACTTAATCTTATTTCAGAAACAGAACTATTATTACTGTATTTGCAACTCTCTTTAGCCTTGCTATGTATGTGTAGTTTATTTATATATTTTTTGATAATTAGTCAGTGGTCTTTCTTGCTTTCTTATGACCATGTTTATCGTGATGACTCTTGGGTGATTTATAAGGCAAACACCTGCGACACACTCGCACACAGCTCGAACTATCATCAAACAAATGCATGATCTCTTTTGGAGCCTGAGCCATTTTAAAACAGCTGTATGATTTCTGTACTGGGTGCATGCATAGTTCACACACAATTCCGGTTTGACCTTTTAGTAGTTTCTGAACTGTAAAACAAAAATAATTGAAATTCAATGTGGGCCCATGCACTCCACTCTATTCCACTCTACTCTACTCCACTCTACTCTACTCTACTTTACTCCACTCCACTCCACTGTACTCTACTCCACTCTATTCCACTCCACTGTACTCTACTCCACTCTATTCCACTCCACTCTACTCCACTCCACTCCACTCTATTCCACTCCACTCTACTCCACTCTACTCCACTCTACTCTATTCCACTCTACTCTACTCTACTCCACTCCACTCCACTCCACTCCACTCTATTCCACTCCACTCCACTCCACTCTACTCTACTCACCTTCAACTTTGCTAGAGCAGTTTGCCCTGTGTGTTTATATAATAGATCTGTCTCCCTTGTATATCTGGGTGTTTTGTAAAATAAAAGTAAAAGTAAACCATAAGGTTCAGGTATTTGGATCCTGGTTGTGACCTACCATCCTTGGTGCATTGTGTTGGTGAGTAGTGGTGAAAAATGGTTGATAATTTGAGGTCTAAGGTGTTGGGGTAATAAATATGATTGAGATTACGGAGAAGGATTGGGGTTAAGGGGGTTATGTTTAGGGTTGAGGTTAGGTTTTTAGGAGGTGGCTTTTAAGTTATGGGGGTGGGGATTAGTATTGAAATTTATTTTTATTTTAAAATTTAATTATGACTTATTTTAATTTGTAAATTAAACTTGGGCTGATAAATGTGATTAAGGTCAGGTTTAGGTCAGGTTAAGAAGCACAAGTACTCTCCCCGAGCCGTTCAAATATCTGAAGGTATCTTTAGTGTAAAGACCAGCAACAGAGACGATCGCTGTTTTGTCACTACAGATGGAACTATGTGGTTCTGCAGTGTCGAGGAATGCAAGATTAAAAGATCGGTTCAACATAATTCATCCCGTTTAGAGGAGTTTAGCTGCAAACATATTGTTGAAGCCAAAAACACTGATCGTACCCCCCCCCCCCAGTTGCCATCCTAACACCCGATTTATCCACATTCGTTTGCAGTGAGACAATTAAAAAAGAACTGCAGGATGTGCTAGATGCTACTAAGTTTGAAAACACAGTCATCCAAGTATCCGATGCTAGCTTTTCTGTTTTGGGGCCAGCTACAGCAAGCAACCCGTTAGGTTATTGCCATGTCCGCAAAAGTACAAGTTCTGAGAACCAGCTTTTGTGCACGGGAAAGGATTGTCGCAGCTACGCGGCTAAAGGCAAACAAACCAAGACGAAGTCTGTGTGTATCCACATAAATATGTTGCGTTCTTGTCTGCCCCGGCGTACCGAGCCTCCTGCGAGTGCCAATTGTCCTGTTATAAAACCTGCTAACACACAGTCCGATTCTGTTTCATCTTCCAAAACGAAGCGTCTTTCAACCTTATTGTTGGCCGAAAAAGTTAGAGTGTTGCCTTATATTATTCCGCATATTGTGCTTGAATCAATAGCCAAACGAGATGCATGCGCACTGCTTGATGTCGGTGAAGGTTGGCCAATAACGTTTGCTCCCTTTGATATCAACGATTGTCAACTTTGTGGTTTGCCATTGGGCGACGTATCTATAATCATCCAGGACAGGCAAATAACAATCCTATATACTTAATTACAGAGCTAAACCCTTTTAAAATAGTGAGTGTTAAAGTCAGGTTCTGTTCAGCTCGTAATTGTTTGGCGATGCATCAAGCTTCAGTGGAGAAATTAGGTAAATATATATTTTGAAAAAGGGACATGAGACTTTAACGGTATAAGGGGGATGTTTATATTGAGAGGGCCAGAGCTAGCCTGCCCTAATAAGAGCGCTGGGTTTCACATCGTGTTGTCTTGCTTACCGGCTTGTGCACGCAATTGTAAAATCGTAAAGTTGATAAAAAAATTAGTAAAGGCAAACTTTATTGCGTATACTGAGTTTAAATTTTCTAGCCCTTCTAAGAGGGCAAGCACACTAGGTAGATAATAGTGAGATCTGGCCTAGGAGGGCGGACCATCTCATATAAACCAAAAACCAATTTTACAACGGATTCAATTATTGACAGGCGGGATCTTGGCAGATATGTGAGGTAGAGTTGTAGAATTAACAAATAATTTAAGCGCTCTCCTGTCATCTAAATTAGACACCACATGGATGGATTATAAAGTGATTCCATATTTGTACAATTTTTCATTTCTTTAGGTTTATTTAAGAGACATATTTTATTCCACAACTAGAATATTGACATCACTAGGCTCTACATAAATTCTTATTGTTATCGAACAGACTGTTCAAAACACTCTTTAGAAAACTAAACTCTCGTTGGAAAGTGTTCATAAAGTGGTCTGTGCAACTATGCCAACTATTTTAATGTGTCTCAATTTTTAGAGGGAAAAGTATTTAGTTGTTCGTCCTATAACGTTAACTTCTCCAGTCAAAAGAAGCGATATCAAACATGACTTTGATGTTATTATCTTCAAGTTAGAAATTTCGTGGCATAGGCACTTTAACATTAGCGATTAAATCGTTTTATGTAAATTAGATGCATGCATTTTTAATTAAGTTGTTAGACCAATAAAGAACTCTGCAGAAATCTGTGTCCTTGTATCCTAACTGCCCTCTGACTCTGTTGCCCCAAACTGTGATTTTTAAATATATACATGTTTTGAAATATAAAGGTTTGATCTTACTGATATGTATATGTACAGAATATGTATGTGTATATGTATGTGTATGTGTGTGTGTATGTGCGTGTGTGCATGTTCTACCCGGACTACCCAGACTACGCAGACTACCCAGACTACGCAGACTAGAGAATGAATCCGGAAAAAACTTCCCGGTTTAGTCCCGTATCCAGAGATTTTGAATCCGGAAAAACAGTAGAAACTTTGTATCCGAATACTTTTGAATCCGAAACAATACGTAGTGAAAATAAAAGCCACTTACCACATAATTGGCTTCAGCTGTTGCATGTTGTGTTGTATTTATTTAGTCAAAGTAAAGTTAACACGTTAAAGCCTGACGACGAGTCTTTAGTATTTTATTCTGGCTAACGCCAGACGATTTTATTCAGCACCCCAGACTACGCAGACTACCCAGACTACGCAGACTACCCAGACTACCCAGAACACCAGACTACCCAGAACACCAGACTACCCAGAACACCAGACTACCCAGACTACCCAGAACACCAGACTACCCAGACTACTCAGAACACCAGACTACCCAGAACACCAGACTACCCAGAACACCAGACTACCCAGAACACCAGACTACCCAGAACACCAGACTACCCAGAACACCAGACTACCCAGAACACCAGACTACTCAGAACACCAGACTACCCAGAACACCAGACTACCCAGAACACCAGACTACCCAGAACACCAGACTACCCAGAACACCAGACTACCTAGCACACCAGACTACCCAGAACACCAGACTACCCAGAACACCAGACTACCCAGAACACCAGACTACCCAGAACACCAGACTACCCAGAACACCAGACTACCCAGAACACCAGACTACCCAGAACACCAGACTACCCAGAACACCAGACTACTCAGAACACCAGACTACCCAGAACACCAGACTACCCAGAACACCAGACTACCCAGAACACCAGACTACCCAGAACACCAGACTACCCAGAACACCAGACTACCTAGCACACCAGACTACCCAGAACACCAGACTACCCAGAACACCAGACTACCCAGAACACCAGACTACCTAGAACACCAGACTACTCAGAACACCAGACTACCCAGACTACCCGGACTACCCAGAACACCAGACTACCCAGAACACCAGACTACCCAGAACACCAGACTACCCAGAACACCAGACTACCCAGAACACCAGACTACCCAGAACACCAGACTACTCAGAACACCAGACTACCCAGAACACCAGACTACCCAGAACACCAGACTACTCAGAACACCAGACTACTCAGAACACCAGACTACCCAGAACACCAGACTACCCAGAACACCAGACTACCCAGAACACCAGACTACCCAGAACACCAGACTACCCAGAACACCAGACTACTCAGAACACCAGACTACCCAGAACACCAGACTACCCAGAACACCAGACTACCCAGAACACCAGACTACCCAGAACACCAGACTACCCAGAACACCAGACTACCCAGAACACCAGACTACTCAGAACACCAGACTACCCAGAACACCAGACTACCCAGAACACCAGACTACCCAGAACACCAGACTACTCAGAACACCAGACTACCCAGAACACCAGACTACCCAGACTACCCTGACTACCCTATGTATATATGTACGTATGTGTGTGTGTGTGTGTGTACGTATGTATGTATGTATGTATGTATATATTTATGAATATTGAGAAATATTTGAATATTCAAATATTCATTCATATTTCCTGAAGACTTGGTTCAAAGCTAGCTAGTACTATTATTATGAATGGTTGATAGCCTCTCCCCAGTCCCCTCATCCTAATGCCTGCTACGCAGGCTAAATGGTGGACTACCAAGAACACCGCTCCTCGAAGCTAGCCAATCAGTGGAGACCTTGCAAACAGAGCCCTCCATACTAAAGAGTTGGGACACCGGAAGTGTGGGCGTGAGTTGTCCGCCATTTTGGATCCTAAACTAACAAGGCAGAAATAGCGTGAAAGCCGTAAAATGACACAAAAACGAATATTACTCCGCTTTTCAGAAGACTTGATGGTTCCTTTTTGGCTAGCTGCTGTATTAGTTGATCTGAGTCATTTTTAAAGAGTGTAGGTGAATATTGATGAAAATTTCGTCGAAATGAAAGCCTGAAAGAAAAACCGCTTGGTGCCTTCCCTGCAGCTAAACAAGTAAGATGATCATGTATAGATTGTGTCTTTATCTTTTTTCTACGATAAGATCTTAAAGCTTCAAACTTAATTTGAATCAGTTTAAAGAGTACTGACCGACACATAAATTTCTGGGTTTAGTATTTATAAAACTTAGATCATGTTAAGTACTTAAGTAGAGTAAGTATAAAAAACCCCCATTTATTTTTAATAGCAATACTATTGAACACTATATATAAGACACAATCTACTTATATACTGTATAATTATAGTAAGTTATGTTTCGAGAGTTTCGTTTGCTATTAGCTTTTTAAATTTTTGGTGGTTCTTAAAAGAACCGTTTAATAAGATTTGGTTCTTCAAATTTGGTTTTCCCTTCACTTGTCCACCAACTCTCTCATTGCAACTGACCGAGATCCTTTGCCACTTGAACTTCTTTGATTTTGTTTTTTCTTCTCCTCTAGTAACGTCGTTATCCGCACCCTGAAGAATGTTTTTAATACTCTGGATACAGCTTGATGGCAGTCAGGAATGTTGTGGTGACCAGAACTTGAACAAGCATCAACAAGTGTCATCAGGACATTCTGTGTGGTCATAATACCTTTCTCATTTTTTGTGAAGACTTTCTCAGCTGCTTCTAACAAGTGCTTTACTGCAGGAGAAATATAAACTAATGCTTGCTTCGTGTAATCACGCAACTGAACAAGACTTTGGCTCTGGGCATAGTCATGTTGAGGTGGGGCAGGAGGAGGGGTTGTTAAAGCTTTAACACAAGTGTCACAGTGACGATTTAACTTGATGAACTGATGTACTGCATAGCCTCCAAGGTTTTCCAAGCTTGCTGTCTCAATAGGCGAAATGTTAATATCATCATCTGTTAGCTCACTAGAGGGTAGAGAAGTATTCAATGTTGATGGCAATGAAATATCAAGGATTGAAGAGCATTGTTCATTGTCATCAGCTTCATAAGATGATGTTGTTTTTCCTGTGATGCATTGTGAAACTGTAATAATTCTCAAGGCATTCTTGAATTCCAATGCTGTGGGAACTGGGTTCTTGAATCTCACCAAAGAAAACAGGTTTTCAAGGGCATCTTGGGAGAAGCGGCTCATCAGGAGGAACTTGTATCCCTTCTCCAAAACAAGGCAGTTTTGTAGCTGCAGTGCAGTTGTGGTTGCCAAAATTGTCCCTGACTGTACTGGTTTCCATATCGGTTTTGTTTCAGAGCCAATCTTCATCTCTGTGAACAGCTTGATGATAGATTCCAGGAACGTTGTAGCTTGTGAGTGCTTTTGTTGGTTGAAGAGGCTTAATCCCATGGATGGTGATCTTGAGGTCATCAAATCATACCATAAACCAATCTGATCACAAAACCAAGCTGTGGCAGATGCTGAATTGCTAATAACACCTTCTTGAATCAAGAAACGAAGTGCTGCACCAGTTTTCCTTGACAAGAGATTTCTGGCAAGGTTTACCTTCATCTTGTTAAAGTGACCAGGATCAACTGCTTTTTCACTGAGGTGTGGGGCTGTTTTCAAGCTGTGAAGTGCATCATGTTGAAGAAGCTCTTTGATGAAGGTAATTGACACACAATTAGATGCCAAGTTGTTATCAGCAACAGCATAATCTGGCAGATAGATTACTTGCCCACGTGTCAAGTGATTGCGGATGTTTTTCAGCAGGTGAGGCACATCTGGCATAAAGGTGAGTTGCTCATTTTCAAAGACAGGATGTGGATAGGTGTTTGTGATTGATACTTGACATGTTGTAGTTCCCTCATTTGTTTTTCTGTTTGCTTTGCAGGAAACTCCAAACTCTCGAAGTACACCTTGGTTGCCTCCACCCATGTCCATGGTGACATTCAAAACTTTAAAGTTGTATTCACTCGCCTTAACGATAATTTCTAGGATGATCTCTTTGATTTGATCTGCAAAAAAAGAATCGCCAGTGAAATAGTATGCCACAACTTGCTTCCATCTTGTTGTCAAGCCACATAGCATGAAGACGAATGCATGGGTTGCCATAGTGTCATCCATTGATTTTCCTTTGCTTCCTGGAATTGTGCAATGCCCAATCACTGATCCAGTCCTGGAGTCAAAGTCATATGATGGGTTTATGGCCATTTCGTCTAAGAGAAGTACACTGTCTCTTTCTTGCTCAGTCATTTTTGCAGCCTTAACATGTACAGTAAATGGACAAAAGTTTACTGCTACCATACATGTATGTTTCAGATTTTAACTATTTTTTATAATTATAGAAAGTGGTTATGATACTGTATAATAGCATTAATATAATAATTAACATGGAAATTATTGCTGTAGCTGGGTGCATTGGTTTACTGACATCTGTGAATAAATTATGTTTTGTGCCAGTTCTTACTGTAGTTGTTTGTTTTCATTATAAATTGGACATTTTCGTTGAAATTTTAGATGCAAAATGAAAATATTTATTAATTAGACCTTGTTTTATGTGACAATTTTATTTACTATTTGGTGTACAATAGTTGTCATTCTTGCTATTTGCATAAATTTGTTACATTGCATACTGTAAGTACAGTATTAATGAACTGGGAGAATTGTGACTGTACTTTGTTTCAACTCAGTGACAATTTACCTTTTGAGATAATGCAAGAAAAACTTCAGGAATAAGGCCACATGAAAATTCAATATGCTGCATGCGCCGATTAAGGGTACGAATTGATGGCAATGGGTATTCATGTTTAATAGCATTGTATAACCAGTAGCCCCACAGGAATATCGCAGTTTCATTGCATTTTCAACAGTCGAATTAGACCAAAGTGCTGAAAAATGAGAATGACCGATTATGTTGATCTAGGATGCTATACATTAAAATTACAGTACAAGTGATGAAAAGGATAATGCTGTAAAATTCCAGTTATAAGCCACTTACAGCATATGCAGTTCTACACTAAGGGGGTTTCAGTTGGCTTATTATGTATTCTACAGAATTCTATTACCTAGCATATATAACGAACAAGATAGCTTGTTAGCTTGATAGCCTACTGTATATCAAGAAGACTGATGGGCATGAAACAAAGGTCCAAGAGGGCTTATAACTGGGAATTTGCAGTATTTTGCAAGAAATTGATCATACCCCTTCCAGAGCCTGGTTTTTTAGTCAGACATGAAATTTGGTCTTCGTTAAAAATTCCAGAGAGATTTGCTTTGAGGTAAGTGTTAGTTTCTTTTGCCTTTTTTAATTCTCGTTTGACACTCTGTAGTTCAGACTCAATTGCTGAGAGATTTGGTTTTTCGTTATTAGTAGAATTATTATCTTCACTTATATTGCCATCATTAACTGGGATTGAGTCATGCAGTTGAGAATCGACACTGTCACCCCCATCCTTATTCTGACTGCTCATACTCTGAAGATTGTCTGAAAGAAAAGTGAACTAGGTTTAGGTTAGGAGATAAAATATATAATGATTTAGATTCGAGGTTCATATCAATGAAGTTTTGGAACACCAATGTTTACTTGCCATCGATCGGCGCTGTTCTCTCAGCTGGATTCTTTCTTCGAACAACCGGCTTCCGATGAGAAAAGAGAGTAGGGATAGCATTGGGTTTTAATTTACCGGGCACTTTTGGTTCAAATTGACTCGTTTCGAAGTGAACCTTTATATAAGAGTTTAGAGAATACAAAGTCACAAATTAACAAGGGAACAATGTGTTTATAAATTGATAGAATAAAATCAAATATATATTTTTAATGCTCATCTATTTTATAAAATCTATACTAACACTGGTTTTTATACTCGTTAATAAATAGATAAAGTACACAATTCTATATATGAATATTTAATATTATGCTAATGAACAAAAACAAAGAAATGTTTGTTGCCTCGCAAAGTCGACCAGCCTTTGGGTCAAAATTTTCCCTCTTGATCGCGCACAGCCATTTCTTCCTTCTTTCGACATCCCTGTTACCAGAAGGTATTCTGTATATCTTGTACCCATCTTCACTTCGATTACTACAGCCAAACGCACTACAAAACACCATCTCAAATTGCAAATCCTTATTATATATCCACGTTCAAATTGCAGTCCGGAAATGGCGCCAAGTGTTTTCTAGGATCCATAATGGCGGAAATCGCCCATGTGACCGGAATTGCCCAATCAGCTTTGCGAAATCCGTAAACAATAGATGTCCCAACTCTTTAGTATGGAGGGCTCTGCTTGCAAACGGTGAAGTCTGCCTCGTTGGTTTTAGTCCGGCAGACAGTGTGACATACCTTGCATTAACTTCCATACAATGTTTTTTTGTGGATTCTTATAAAAAACATATCCCTTAGCAATAATCTGAGTGATGACAGTTCATTACTGTTGGGCATCAGGAATTACGGGTGGGTGGGACTTACGGCATATTTCATGACGTCATAGAAGTAGCAAGTAGTCAATATCTATAATTTCATAGATTTATTTTGTCCGAATTGGTATAAAAACATACCCCTTTCATGTCTATGCAGTAATGTGAGTGGTGGGAGTCCGTTATTGTTGAGCATCTGGAAATAGGGGAGGGGGAGATAAGTCATGACGTCATAAAGGTAGTAAATAATCAACATATGTCATTTTTTGTCTTGTTTTTATATTTGCACATGATTATATCTTACAGATCTGTGTTATATTACAAGGTTGCCAGATAACAAGTTACTAGTTTGTGAAACTTCCTAGGCTGCGGGACTCTTTGATAGGTTGTAAATTTCTGACCTCATTTTGGCAATAAACATAAAAGCGGTGCCCCATTTTAGTCGTTACCGGTTTATGAAGATATTCTTGCAACGTGTGAGCAGTTTGAAGACGTCTGCATCTCATGAGACGTAAAAGTTAATCGGTGACCTCCTTTGATACAGATACTGTCTTGGTAAGTTCATTGAAACATTCATCTCCAGCATTGCATTTACAAAACAAAGTGCACGGCAATTTGCTACGGTTGCAACTGCACCTCATGTTTCGGCATGCAGAGGCGCCTTCACAGTTGCACTTGATCAGGGACATGATCTCATCTGGTGCCAGTGTAACATCGTCTGGAACTGTTGTCGGAAGCAACGTCTTTGAAGGCTCATATCTTACATATCCATATTCGACTGGATCAAGCGCAGGTGGATCTAGTGACAGTGCTGCTTTCCAAGTTACCGTCTGAAGGTGGGATCTTTTCACATTCTCTGCAAAGGCTTCTGTAGTGGGCGGCAGTGCTTGTATCTTAGGGGTTGAACTTGCAGTCTTTCCAAACTTTATTGTCCATATCTTGTATCTGATATCGGACATAGTCTTCTCGTTTACTTTGTTGCTGTAGCAAGCACCGATAAAGTTTGTTGCCTCATCAACGACATCAGATAGTAGCGCATCTACACAGCCCAGCTGCGACAATGAGTTGGGAGCAGCAATGAGATTCTTTAAGACAGTTCCTTTGCCAATCCCAAAGTATGTTGGTACCGTGTCGCAGCCGGATAGCGCATGGGCTGCTGGTAGACCAGGTATGATATTTCTGTGGGCTTGTACAGTGTTCTTAATGTCGATAAGTGATCTTTGCTGAATCGGTGAGATCCTAAACATTGGGCAAGTAAGACCTTCGTTCAAATAATGATATAGGAGCAGTATAAACACATCTGTGTCGTCTGCAACAACTATGGTAGTACCAGATTTCTCTTTTGCACACATAATGGCTTGTTGTGCAATTATGTTATCTGCTTCTTCATGAGATGTTGCAATATCTCTCCTTGCAATGACAACACCTTTGTGTATCTCGGTTGGGATATCGTCGCTGCCTGTGATAACCAGCTTGTTCCTCGTAGTATGTTGAGCATGGAATGACTCATCGTTGATGATGTTGCTGCAAATGATAGACATCAGCTGGTTCTTGTTAGAAGACACGGTGAGCACAGCCTTTTGTGAAGGAAGAGGTGTATTTTCTGTGAGCTGATACACCCTGCTTGCCTCGCATGTTCTTACGTCTCTTGTCATACTCTTGGTGCTGTACTCGCGATATCTGTCGAAGATCAAGTAGACATCTGAATCAAGCAGTTTCTTCAATAAGAACCCCTTAAAATTCTCCACGAAGTCGGCAATAACACCTTTGGCTGGCCAATGGACAACCCACAGGACAGCAGAGCCATCCAGCACAGTTGCCGTAACATTGGACATACTGCATCGCAATGACGCCTCGTTGGGAAGCCGTTTTTTCAAGTCCGATTTTGCATTGCATATTCTCATTGCACCGGAGTCGTGGAACATTGACGTCGGGACTGGGGCCAGCTCATGACTTAATACCTTCTTTATATCAATGTCCCTTGAACTTGCTTGGATGCCTATTACTCTACTGTAAATCACCGAAGTATCATAAACCTTCTTTGAGCCAACCTTGATATGCTTCTTACTGTCTGAAACAGTCTTGACTTTCTTGGAGATTGTACTACGGAACCCTTCTGGCCAGCCTTTTTCGAATTCTTGCATTTGTTTGGTACCAATTGCTACAGCGTCCTGAACATTTACAGTGCCATCCGCAATCTGACCACTCACAATGTTCACAATAGTTGGTGGATGTGATGTAGGATCAAGCGGGTCAATACACAACTTGAGCTTGTCTCGAATGCTTTCGCGATCTGCACCATCTGATACGATCCTTGCCTTCATCTCCTCTTTGTGTACTTCCTGTCTGGTGTCTTGCTCCTTTCCTATAAGATTAGCAATGTCCTGCTCCAGGCGACTGCAGATGTGCAGACCAAGAGCCCATGTTTTGAGGGTTTCGGGCTTCAGGGTGATTCCAATAATACCCCGGGGACCATGACCATAGCGCATGAAAGTTGTCTCGATGAACATGTCATTCCAAATACCATTCCATAGGCCGGGAATATGGTGCATAACGTGTTCGCCTTTTATGAACTTTGAGAGCTCTTCTTGTCCTAAGCTTTCCATAGAACGCAGATAGTAAAGACCATACCGGGCATAGTTCACGTGAGCAGATGCGAAAAAATAGGGAAGCATTTGTTTCACGGCTACCAAATGAAGCGGCCAGTCACCCTCTCGCTCGGCTCGTACGTATAACATCATGATAAAAACAGGCTTGATGAAGCAGTCGACCCACAGCTTGGATGTATTGCTTTTACTTGCAGCTTGGTCAAGGCGTGTTAACAGTTCTTCCATTGACGTAACGCTGCAATCACTCATGGTGCTTCTCAGCAACTCTTCAAGAACTAGTCTCATTGCCCTGATATTCTGTGGGAATTTCTTACCAATTAGCATTTTCGCTACTCCAGCAAAGGTTGACTCCAGAACCTCTGAGAGGCCAGATCCTTGCATCAGGGTGCCAACTGCGCCAGCAAAGCTCATCAACATGTGCATCCCTCCAAGGCGATTAATAACGTCTGAGAACACTCTTGGATATGCCCACTGCACTTCGACAGCAACTTTATATAGTTGTTGATCGCTTGTAAAAATGGTGTTCTTCTGGCCTCGTTCCTTGGTTAGTCGCTTTGCCTCGTGAAGAGCTGTCATTATAGTGTCTGGGTCGGATGGCGTCATGTCGATAAGAGGGAGATAAACTGCCTTTGTCTTTGGCTGCACCGAGACTCCTTGTTGCCTTGTCACCATAGTGTTGTACCCATTGTATTCCAGACACGCTTCATTGTTGGTAACATCCGTCAAGAAAGCTATGTCAAGTTCTTTTGCTCTTCTTTCTGAAAGAATGGCACTGCAAAGAACTTTGAGGGAAAGAACATTCTTTTTAGAGCAATTATCCGGCATTTGCACTATCTTTGGTCCCTGATAACGTTGCACCGGAATCTCAAAATCTATTTTCGTGGACATGTTCGACTTCGAAATTCTCGGAATAGATTCTCTCGTGTTCTGGTCATCGATATCTGATGTATTTGTTGGCTGAGTAATGAGCATGGCTAGTGAATGTGTTGTTATCTTCCCATTTTGAGAAGATATATCAGCGTCAAAGTTGTCTGCAACAGCTTGTATAAGCCCCAGACTTCCTTGGTTGATCCCGCTTATAGTTTGATATCTTTTGTTGCTGCCAGGGCTGCTGACTTCTTGAAGCGTAGTATCTCATCATAGGAACAGGTTACTCTGAACTGATACAACTGATTTATTAATGACTTCGAGTCTCTGATTAAATTACCGAGGGATATCTGCAGATTCGTTGGTTTGTTGGATAGAACACAGGTAATTATGTTGCCTATCAGGAGTGCCGGGAGAGTGTCCTTCAAACGATTTGTCAATGCTGCCAGAAGATCCATAACAGTTTGGCTAACTGACATGGACATATCTTCCTTGGTGATTCTTATATCATACCGAGACTGGTCATGATCTATCTGCTTTACTTCGTCACAGACGATTTTTGCAAGCTTTCCGATCAAGAGATCTAGTATGTCGTCTTCTTTGTCGCCTGCGAGATGCAATACAGTTGACGCATTCTCTCTAAACACCACAAGACTTGCCAATCCTGACGAAGAGAGGACTGCAATGTCATCCAAAAAGTGATCTCGAATCTTCACAAGAAGGGACCTCCGCAGCAGCGCTTTCCCGCCAAATAAGATGTATTGATGGTACAGTTCAACTGAATTCCACAAACGTGACCTATCTTTTGACATCTCAACAATGACTTGATCAAATGCAGGGCCTGTATTCTCGTCTTGCTTTGAAGCATTTTTGGCGGCATATATCGATTTAGGAGACATAAATCAGTTTGACAGCACATACCATTGTATCAGCATCTACCTCACGTCTATGCTCCTCGAGCCACAACCAGAAGCTCTCCCACATCAAGGAAGTGGTATGCCTTGGAACGATCTGACATAATGGGTGCCTTCCGACACAGAGTTCAGAGTCTGCTTACCAAACACCTCTGTTTCAATAAGGCCGTCTTCAATGCCAGACCCTCGCAGATATCGGCCAGCACACTTCAGCAGTACCTTAACCCAGTGGAACATGCCCATCATGCCATGTATATCCGCAAATGTAACTGGTTCAGCCATCAAGATATCAGCGACTGTGTGGAAGACGCCCTCATCACAGAATACTGGAATGACTGACTGGGATGGGTTAAGTTGACGACGGACACTCTGGAAATTTTGAAGTGATTTGCGGACAGTTGCATAGTCAGTTACAGGGGAGGGGATCATAGGCAGAAAACCGACACGCATCACGGGCACAGTAGCAGTAGATATCAGAGCATGAGAACCGCTCCATGTAGGCAGTGTGCCAGACTCAGTGTTGTCCTTTGGTAGACCACGCCTGATTAATGAGATAATGAACTCGCGCTTGTTAGCTGTGTTGAGTGCAGAAACAGAGTCAATAACGTCAGTGATATTTAGTTCTTCTACCACTTTGAAGGTTGGTGGAAGAACCGGTCTTATTGTTGGTTTGGGGTGATAAGGCACCTCTTGGCATGGAAGCATGTCTGGAATGCACACTTTACTTTTTTGCAAGTTTATTTCAGTTACTAGAGGTTTTGAACTGGGGGGAGAAACTGTCTCCTGATACAACACTTGCATGGTGACATGGTCGGACTCCATCCCGGAGATCGATGACTTGTCGCTGAAATCAGCATTGTCCAGAGCACCAATAGTGAATGAATCTCGACTAAAGTTACCGGAATAGGTATTTCTTGACCTGTTGACTTTTCAACAGCGTAGGCAGCAAGAAGGCGCCTAGAGCGTCTCGCATCATTATAGCTAGTTGACACACCAATACGGTTTGCAAATGTAAGAACCTCACGACTGCGCGGCACTTACTGTACTGGTAGTGACCAAACGAGGCATGCATGGAGAGGCGTCTTTCTTGCACCGTTGAACATTTGGTAGTACATGATCTGGAAGAGACAATTGAGTTGATTGTGCTGATTAAAGACGGCCCACTCTATGTCTTGAGTACTCTCATCAGGACTAGCATCACCATCTCCATCACCATCACCATCACATGCCACATCATCCTCATCATCATCAAGCATCGCATTAATTATTTCAATTTTCAACATACGGGATCTCTTAATGCCAAACAATGATGCAAAGAAAGTCATCAACTGATCGGGCATTTGTGTTGTCCCCATGATTCTTTCAACTGATGACCATCACAAAATTTGTCACCGATCTTGAAATCAACTTTCCTCAAGGCCTCTCTGAGAATCTCCCCACAAGACTTGACAACATTCATGTCTCTCGTCTTTGCAGCAATATCTTCTACGCTAATTTCTGATGAAAAGAACATTTCAGGCTCATTGGCTCGATGACTAGGACAGAACCGTATCTTATCACCATAGTGGTCCAATAAAAATTTCTTAACATCTCTGTTGTATATCTCGACATCATCATTCTCTGCTAAGCTTGACATGAAATCTTTCATTTCAGTAACTGTGAACCCATATCCATCTTTGATAAGTGGATTTAAATGAGACAACGCTTCCATGAACAAATCATGTTTATGGTTGGTTTGAGGAGGATTTGGGTTCGTTTCTGGCTGCTTTGGCAAGTGAACATACTCCATAAAGCAAGCTCTATGGCAGTATATATCAGCAGCAAATACATTTTTAGTGCAAAGTTTCACTTTGCAGTATTGTGATGAGTGGCGAAAATTCACACGATACAGCGTGTTAACTTTCCGGGGGGGGTAAACTTACCAGGTTTAACGACATACATATACTTGTCGTAGTTGAAAAACCAGTGCAAATGTGAAACATTAGTATCAGTCTTTCATATACAACAAATATTTATGTCGCTTAAAGCTCGTAAGTCCTAAAGAGCGATAACAGACAGGTTTGTATGTTATCTATGGACTATGATTCTATGAGTATTTCTTGAAAGACGTAAAATCCTATATCGAATGAAAGAAGTTTCCCCCCGGAATGTATTAGAATAGCACTGCGCACGCGTGGTTTTGTTTGCAACTGGCGAATACAATAATGGCGGAGAAACGCAAAGGAGCGATCAATTTTCTTCTCGAAACAACGACTTTCTAGGCTTAGCTGCATGGCTAATTAAATGTGGTCTGGACGAAAGGATTTATTGTCTGCCTAGCGGAAGGTGCGAATAAATATTAAAAGCTTTCTATTCAACTTTAATATGGTTTGGCATGTTGACGATGTTGTGAATCGGTTTGTAGAGTGTTGTTGGTTCGTGTCTGTTATTTTACACGAGTGGCGCTCGAGCAGTTTTGCACGTCAGCTCAATAACAAATTCTGTATACTGGAGATTGTAGACTGTCTTCGCATTTTGATTTGGCGTTCAATAAACAACTGTATGTTTAAGTTCTACATGTATCTGTACCTGCGTGAACTTAGCGCGTGATTAGGCAGACGATTCGCAAGTTTATATAACGTGAAGCTAGCAACATAATCATCAGACGATCGTTATTTGTAAAGGCAACAAAAACTTATATATCTTTACATCCACTTGGCAGATTTTAGTCAATTTTGATCTGGATCGACTGGACGTCACACGATACGTATTAGTATCGCAATTCTTGCGCCAAGCTTTTTATGCAAAAATTTCAAGGAGTTCAAAAAGATCTTGATGTTATTAAACAGACTGGAAAACAATAGCGAAGGGCACAATTTTTTTTGCGTTCTTCACAAGAGAAAATGACTCTTTAAGAATCCTTCGAGATCCTATTTTGGGTTGTTTGTCTGAATTTTGGCTTGTATTATTTTATTATTGGGCTTTGCTTTAGAAAAATGGGCTGGCAGGTTGCGGGGGTGGCAGCTCTGTCCTTACACGTGGCAAAAATCGTTATTATCTTTGACTAGAAACTTTGCACTATCCTTGGGATCTAGTCAGGAGTATTCAAGTCTGCACATCTAACAAATACATCATCCTTTTTAGATCTCATTTGCATTCAAAAACTTTAGTGCACTTTCTTGATTACAAATTCGGAACTTTTCCCGCACCCTTTTCCCTTTACTCGAACCCTATCACTTGCACATATAGCACAGTCAATGTAGATCGGATTGATATTGGTGCTGGGGCCTTGTCGAGGAGAGCTGGTGCTGCGTGTGGACAGATTCTGGGTTGCTTCAGGCAGTTCGTCCATCTCATCAGCTACCTCAGGTTCCTCCAGAATGGACGACAGGTTTCGTATATCAGTATATAACATGAATATGTGTTGTGATACTTAAATGCACAGCCAGGTCCCAGAATCTTTAATCTATTGTTAACAGTGTCATCTTTGAGCTCAGCTACCTCACGAACACGTTTCCTGCCAAAAGTGTAAATAACGTAAATAGTGTACTACACCCACGTTCGTATTGCTAAGCTACTCCGTCTTGCTGAGTTATTCTTACACTGTGCAGTGTGAATAACAATCTAAAACAACCCAACAAGAGCATGGTTAACAACATATTTACTAATACCTTGAATCTGTACTTTTTGTAATGCTTAGTTTTGTTCCAGTTCAATAATTGTTGAGTTGAATCTTAAAACTAACCTCAAAACCTTTCAATCAATAAGGCAACCTTTATTTAGTACCAAAAGACACCTAATTCATCCCTCTTGGCCAAATAGTTTCCGAGTTATGACCATTTCACCTGGTTGCTATGGGCGGCCATCTTGGATTTTGGAAGCCATTTTGAAACAGGGTCGTTCCCAGGTTTTGCCCGGTTTTTCAAAATTCGGTTATACGTCCATGTCCTATTTACACGAATTGCCATCCTTAGGTTAGGTTGTGTGTTGGGGTATGGCTTTCATGAAGTACTTGGGTTATGTAGGACATGGAATTATTACCCAAAATTCCACCTAGTGAAGTTTTAAAGCCATATGTACCTATTACTCAAATCAGCGATCAAATTCTCTTAGATAGCATGTGTATACAGGTCTGTAGTCTGTAGACAGGGCCAGGATCAATTTGAGATCAGTGGTTGCATGCGGTCGTGAGGTGTAACCACTGACCTATATACAGCTAATTCAAAAAAGGTTGTCCTTCGAAAACTCAAAACCTTAAACGTTAAACTGTGAGCGCGCAATGCATCATGGGAACGCATCAGGGCGCTTATATTATATAAGCGCTCTGGAACGCACGATCTGTTTTCGTATTAATTAACGGAGTGAATGTAAAGGCCCTGTTTATACGTCGCTCTGGTGTCGAGTCAAATTCAATTTTTTCGAGAAAATATATATGAAAAATCCATCAAAAGAACGTCGTAAACATACATTGTAATAACACGAGCTTGTCTCAGATTTAACATTATATTTATACGTCGATTTTCGGGAAATAAAAATGAATTTGACTCGACACAAGAGCGACGTATAAACAGGGCCTAATTGTCAAAATGCGGCGTGCGTATAGCCATGGATATAGCTAAAAGACTTTTAACTCTTTTAACTATCCATGGTATAGCCACGATTTACGATGGATAGCAATTTGGTTGACCGAAACTGACGTGGACTTTGAAATCGATGAGTATACTTTTTATAGATGTCAATTAAAGAAAATGATTTCTCGATATTTGCGAAATTCGAGTCCTAGACACGACTGTTATCGGCAGACCATACGCTTGCGTAGCAATATTATGCGTAGAAAGTTAATGCAAAGTGCATGCCAAATAATTCCCAATGGGATTCTAAATTTATTCTAAACTAGAATGACGGGAGATCGAATTTGCCAGCAAATTACTCGTTTGGTATTGAAATTAGTTCTAATTAATTCCCATGTGATTTCAAAGGGTCCACCTCCTTGGGCTTGCATTTTACCTACATTCAATTTCATACCAAACTACTGTAGTAATTCGCTGACATTGGGAATTCTTCGCATTCACTTCGCACGCGCTTTCGAACAAGTTACCTTATCTGTACAGAACAAGTTAATATTAAAATGGATGAAGGAGATACTGTCAACGTGATATTTAAGGTTGTTCATCAAGCCAATAGATCCAAGTTTGACACGTACAGGCATCAAACTGTTCCGATATTTGATAGCGTAGAAGATTTGAGAAAATTTCTGCTGGAAAATTTTCGCGAGGAACTTTCAGCACCCGCCGACGCAAACTCGTTTCGTCTTGGCTACATAACCGGCAAAAATCAACGGTTCACCATCAGCAACAGTTCCAACCTCGGGGATGCGTACACGTCAGCGAAAGATGGTTGGATCATTTTGTGGGCAGAAATTATCCAAGATAAGCCAACGTCATCTAGGGGTCCAAAACGAAGACGATCTGACGTTTTGCTCGATTCAAACGATGAAGGTACACGTGTTCGAATTATTCGCTTATTTTGATAAGATTAATAAACAATTTCAACTTAATTTACATTATTTTAAAACACATTTATAGATACACCTACTCCATCCCGATCTGAGTTTGAAATCAGATTACAAAATTTAAGAGAAAAGCACGTGCAAGATACTCCAGAGTTTAAACTGAGAGTCTGGGCTAAAATGCTGGTAATGTGCTACAATATTATCTTCGCATACATGTAATAATCTAACTTATTTTCACCACAACTAAATCTATACTTCTGTACTATCATTTTAAGGTTAACGGGACACACACCAGTGAGGACATGCCACCAAAGATCCCGTTTTTCACTGGCCAAAAACCAAGGAGTACTCCGCGACAAACTGCAACAGCAACGTGCAGTGGATCGGTGGAAGCAGTTCCACAGACTGTGGCATTTATCGTATCAACAACTTCTCGTGTGTGGTGAATAGCTGCATTATCTGCAAGAATCGTAATATTTATAGGCAAAATTTTAGACTAAGCAAAATCTCTATAGGTTATAAGTGGGCCAATAAGTTATTATGGAAAAACCAGCTAGAACAAATACTTTACCGAGAATAACAATGGATTGAGGATTAAAACCATCAAAAGGGAGTAAGCATGGGGTCAGTACAGTATTAACAAAGTCAAGGAAAGTTTCACCGGTGACATGTCCTTCATACAGTCCGACATCTAACAAGCCTTCGTTGTAACTTATGATAGGAATCGTGGTTACACGTGGTCCCCAAGGAGAATATCGTCTTCTGACTTTCGCTCGTTGTCCTTTCAAACTGTACCCATGCGATCTTAAAATTCTCTTATCCTGCAAAACGTATGAAATGAATGAACGAATATCATTGATTGTTCGATCGTTACTTATGACTTGCTTTAGCACAACTATATTAGCAAAGTTACTCACAACACCAACGGCAACACTGAAGTTTTTTATCATCTCATGTAAGCATGCCAATAACTTACATATCCACTCTCGTCCAAGAAAACGAACATATCTTCCGAGAAGAAGCCCGTTGCCGCTCTGAATTCAACCCTTGCATCATCACATCTCTGAAGGGCGATTTTACCAAGCTAAATAATTTAGATTTCCCTTAGTTCACCTGCATACACAAGATATTAATCATAATTCAGCATAAGTATGCAACCACATTGTTAAAGTACCAACTTCTTTCGCGTAATGTTGTTACGTTTCAAATAGTAAAAGAGCGTTGAACATGCATATTCTGAGCCCGTTTCTTCATAAACTTCGTGCAGTATTTCAGATAGCGTTTTCTCTGGGTGCTGCAGCAAAACCTCCATGATAACGAGCTCCTCGTGCGGGTGCATTGCTACACAAGCGTATGGCCTGCCGATAACAGCCGTGTCTACATGGCCTAGCATACGAAATTTTCGCAAATATCGAGAAATAGTTTTCGTTGACATTTGTAATAAGATGCTCACTTCGTCAATTTGAAAGGCCATGATTTCGGTCAACCAAATTGCTCTCCATCGTAAGTCTTGGCTATACGCACGCGGCATTTTGACAATTACCTTCACTCCGATAGTCTTGTTAATTAATGCGAAAACATATCGTGCGTTCCCTTGATGCACTTCGCGCTTATAGTTTAACGTTTAAGGTTTTGAGGTTGCGAAGGACAACCTTTTTTGAATTAGCTGTATATAACTGGACTGCGGGTTCTGGCCACTGGTTCTGGTTCTGGCCAAAAATGTATCCCCATTTTCACTTTCAAAATGGCGGCATTTATGGGTCCTTCTGCTAATGGTAGCGACCACTGACATGCACTTATCGTAGGGAAAAAATTTTTTATGTAAATACAAAGCGATTTTCTTACTTCATTAATAAATCGTTCCTATGCGAGGGCTCCCCGGCCCAGAGGTGAATAAAATCGTCTGGCGTTACTGCGTTAGCCAGAACAAAATACTAAAGAGTAAAGACCAATAAATTCGGACAGGAAAGAGTTAATGCATGCAGGTTGGTCATTGTTAATTTCTTGTGGAACGACTCAAGACGCCTGCTGGATTATTTGTCTGACCAAATAATAATATCGCCTCCTATGTAAACAGCCCCTAAGAAGAACTCGGTACGCCTCGCTTCTTTACGATTTTCTCGTGATCTTCAGCGGTTCTTTATAGAGCTGGCGACTTCACAAAATGTTTGTAGATTTCCATGACCATGTGTATTGGCAGTCTTGTTTATTTTATTGCCGTTATTCGTGCGGTACCGCCAGCCGGCAAGTCTTTAATTCAGACTGCTAGAAAGCTACAACAGTAATTGTCTAGGATTATTATTATTGTAGTTCAGAACTACAATAAGACTCTTATCATGAAAACATCCCGGGCCGCTCAACAAATATTTTGTTTACACAAACTCGAGACCAGGACGATATTATGCTGACTTGGCAAAAATTCTGACAGAAAATTCGACAAAGTTTGCCTAGTCCGTCTACTCCGAACGTTTTCTCAAGAAATAATCCACTGTAGAAGTTATAAAATATATTGGCAGAAAGATAATTCACCTTGCTATAACATACGTGCAGTTCATCCGACCAAAAAGCTTAGTTTCCCTAAAAAAAGCGAAATACCAAACATGTCCAAATCATAATAGCGGCCGCTATTTTGAAATTTTTCCCCGTATGTATTATAATGTCTTCTCCGAATGTTTTCTCGAGAAATAAACCACTGTAGAAGCTATCAAATATACCAGAAGAAAGATAATTAATCTGGCTACAACATACGTACAGTTTTTCCGACTAAATAGCTTAATTTTCTTAAAAAAGGAAATACCGAACATGTCCAACACGAACTAGAGATTCTTAGTATCTTTTGTTGTTTTTTTTATTCCAGTTGCTAAACACGCGAAATATTTCAACATTGAATAGGGGCATGGGGTTGAAGACGAAAAAAGTGTCCCAACGATTAATGACTGAGGTTGTATAAAGTGGGATATAAATAATTTGACGTCACTGACTGTCTGCGTAGTGAAGGATTTACCGACGGTTAACCCTTTCTTTCACCGATAATTCCACATTACCAGTGGTCCGTACAATGAACATTAGTGTATATTAAAGTTAATGTTAAGTAGAACTTATTTGCTATATTCAGGTCTATTTTATTGCTAAAACAAAGGTTTGACACAAGATTTTAAAGGTTAATCGTCATTGTTAAATGTAAGAGTATTTTATAGTTAACTGTTATCTTGAGAGAGACGATTGACCAATATGTGTAGTGATTAAAAGGTACTATTATGCGCATGGCTTTCCTATACTTTACTAATTGCAACTATTGTGTTCAAAGTTTTATCGTAATTAAGAAAGACGCCAAGAAATGAAAGAAATCACGTCGAAATTGCAGTCCGAAAAGGTTATTCGTGAGGGTTAATCGTTTAATATGTCTGCACCGGAAGTTTCTTTATCACGGTCACTTTAACAAGTGCAAAACACTAGAAGTACCCTAAGCGGTTTTAACGAATTGTTTGAAGAATGTAATCGATAACATCTGCAAATTGTCGATAGGTATTGTATTTTGGATCCTGATAGTGAGTTTTGGGATGATTTTGACCCGTTTTATGATAAGAGTGAACAAGTGAGTTTATTCATCTACACTTTTATTAAGATAAAAATGACATGCTGTTGTATGTTATAATTGAAAGCCTAATAACATTCAAAGGTGATCGTTGTTTGGTTTGCAAAGCACAATTTAGTATTTTATTCGATTTCCTTTATTTGCAATAACATAGTTCAAGCGTCTATTCATGGATGCGATTAAATTGTTGATGTATTCCTTTGGGATCGATTTCATTGTGTTTATCACTCTTGCTTGAAACTCCTCGAAGCACTCTTTTGTGATTCGCTGTGATATCGGGGAAAATTCCCCTCAAGATTTTGGATGTCAGATTGAACAGATTTTCTATAGGGTTTAAGTCTGGGCTTCGTGCAGGTATTTTTAAAAGTTCACATCGTGCACGTGACATGCCTGCTCTAGCCGCAGCAGAATTTTGCGAGGGGTCACCGTCCTGAACACAAATACGAGTATCTCCTTTCTCTGCCAATTGAAACATCGTATTGAAGTTTCGGTCAATGAAATTGGCGAAGTAGATTCCACACATTTTCTCAGACGGCTCACAAACAACACCTTTTCCGTAACTGATGGCAACCATAAGTTTCAATACACGTCCACCAGTTCCCTCTTTTCTTCCTTTCGAGGTACACCCCAATCTCAGACCCTCTGACTTTTTTCGCCACGTTCTTCCTTTTGGCGCACGAGCTTGATCAAGTGGATTGGTTTTATGGGCAAACCGGCCCAGTTCCATCCAAATAGAAAGATACATGATCTGTCCAAAAGTGTTCTACATAGATCTTCCTGCATGATTTTGCAAAAGTTAGTCTCTTTTTCAGATCTTCTCTCTTCAGAAGGTCCTTCTTCCTTGCCTGTAAATAGAAATAACCGTTTTCGTTCAAAAATCTGGTTACTGTCTGTAGTGAAACTTCGCACTGAGAGATTCCAGCTGTTTCCATAATTCGTTTGCCTGAAAAGTTGCCTTCTTCGTTTTGCAGAGTTGACACACATCTGAGAAGCAAACGCCTCTGTCTCTCCGTCAATTTCCGTGGTCGGCCTTTCTTTGCGAACGAGTTTTGAGAGCCTTGAGTGCGTCGTTCTTCCTTGCTTATTCGGAGAACGCTTCCACGCGAAACATCGCAGAGTTCTGCGACCTTGCGAATAGATAGTCCTTGAACGTTTCTTAAATAATATACTCGCGCACGAGTATCACTGTTGATACGAGATTTGTACACCATTGTGTTTAAAACTCCTTTCCGTTGTAACTGATATTACGAAATAGCATGACTGTTCTTAAATAGTGTATGCGAATTAAACTACATGTTTTCTAGATTAATGTAGAAAGTTCTTTATCACGTATGTTTCTTTATCATGAATTGAACACGCGCATTCGCAATAACATACGCCGAACGCGAACATTTCGAAACACCAAACGTCACAAGTTTTCGAGAGGATTCTTAAGTATGTATACAATACAATCTCGGACAAAAATATTGGGACACTTAAGCCTTTCCCCCTCTCCCCCTATTCAATGTTGTTCACTAGTGTCTGTTAGTGTGTGTTTTTGTTGTTTTTTTTATTCCAGTTGCTAAACACGCGAAATATTTCAACATTGAATAGGGGCATGCATGGGGGTTGAAGACGAAAAATCTCAAGTGTCCCAACGATTAATGACTGAGGTTGTAGGTTCGACCGAGGATTAACAGCGGTCGATCCTAGGGGCTAGGTCGATCCTTGGACGATCAGCGGTTGCACCGAGCTTCGACCGAGGATTAACCGCGGTTCAACGGAGGATTTTGTTAGGTTACTTCTGAGCGGTAGTGAAAAGATCCATTAGATTGAGAGTCCAGTGATACATAAACAATGGTGGAATATGGCGGGAACTAATAGCAACCGCTGACCATTGAGCCGTTTTGAGTTAAGCGTTAATTTCGTTTTACCGCGAATTAATTTCGTTTTGCCGCGAGTTAATTTTGTTTTGTCGCGAGTTAA
The DNA here is from genome assembly GCA_035771165.1 of Paragorgia papillata. Taxonomy (NCBI): domain Eukaryota; kingdom Metazoa; phylum Cnidaria; class Anthozoa; order Scleralcyonacea; family Coralliidae; genus Paragorgia; species Paragorgia papillata. The sequence goes on from JAWNZC010000046.1 coordinate 94,826, forward strand.
TTTTGTTTTGCCGCGAGTTAATTTCGTTTTGCCGCGAGTTAATTTCGTTTTGCCGCGAGTTAATTTTGTTCTGCTGTGAGAATTTGTTTTTGCCGTGACAACTTGTGGGCCACCGTAAAGGGCCACCGTAAGTTGGTGACTGTTTTCGGTTTTTGCTTTAGTTCTGAGGGAAGTTTCGTTGTTATTATTTGGCATTTTATTAGTGGGAAAAAGTGTTCTCCGAAGTGGACATATTTGCTCGCGTATTTCGCCGTGAAACGTAACGCGTATTTGTGGCATCGGTATACGTAAGGTTCTATTATTTTTTAGCAGATCCATGGTCCAATCAAAGAATATGGGCCAGGTAACCGCTAAAGACTTCTGCTTTCCTATTGGTTGAATTTTCGCGCGTTTTTAGTGGCTATGAGTGAAATTGCAATCGTCATAAGTGGATTTAGCCCTGATGACGCGAGAATGAGATTAGTGGTTACCTGGCCCTTATTTCTTTTGAAATTGGGCCAGGGTACCAGGCTATGAGTAAAACTGCAATCGTCATAAGTGGATTTAGCCCTGATGACGCGAGAATGAGATTAGTGGTTACCTGGCCCATATTTCTTTTGAAATTGGGCCAGGGTACCAGGCTAGTTGAATGGTTGCTGTCCAACCGCAACGTTGTGTCCTACCAGAGTTGTTGAGTTGTTCACTGGAGTTTATAATACAGCGGCAAGAATGAGTAGAAAAGGCGACGGACATAGCAGTCCTAGCAGTGGATGTTCGACAAAAAACGGTGAACGTCCGACGGTGTGCTTTTTTTCGAATATGAAATCTATATTACCGTGCGAACTGTCAAAACTAATTGCTGGAGATAGGGAAAAGGAGGACAATCTAGTACTCATCGATTGTCAGTCGTTCATGAACTATAGCTTGAGACATATCACTGGCGCCTTTCATCTGAACTGTACTGGCATAGTGAAACGTCGTTTATCGCAAGGCACCGTCAAATTGCTTGATTTGTTTTCGTCCGATCAGGGCAAGGAGAGGTTTTTGCGAGCTAAGGTTGCCAATGGACCTGTTGTTGTCTACGACGGTGCTTCTCGTCCTGCCGAAGTGCCTTCCTCTTCGAAGCCTATAAGTCTGGTAACACGAACCCTACTGAGTGAGGGGACAAACACTTTGATATTACAAGGTTAGTGTATTTCAGTATTTGTAAAAGTATTTAATAAAAAAAACAAGATTTCTCAGTTATATATTAAATAGATATACTAGTCCAACAGTTGAAAAAAAATCTAAGCATGTTTTCGCTTCTTACAAATGGCGACGAATATATTATAAACACGATTCGTTTGTCTAAGTCTAAAGAATGAATTAGCATAAATTATATTCTGAACCAGGAAATACATGTGGCTTTGTGGTGTGGAAACAATATGCAAATAATTTGCCAATTATAGAATCCTGTTGCAAGTCATGACATTGAATTGCTGAGTCAGGACTAACTCACCAATGAAAATTGCTTATTATTTGTATGTTGCATCATATAAGTTATTATGCACCTATCATTTGTTTCCCCCACCCCTGGGGGGCCGGGCAACCCAGGGGGAGTTTACCACAAATCAGGACCCGGGGGATGGTATGTTGACAAGAATCAATAGCCTGGGGGTGGGGTGATTTGATCATGCCTCATGTCCAGGCTCTTTCGCTCATTTTACGTTCACATGTCAAGACAAATTATCGGATTGTGCAGATGTTTTTAAAGGTAGTACAATTAAATTTATATTACACTTTTATATTCAAACATATTTTTGCTTGGCTATTAAAGAAAGAGATATTAAAAGATGTGCACATTTAACATTCAAAATATTATGATTGTTAATTTTATTCATATATGCCAAATGTTCCAGTTTGATAGATCATTGAGGAGTAGAATTTTTTTAAAAGACACAAAAGATCGTAAATTAATCATCATTAAAACATTTTCTATCAGTTTAGGCTTCACGTGGTTTATGATTGCTCAGATTTAGGTGGATTCAAATTACTACCAGATGACAGATGTAGATTTATTAAACCGAGGGATTGAAATTTGTATTGTGCAATTATTAAACTACAAAACTACTGCCTGAGGGTGGGAATTTGACTGAAAAAAATCACCAATGTCAAATGCCCGGGGGTTTGCCTGGCCCCCCAAGGGTGGGGGAAACAAATGATTGGTGCATTATGGTGTTAATGCAACATTTATTAAATGCCACCTTGAAAAAAAATGCCACCTAATGTATTAACATTTTTGAAAATGAGTTTTAATATAAAACAAAACGAGGAAAAACAAAAGAGAACAATGTAACACACAGTATCTCAAAGCAAAAGCTGTGAGCCTGTGACGAAGGTAACAAAAAACGACATAGTGAATATAGTCCAAATATGGCTTGTCATGTGACCTCGATACACAATAATACACCTAACATGAAGTTCAGAGTGTACTTCCAAACATAATTCTGTTTTAACACTCCTCCTCACTCGTATAACTACATGTTCAACTGCTTATTGAATTAATTCCAAGCATCTTTCTAAGCTTAGTAAATTGAGCTTGGCTTAATCCCTTAGTAAAAATGTCAGCGACCATTTCGTCAGATCTACAGTATCCCAGTTTTACAGTGGCTTTAGCGACTTGTTCTCAAACAAAATGGTACGTTCCCGTACGGAAATGGCAGCGCTGCATGGTAACTGCATTTTGACTTTTTCTTGACTGCAAATCCACTGTAGATCCGCTGCAGATCCGCTGCACAGTATGCGCTGCACTTTTTGTCGATATTGAATGCAACTGCAGCGCATTGATATAGATCTACACAAAAATAAAGCGCTGCATATGCGCTGCATTTTGACTTCAGATCCGCTGCACAGTATGCGCTGCACTTTTTGTCGATATTGAATGCAACTGCAGCGCATTACTTCAGCGCTGCATTTTGACTTCAGTAATCAGTACTGCATTTGCGCTGTATTTTGACTTACAAGTTTGATTATATTATAGCCTTTAGCACCTCTGTTGTATGTCAGTCGGCTTCAGTAGCTGTCAACTTTTATGCATCTACTCAACAGAACAGAACAAATAATGAACAAATTGTTGGATATGAAAGAAGCAAGAATAAAGCAACTATAGAAAAAACTAATTGACCTCGACTGGGATTCGAAATGCATGCCCGCAATTGCCTTCGGTTTACTAGCCGCTTAAACGGTAGAGCATCGGATTTAGAAAGCCAGCTGTGGGATCGAGTCTCAGCCGTTGTCAGCAAGTAGAGTTTTCTTTACTTGCCCAGTATAGTTACTTTATACTGTTGCGTTAATATGTCTTGACCTTATAATACTAATTTTTTCCAAATTCTCAATTATGAATTATATTAAAGACACGCGCGTCACAAAACCAAGGCACCATCAGAACGTATTCTATTATTTAATATCACGGTGTTCACGTTTTACTGAGACAATCAGACAGAGCATTTGAAGACACTCTATTAAACGTTTATAGCGTTAAACACGAAAACGCGACTACATACAGACAGAACTTTACCTGTGAATGGCGCCGATTGTCCTATTGTTTATTGTGCTTCTTTGTAAACGTTTAAGAGAATATCAGCAGAGTGGGAGCTGCAGCTTTAAATGCAAGTACCAGCGCCCTTCTCCTCCTTTCTTTAAGGCATTCACCAAACAGGTTCAGTTGAATCCCCAAGACTCAAGAAAAGCAGTTAACGCGCAAACGATCAACGGCTTTATCTTTATGCACAATATTCGAATGTTCAAGTGTAGGCGCCAAAAATGCTATCAGTTGACACTTGACCAGATAACGATATTGAATTACTCATTATTGTAGCAAGCATCTCTGACGGGATTTGGAAAAGTTTAATACGTCAATAGTGTATTTTATTTAGTCTTAGGCTTTATAGATATTATTGGGTTTGTTAGATTGCAGATGCGAGAACTGCTACTGCTACAAGTCTCAGAACGTCCTTAAATAATATTCAATGGTAATAATTGTTTGAAAGAGATTAAGTTATCTCTTGGCATCAGCAAAGTATTTTTAAAGAAATACCAAATGGTTTTCCGTGTTGGATTCTCTGATCCAAACACGCGGGAAATTGCGAGACTGGAGAAAAGCGTAACAAAACACGAGCCGTAGGTGAGTGTTTTTAGCTTTTCGAAAGTCGAGCAATTTCCCAAGTGTTTGGATCAGAGTCTCCAAACACGGAAAAAACCATTTGGTATTTCTTTTATAAAATAATCACAAGTGAATATGATATACTGTCCGACATTTTCAAAAAATCGTTTTGGCGGGAATTTTCCGTGTTTGGATACTCTGATCCAAACACGGCAATTGACCAATCAGGGCTCGCGTAGTATACATGTTATTTTATAATGGTATTTCCTGCCAAGGTTCGAGGCTATCTAGGCGATAAAACTGTAAATGTGCATGAGCAAAATCAGACAACTGTAAAAAGTAAACATTTCTCATCAGTTTACCATTTGCACAAAACGGCTCATTCTTTACTCCAAATTACGGTAAGTTTCAAGTTTTTGAACAGCGAGAGCTATATAGTTTATTAGTATTGACTCATTGCGTAAAATGCAAAAATTAAACGAGATTATTATAGACCTTTTAAAGACCTTGTAAGACCTTTCGTTTTCCTTAACCGATTTAATAAAGTCTCTATAGTTTACTTTTGCTATAGATAAGCGCGCAGTGCGTGATGGCGTTTTGCATGTTGTGATCCACACGTTTGCCGCACCAATTAAGTTATGTAAGTCGGTCAGTATCGAACATGCAGCGCTAGATCGCAACTTTGTGTTGCAGATTAGATGCATATTGACTGCACACTGAATTTGAAAACTTTGTTTGACTGCGCATTCAATGTGCAGCGCTTTGCTTAAGTGATTTCAATTTGTAATGCAGACGCGCTGCAGTTTAAATGCATTTTGACTTGCAGTCAAGAAAAATTACATCTGCAGCTAAACTGCAGCGCTGCCATTTCGGTACGGGTTATGTCAATGTGTTGGCTTTACTAGCTTTGTTCCAGGGTCAACAGGTACGCTCACCGGTTTCGAATTTTCCATGCCAAATCTTTGTAAGACACTCTTTGTATACGCTTATTGGCCGAACCAAATTCATTCGTTGATCACTTTTTCCAGCCAGGAGAATGTCATCAACGTACACAGCAATGATGAATGTCTCTTCTCCTTCCATCACATAAATGCATGGATCACTAGTTGTTTGCACAAGGCCCATCTTCTTTCATTTTTCGTCAAGTACAGAGTTCCAACAACGTGGTGATTGTTTAAGGCCATAAATGCTTTGGTTTAGCTTGCAGACTAAGTGTTCTTTTCCTTTAGCGATAAAACGCTCCGGTTGTTTCATGTATACTTTTTCCTTAAGTTCTCCATTCAAGAATGCTGTTGTAACATCCATTTGATGCAGCTTCACTCCATGCTGTGCAGCTTCACTCCATGCTGTGCAGCTAATGCAATTACAGTTCGAACGGATTCAAACATAACCACTGGACAGAATGTTTCATCATAGTCATCACCAAACTTTTGACTGAAACCTTGAGCTACCAGACGAGCCTTGTGTGTTTCAACTCTGCCATCTGCATTTGTCTTGACTCGAAATACCCACTTGCTACCAACTGCTTTCCGATCTTTAAGCAGCTTTCCGATCTTTAAGCAGTCCCAAACTTCATTAGTTTGAAGTGACGCCATTTCTTTTTCCATCGCTTTCATCCATTTGGACTTTTGTGGACTTGCCAAGGCTTCTTTGACGGTTCTTGGCTCGTTATCATCGTTGTTTGCAGCAGTTGCCCAGTCACCATAGCAGTCAGGTGGTCTTCGATCTCTCTCAGATCTTCTCAGGACCACAGGCTAAGGTATTTCGTCTACGATACGCTCTTCATTTGCTGGGAAATCAAGTTCCACATACCTGTTCTCCTTCGGCTCCTGTTCTTTGGAAACTTCAGTTCCATAGGATGATTCATTGAACTTGACATCTTGACTGTGGAAGACCCTTCCACATTTTGGGTCATAAAGACGATACCCCTTCGTTTCAGTGCCATAACCCAGTAGAATCAATGCATCTTCTGGCTTTAGAATCTAGTTTGTGCCGTTCGTCCTTTGGCACATGGGCATCAAGCTTCGCATCCAAACACGCGCAGATGATTCACATTAGGTTTCTTACCCATCCAGGCTTGAAATGGAGTTTTCCCTTTCACTGCTGTGGTGGGTGGGACTCCTGTTTCTGAGATATGCAGCCGTTGATAGTGTTTCTGCCCAGAACTTGTGTGGGAGCTTTGCATCAGCCAACATGGTTGTTATGGATTCAACCAAGGTACGGTTCATCCTTTCAGCCACTCCATTTTGTTCAGGTGTCTTCGGCACAGTAAGCTGGTGTTTTTACTGTTTTATCCCTTCTTTCTTCAGGTAATTCTCGTGTACTCGCCTCCATTGTCTGTACGCAAGACTTTGAGCCTTTTACCAGTGGATTTTTCAACCAGGGCTTTCCAGTTTCCACTCCAGAAATTTTTCAAGAACTTCATCTTTGCGTTTCAAGACATAAACCCATACATAATGAGTGTGATCATCAATAAATGTTAGGAAGCATTCAGCTCCACTAAGTGATTTCGCATTCACCTTACCACACACATCAATTTGCACCAAATCGAGTGGCTCTTTAGCACGTTCACTTTCGTCAACTGGGAACTTGCTTCGACGATGCTTCCCTTCTGCATGTGCAAGATTCACAGAAGTTGATATTTTTGGACTTGTTGTAGTCATAGCCATCAACCAGGTTATCTTTTGCCAGCTTCTGGAGGTTTTGTACACCAAGGTGACCATATCGCTTGTGCCAGATGACCTCTTTACTTTCTCGGCTTGGATTTTCTGAAGCAGCATTTGCTTGATGGGCTCTCACACTGTTCAGATAATACAGATTTCCTACTCTGGTGGCAATAGCAATTGGCTTTTGATTTTCATCCAAAATGTGACATCCATCTTCATTAAACTTGACAGTCTTTCCAGACATCGTTGCTTTAGACACACTGATAAGGTTATACGACAAGCTTGGAACATACAATACATCATGTAATGTACACTTCTTTACCTTCTGGCCTTTTGGAGACTCTATTTCTGTTTTTACAACTCCACGTCCAGTTGCTTGGACAATATATCCATCTCCCAGTGTGACTTCTTGAGGCTTTTCCAGGTTATACAAGCTGACAAACAAGCTAACATCATTGCACATGTGACAGGTTGCTCCAGAGTCTATGATCCAAGGTATTCCTTCCTTCATTGGAACTGAGTGCATGACTCATCATCAACCCCACTTCATCACTATCTGAGCTACTGTCTTTACATTTCATTTCAGTCATATTGTGAGCCTTGTGCTTGTCATCAAGATTCTCATTGACATCTTTCTTGTCAACATCATGCTTTATTGTATTCAGCTCTCTACAGTTACGTTTAATATGGCCAAACTTTCCACAATGATAACACTTTGGGCCCCTACCTCTTGATTGTTGCTTGACAAACATGGCTTTCATTTCATCACTTGTTTCAGAGCTACATGTACCTCGTTCCTTTAGTTTTTGTTCCTCATGCAGCAACCGTTCTGTTACGACTTCCATCTTGGGCACATCCACATTTGCTTCGAGGGCCGTTACCAACATGTCGTACGAATCAGGTAAACTTGCTAACAGGTAAACGACTCGATCCTCCTCCTGAATAGGGTCATCGATCGCCGCCAATCCATAAAAGATTTCTATCATCTTTTTTATGTGTTTTTGTATCGAGTCTCCGTCTTTCAGCCGTAATGAGTAGAGTTTACGACGCAGTGCCAACTTATTAGCCCACGTTTTCTTTTGGAATTGATCTGCTAGCTTCTCCCAAACCACAGCAGGGTCCTGTGGTTCTCCAAGGAGGTACAACAACGACGGTTCAACAGACAAAACAATAGTTGCCAGAGCACGATCTCTTCTCGCCACAAATTTTGCGTATTTCTCAACTTCTTCTTCACTCGGAGCCACTTCATTCTTGGTCGCAATTCCCCACAGGCCATCCCTCATAAGTGCCATTCGACACTGTAATTTCCAAGTAGGATAATTTGTGCCATTCAACGGAATTATACTCGCCATTCTCGCTCAGTATGGAATGTAGAGGCTGTGCACCGGGCAAGTCAGGTGCACAGCAATGGGAAATGGTGCACAAACTGGTGCACAAAAATGCAAAATAGCAATTATTGGTGCACACGAAAAGTGGTTATAAACAGCGGTACACAAGATAAGTTATAAATGGTAGAGACAATGCCACTGACTGATATGATAACTATTATAGTTAGACGGACGGCCAACCTCGATAAAAGTGTCTCGAAAACACCGTTGATGGCATTTATTTTTTGTTACAAGCAGGCAACCATGCTAAATCATATCGGATAGTGTATACTTTGAAGGTGAGGGGTGTTGGCAGTCGTGATTATTGATTTATATGCTAAAATTTCGAGCTTTTTGAAAGCACAATGTGATGGATGGGATATCTGTAAAGTGCTGCCTATTTACGTTTGTGTTTTATTTGAATTGGCTAATTCAGAATGCTATCCAATCAGCGTGCCTGAAGGTCTGATTATTCTAATTCGCATAACTCACAATCATAAACAAACAAGAAATATTGCGTGAATACACCTAAATGTAATACTTCGAAGTGTAGTTTCAACCAGAATCTTTAGATTGTACATCAGATATATTTGGACATATCTTCTAAAGATATATCAGATATATATCAGATATATTTGGACATATGCTTCTTTACTCAACTAGGACAGTATAGTCTATAATTTAATGATGGCGGTCGGACGTTGTGTTCGGTGGTCAAATGTTCTTCTGTTTTTCATGGTTATATGGGTGTTTGTATTCTCCCAAAATGGAGATAAGAAAACCTTTAGCTCGGCCTTGTCTGTATTCGACATTGGAGAGCCAAGTGGTAGAATTTTCGCCGGTATTTTGGATATGAATAATATCGTTGTGAGCGGCGTAAATGGTCTTGATATTGATCCGAAGAAACTAGAGTCGAACTGTGAGACATGGAGGACCACGGCAGCATATAAAATACGATCATGGGGAAAGGTATATATCGAAAATTTGGAAGTTTACGGATCTCAAGATATTTATCTGTACAGCTTAAGGGAAAATAAAATAACGACGTATGGTCTTGGGTTCAACGATGCAAGTCTTCGATTTGAATTTGCATATACTGTCAAGCAGTCGTTTGGCTTTGGCTTTGAGACGAGGACCACGACAGCATATAAAATACGATCATGGGGAAAGGTTTATATCGTAAACTTGGAGGTTTACGGATCTCAAGGTATTTATCTGTACAACTTAAGGGAAAATAAAATAACGAAGTGTGGTCTGGGTCGTCTTGGGTTCAACGATGCGGGTCTTCGCTTTGAATTTGCGTATACTGTCGGGCGGTCGTTTGGCTTTGGCTTTGAGACGACTTGCGGACATGGTCGAAAGTGTATTAAACGAATTGGAAAACCTTGCTTATATTACAGTAATTCAGTCGCCGCCTTTCGGGTTTTGTTGTTGTCTGGGGACGTCGAACTGAACCCAGGTCCTGTTTCAGATGATTCAGACCACAATGACTCACTTTATATTCCCTCGCTTACCAGTGATATGCCCAGTGGGCTAAGGATTTCACAATGGAATATGAGAAGTCTTTGTCCATCAATAAATAATAATCATAAACTAGATCAGCTAAAGATTATTCTAAACAAGAGTAACAAGGAACCAGACTAATAATCGGAATTACTGAGACGTGGTTTAATGGCACATATACAATTTCTACAACAAATATAAATGGTTATAGTCAGCATCGTAATGATAGAGAAAATATTAAAGGTGGAGGAATAGCTGTTTATGTGAAAGAAAAGATATCATGCTCTAGAAGAACAGACCTTGAAAACACTGGTCAAATAGAATCATTATGGCTTGAAATAATGTTTACTAAATCACCATCCATATTAATCTGCACTGCCTACCGTCCACCAGATTCTGATCCTGGGGCATGGATGAATCTCTTTGAAAATCAAATGGAAAGTGCATACCTCGAATGCAAAGAAATAATCATAATGGGCGATTTTAACGTGGATCTCTTAAATCAGAATGATATTTCAATGTCTTGGATAGGAGTGATGGATCTCATGAACCTTGAACAAATAATTAAAGAGCCCACCAGAGTAACGTCATGTACCGCCACTCTTATCGACCATATTTATGTGTCAAATCCTGAGAAGGTTCGAGCTGTTAAAGTTTCAAAGATTGCCATAAGTGATCATTACCCGACTAGTTTTGTATATAAAGCCAATTTTGGAAATAAGCAGAGCCATTCTACAATCAACTTTCGTTCTTTTAGAAGTTTCGACGAAGATCTATTTCTCGCTGATCTGCGAACAGTGCCCTGGTCAGTACTTGAAACATATGATGACCCATCGGATGCACTTGATGCTTGGTACTCACTTTTCCTAGATGTAGTAAATTTACATGCACCTCTTCGAAGTAAACGGGTTAAAAAGAAGAAACAACCTGATTGGATGTCTGATGAAATAGTGAAAGCTATGTCTCAACGGGATCACTTTAAGTCAATTGGTGACATAATTAATTATAAACGCTGGCGAAATACCTGCGTTTCACTAATTAGATCGGCGAAAGTCAATTACTATCAATTAGTAATTGAATCTGGTAAAAAGGATCCCTCAAAGTTATGGAAATATCTTAGAGACCTTGCTCCAAAAGAAATGAAGGCTAATCCATTTTGCATTAAAGACGGTGGAAATAATATCTCAGATCCCAAATTAGTAGCTGGAATATTTAATGACTATTTCACCTCAATTGCAAGTACAGTTCGGTCAACAGGAGATGGAATTTCTGAAAATTTTCAACTGCTTGAATCCTTCCTTGCAACTCTTTTATCTAACGAAGATAAATATATGATACCGGAGATTGATGAATGTTTTGTGAATAATTATCTGACGACGTTACCAACGAATAAAGCTGTGGGCCTTGATGGAGTTTGCTCAAGAATATTAAGAGTAGCTGCACCAGTTATAGCTCCAGCTGTAACTAGAATTATAAACCTTAGTATCAGATCAGGGATTTTTCCTACACAATGGAAGATTTCACGAATCTGTCCTGTTTACAAAAATGGCAATAGATCTGACAAAAATAATTATCGCCCAATTGCTATACTTGCAATAATCAGCAAGATAATTGAACGACATGTTTATTCGAGTTTCTATGAGTATCTTAGTTCAAGAAATCTATTGTATGACCTACAATCGGGTTTCAGACGTGGCTTTTCATGCGAGACTGCCTTGGCCCAAATGTTGGATGTTTGGTATCAAAATATTGAAAATGGCGATATTAACGGTGTAGTGTTTTTGGATCTACGCAAGGCATTCGACCTGATAGACCACAAGATCTTATTGCATAAATTGAAACTCTATCAATGCTGTGATACAACCTTATCCTGGTTTCAATCTTACCTTTGTGGTAGGACTCAAAAAGTTAGCATCCATGGTCACCTGTCTGAGAGCAACGAAATTATATGTGGTGTGCCGCAAGGCTCCATTTTGGGCCCTCTTCTATTCTCCGTATTTATTAACGACCTTCCACTCAAAATGGAACACTCCTCGCTCTCAATGTATGCTGACGACTCGACTCTTAACACAAGTGGTAAATCTGTATCCGAAATTGAAACTAAACTAAATGCTGATCTAGATCAGGTGTCAAGTTGGTGTGATGAAAACAGGATGGTTACAAACGTTGATAAAACAAAAGCCATGCTTATTACCACTCGGCAAAAGTACCGATTTCTTCAAAAAACTGATCTTGAACTGTTTTTACAAGGTGGTCGTCTTTCTACTGTTTACATTGAAAAACTGTTAGGAGTGATAATTGACAGTAATTTGTTATGGAAACCTCATATACAGAAAGTGGAGAAACTTGTTGCTAGCAACCTTGCTCTTCTTCGACGTATAAAACAGTTTTTACCAGTATATGCTCGCAGAACATTTTATATGGCTTTCATTCAATCACATTTTGATTATTGCTCTATAATCTGGGGCAAATCTTGTCACACAGAAAGGCTTTATAAACTACAAAAGCGAGCAATAAGATTAATCCTGGATGTACCTGCGAGAACTCCCACTCATGAGTTGTTTTTACAATTACGAATTATACCATTCAAAGACCGACTGGATTTTAGAATTTTAACAATGGTTATCAAAGCTTTAAATAAATCTGCACCCCCTTACATTGCAGATATGTTTTCAACGATGTCATCAGAGAACAGAATGAACACTAGGGCGTGTGCACGTAAAGACATGCAAATACCAGCAGTTAGGCTAAAATTAACTAAACAAGGGCTGCGATACCAGGGAGCCTTGTTATACAATCTCATAAACAAAACAAACAATTTAAGTGGTATATCAGTTCAAAATTTTAAGAAATTATTTATCAAAACATTTTTTAACACTTTTTAATTTATTTTATTATTATGTTCTCACTTTAGCTTATTGTAATTAATTTGTTCTTTTTAATAATTCAGTAGCTATAGTAATATATAACAGTTGATGTACTTAATTGATAGAGGGCCCTGGGTAAGATTAGCTTTTGCTAACCAGGTTTTGTTACCCTCTTTAAATAAAGTTTCTTATCTTATCTTAAAGCCACAAAAAGGTAAGTTTGCCAAGAATCAGAAATTTATTAGACCTGGTAGCTACAGGAAAGTCTCATATTCGTAAATTACTTCGTTTTATTTTGGTAGTTTACTGATACCGCCATGTATCTACTGTTATAAAGCTGAGCTTTTGTAGAACAGTATAGTGTTGCTCATAATATCCTTAGACATTTAACTCACCGATTCAACAGTTCTATCCGGTGATACACGGAAGGCAACCTGCCTAGTCATCTTGATGAATGTCTAAGCTACATTTATATGCTGGTCAGATTGTTGTGGCTGTTCTTCTAAATGTTATATTTAGGCGAATTTGCACCATGTTTCTTGTTTGTTTATAATCGTGAGTTATGCGAATTAGAATAATCAGAACTTCAGGCACGCTGATTGGATAGAATTCTGAATTAGCCAATTCAAATAAAACACGTCAAACGTAAATAGGCAGCACTTTACAGATATCCCATCCATCACATTGTGCTTTCAAAAAGCTCTAAATTTTAGTATATAAATCAATAATTACGGCTGCAAACACCCCTTATCTTCAAAGTACTATCCGATACGATTTAGCATGGTTGCCTGCTTGTAATAAGAAATGCCATCAAAAGTAATATTTTGAAGCCTTGGCCGGCCGCCTAAGTGTAGAAAAGCTGTGTTGTTTCTGCTCCTAATAATGGACTTCATTATTTTGAGCTGAATTGTTAATTTTAATTTAGTTATTTGACATAACGAACTTAAACAAAGAAATAAATACCAAACAAAAATGGGAATTAATAGACCAGACTGATCTTCAGAATTCTGTAAATTCTTCCCCCAAAATGCAGGAAATAGCATTTCAGAGAGTCTAGATTTCAAAATTATTCGGGGAAGCATGCCCCCAAACCCTCTACATAGTTATCATGCCTGCAGCACTAAAATTGGCAGCCCCACCCTTTCCATGGTCCCATTCTCTGGTGCCGCCACTAACAGTCAAATGCCTGTTGGTGCACATGGACAAATCTGTATCCTAGCATTGGTGCACAAATATACAGGATAAGCTGATGTCCGGTGCACAAAAGATGGACATTCCATACAGGATTCTCGCGTCCGAACCAGAAGCCATCAGACCACTCTCGCGTACGACTTTTATAATTCAGTTACAAATACTGCTTCTCAAATTTGGATTCCTCTGGGCCCATAACCTTTTGAAAATGAGTTTTAATATAAAACAAAACGAGGAAAAACAAAAGAGAACAACGTAACACACAGTATCTCAAAGCGAAAGCTGTGAGCCTGTGACGAAGGTAACAAAAAACAACATAGTCAATATAGTCCAAATATGGCTTGTCATGTGACTTCGATACACAATAATATACCTAACATGAAGTTCAGAGTGTACTTCCGAACATAATTATATTTTAAGGTGGCTCCATACAGTTTCTTGAAAAATGGAAAATACAAGTTTGAGAGTCCAAAACACGAGATTAAACAATTCGGAAAAAGAATAAAACTAAATGTTATGCATAGTTAAACAGTCTGACTATCAAAAACTGTTACCAAATAAATAGCAACAGTTGTTGCTATGGCAACAATGACGTTTCAAAATGGCTGCCAATTACCCTTCAAACTAATCTAATTAAAAAAAAACTTTGGTGACCCCCAATTGTTTTTTCATTAAAACTTTTCTCGAAGTATGAGTAATCAATTGGCCGATTTAAAAAAAATTCTGTAGAACGAATAATTTTTTCCCCGGAAAAATCATGTTTATTAATTTTTAAAAAATTTCGTTCTACAGAATTTTTTTTAAATTCGCCTATTGATTACTCATACTTCAAGAAAAGTTTTAATGAAAAAAAAATTGGGCATCACCAAAGTTTGTTTCGAATTAAACTAGTTTGAAGGGTAACTGGCAGCCATTTTGAAATGTCATTGTTGCCATAGCAACAACTCTTGCTATTTATTTGGTAACAGTTTTTGATTGTCAGACTGTTTAACTATGCATAACATTTAGTTTTATTCTTTTTCCGAATTGTTTAATCACGTGTTTTGGACTCTCAAACTTGTATTTTCCGTATGTAAAGTTAATCTCTAAGAATACGGGAATCTCCTTTCCTTATTTAAGTTCATTTAGTCGTAACCTTTTAAATGTTAATGTCATGTTTTTGACTTTTTGTTTAAAAATGCATAGTCATTATGACATGACATTTTTTTATGATGAAAACAGCACAAGCTTTATTAAACCCATTCCTGCCTGAACTGGCTAAAAACTGTCCCTTTATCGTTTTACTTGTTAAAAAGAGAACCCTCAGACATCCTAGGCAGAAATGGGTTGAGTCTCCTAAGCCTATCTGCTTATAATTTTTTCCTAACCTTTTAAGAAACTAAACCACATGATTGTACTGTAAAATAAGCTAATTTTATTTACACTGTAAAACCCTATCAGCCATATTCAGACTGTTCTCCCCAGAGGTCCAGTAATGACCATCCTTCATTGATCCAGTGTTACTACATAGTAGTGCAACTACTGGTGGGAAGGGTGAATAAACCATGTTATGTTATAAACATTAATTGTTATGTCACGATGGCATTGATTTTGCTTGAATAACATTTCAAACCATTTTTAGACCTGCAAGTCTCCAACATGAATTTACAGCAAAGTTGAACTGTGATATTAGGGCAAAAGTTAGACCAAACATCAAAGGTACTTAGGTACCAACGCCAAGTTGGACTTCTGGTTGATCTTTATGCTGTACATGGCTTGGATAACCACTTCCTAATTGGTCGCTACAGCCCTGCCTGGAAAGGGACCCTGAAGTAATTTATCCTATGGGGGCCCTGTATGCCTAGTTACTGCTTGATACCAAACTTGCCCCTTTGTTACTGTACTCTGTTTAGTGGTGAAGGCTTAAAACTTAAGGTTAACCCCCATACTGAAAATTCTGTTTTTGTAATTGCAGGAGGACTAAAGGGATTTCTTCCACAACATCAAAATCTTTGTGAATCTATCTGTGCTGCTGCAAATATTGGTCGAACTCAATGCAAATCTATTGTACGGGCAACACCGAGGCCTTCTTATCCAATACCTTGTCCGGTCAAAGATTCGGGTCACCCTGTATCTGAGATTATTCCTCAGTTGTACATAGGAAACAAGATTAATGCAGCGGACGAATGCCTTATCGATAATTTAGGAATCAAGTTTATTTTAAATGTCACTAAGGACCATCCAAATTATTTCGAACATCGGCCAGATCTCGTATATAAAAAAATTATGGTAAACGATTCAACTCATGAAGACATTGGTGAACACTTTGAAGAAGCCTTGAGATTTATTGGTAAGTTGAATTTTTGGACATTGTGTACCTTAAAGGGACGCTGTATTTCAGAGAGTTTCATTTTAAGATTGATTGATAAGAACGCATTTTCTGGACTATAAACCGAAACTTTTCCCCCAAATCTAACGTCATGGGGTTTATACAACAGTGTGGTTTACATTTGAATGAATTAAACACTTTTTACGTAGGGTACAATATTTTTTTTCTTTCATATCCTAATAAAATCTCACAATTACTGGTAGACGTCGTGCTACGCTGTAAGACGTTACACTACATTATTTAA
This sequence comes from Paragorgia papillata, assembly GCA_035771165.1. Taxonomy (NCBI): domain Eukaryota; kingdom Metazoa; phylum Cnidaria; class Anthozoa; order Scleralcyonacea; family Coralliidae; genus Paragorgia; species Paragorgia papillata. The sequence goes on from JAWNZC010000046.1 coordinate 111,152, forward strand.
CAATTATTCGCCTCAGGATCAGATTATAATAACGATTATGCCAAAAGACATCCAGCTTGCCCGCCGAATCCGTGGTGAACGAGCTTAAAAACCTTCGATTATGTCCGTACTGAGCCTGAGGCGAATAATTGTTTTAGTATAAATACACATTTTCGTACTTTTTGGATCAACATTTTTTTTTAAATTCTTAATTTCCTCGTCTGTCGCATTGACAACTTGGCTGGCAGCCATTTTGGATAAGCGCTGTAGGTGATTATCGAGAATTAATCTGAAGTAGCTCAACCAATCAGCACGCGCGATTTTCTATAATCACCTGTGTATTTATACTAAAAGTTGTTACACTTCATTATAATATTAAGACGTTGAACTAGGCTATAAGACGTTACACTACATTATAATTAAATACGCTTAGTTTAGAAGGCGTTACACTAAACCATAAGACACTATACGCTACGTTGTAAGACTTAAACTATGTTAAAAGATGTTTCTAAAAAGTCACACTACATTAATTGTAAGACGTTACGCTACGTTATAAAAGGTCACACTACATTAATTGTAAGACGTTACGCTACGTTATAAAAAGTCACACTACATTAATTGTAAGACGTTACGCTACGTTACAACACGTTAAGCTACGTTTAGAGTAATAAGTTATATAAGACATTACACTACATTATAAACGTCACACTACATTGACCCATTGTAAGATGTTTCACTACGTTATATAATTTGTTACACTATAGTTCTAAGACGTTACGCTAACGTTACGTTCATAACACGTTAAGCTACGTTAAAAGACGTTACACTATTACGTATATAATACATTACTATATATACACTTAATGTCTGCTCCCGAGAGAAACAGTTTTGTTTTCCAGAGAGTCTTGATATTTCCCAAGACGAAGTCGAGGGAAACATCGAGATTCGAGGGAAAACAAAACTAACTGTTTCCCGAGGGAGCAGACATTAAGTGTTTTGTTATATATATAGCTAGAGTTTCGCTGAATAATTTCGACGTTTATGAAGGGAAAGTACACAAAAGACAAACTGAAAGACTTACCAAAACATTTTGTCTGGCTCCATAATTTCACTTCAACCAAACAAATATGAGTCTCAGAACAAAAGAACAGCAATACATTTCTCCAGTTAATCTTCACACATGCTTTAAAGACCTATAAATATTCTTTTTTTCGTACCAAACAAGCTTTTGTTTATAGGATGCCGTGAGGAGTTCAAAGTTCTAGCGGGCAACAATTGAAAACTTATTGACCGAGCAGGCAATAAGTTTTCAATTATTGCTCGCTCGGAAGACATTGAAATTTAGCTAAGGTCATGTGACCACAAACCAACCAATGACAGTCATCGTTGCATCCAGTGAAACTCTGGGTATATATTGGTATATAACAAACTATGTTATAAGACGTCACACTATATACGTTCAGGGATGGTGCATTTTATTTATATTATCACCGTACACTAGCTATATTGTTTAAATTTATATACAGTACATTTTTTTACCAATTCAGAAACCTTTTGCAAGCTGCTTGCACAGCATTTAACTCGTTGCTAACTTTTCTTCTTTTTGTTTTGTTTTTGCCTATAGATGAAGGTCGAAAACAAGGCAAGGGTATACTTGTGCACTGCCAGGCTGGTATTTCGAGGTCCGCTACAATAGTCATTGCTTTTCTAATGAAACACGAGAAGCTAGCTCTAAACGACGCTTACAAACTAGTGAAGGAAAAACGACCAGTTATCTCACCAAATCTGAACTTTATGGGGTGTCTACTCAAATACGAAAAAACCTCCATTCGCCGTTAGATATGTGTCTTTGTTTGAAGGGGGTGCCGTGTCATTAGGTAAGCAGATCCGTGTTAACTTCTTGCTGTTTTCGTGGGCTCTGTGTACAGACAATTCAAAAAAATTATTGCGTCATAATCGGTTTTTGCAATATTAATGAGTTGTGGTGATGGGAACATTCAGATTCGATCCCATTTGGGTGAAAATTTATGTCATAAATTTTGTGACATGGAATGTCTTATCTTTCGAAATTTTAAATTGCCATGCATACGTGTTTTGTCGTTTGCTGAAGGGCAAAATTTGAAAGTATTGCGGGTAAACATTTTGACCAGGATGTTCTGATGATTTTCCGATAGTACAAAACGTAGTCATTCGAGAAATTGTCTGGAAACTCGGGAAAAGTTTTTGTTCTATCTTTTTGTTCCCGCTTGTGCAAACTTATGCACAGTTGCATGGGACAATGTATTTTTGGTATAATGAAGTAATTATCCAATAGCAGCGTTTAGGTTAGCCTGCGTGCAGACTCATATTACTTGTTGAGTTGTTGACGTTAGTTATATATAGAGCCTGCGAATCAGAGGCAGAAAGCTTGTTCTGACACAATAATCTTGTGCTTGGAAGACGATATTTTAACGTTACGGAGGATATTGAGAACCTCTATTTTGTGGCACAACACGTATCCAAGCAACATTTACCGCTCGTTAATTTTTTTACATTTGGCGCCAGTGCCAAGGCCCCCCCCCCCCCCAGCTGGGGTTGCAGAAGGGGCGCCAAAACTAGCAAGGGCGCCAAAACTTAACAAAATAAACCTATTTCTTTGTATAGCTACAATCCTGGACAAAAGTGCTTGGGACACTATGCGAAAATCGTCAAAATCGGAAAAGTGGCCCAACAATTTTGTCCAGGATTGTAGGTCTTCAATGGTGGGATATAAAGATCTGAAATCCGTAACCTTTTGTGTTTTTTATGAAGTTTTATAATCTTCAGAATTCTGTAAAATCTCACTCCAAAATGCAGGAAATGGCATATCAGAGACGCTACTTCGGCGCCCGCATTGGCGTCGCCTTTGAGAGAACCAGTTGTTTGTTGTATTATTATATATTGGTACTTGAGTTATTTTAAAACAAAAAATGTGATCATTTATCAAAGACAGTAATGTCTTCTTTTCATTTATTTTATTTTTTTGGGGGGAGGGGGGCGCCAAATCTAATCTGGCCACCCCAGCCTGAAACTTGTCACCACGCCACTGTTTGGCGCCCCATAACGAAAACCTCCACAAAACGTTTGGTTACGGAGACGACAACAGCTTTGCTCTGATGGTTTACAGCCGCTCGGCTCGCATTCAAGTATAGTATAACCCGTTCTCAAATTGCGGCGTCAGAAACGTCGCAATGATTTGCCGCGGCAGACCAGACAGCGTTCCGATATTTATATTTTGCACAGCGATAAAGAAGGAACGCGAAGCAGGAACACCGGGATATATATTACATCGCCGTATTTCTTCATCACAAGCCGCTGATATTGTGCATTCACCAAAACAGAATCCCCACAGAAAAACAACACTGAACGTCTTAAGGTTTTTCCATTAGACTGATACAGAAACATGCACAACTTTTGTCATAAATAACATTAATTATGCATATTTAGTAATTGACCAATCACATGCTTTCCCCACTTTTGTGGGGAATCCCACGTGACAGAACAAGCTTTCTGCCTCTGATTCGCAGACTCTATATATAACTAACGTCAACAAGCTTGTAATATGAGTCTGCACACAGGCTACGTTTAGGTTCAATCCTCAACCATGTTATTTAAATATTAATAAGCGAAAAACAATAGACCTTTCCGCATGAAGTGAATGGATCACGCGATCTTTCTTCCTGACAAATCTGATTGGCTAATGTCCAATGTTTGTCCAAAATTTTCGATGTCCAAAGTTTTACGAGAGCCAATCAAATTTCTCAGCGCGTTATCCACGCACTTCATGCGGAAAGGTCTATTATTTGTGCACGGTGAGGACCGTCTCAACAATAAATCGCAGCTCATTATAGATGCTTTGAAGTTTGTCGAGTTTCCAGGTCGTATCTTGATTGACTATGTACAAAAGCACCAGAATATTTCGGTTATCCAACTTGCAAAGATTCGTTTGCGTACATCAATTTCTCTTTAAGATAAATTGAAAGGCAATTTGAGATTTAAATTAGAACGTTGCAACCGTTTATACCATGATTTAACAGTACTTCACAATTACACCACATTTTCAAGAGTTGTATAAGAAAGCTAGAACTATATGGAACAAGACGCCCGCTAGGCGTTAACTCGGGCTACTGGGCAATGGGCATGGTGATGTGGAGAATGAGATTGGTGGAGGAGGACATGTTAGAAAGCGGACATTTGTTTTACAAAGAACAATTTTTTATTGACTACCATTATAAACTTAGGGACCGTTCATTATTTATTGGGGGGGGGGGGGGGGGGGGGGGGATGGGTGAGAAATTGCCAAACTTTCTACTTTTTTTTCAGGTAACCCCCAAGCAAAGTTTAAAAATTTGGTAGCCCCCCTGTTTTTATTTGACATAATTTCAGTCCCCCCCCCAACCCTTCAAATCCTGACATTAATCTTAAAACTAACCCCACCCACCCTACCTATAAAACCTCAAAATTCAATTACCCCATTAACCCTAAACCTAACCTTAACCCTAAATATAACCTTCTTAACCCCAACCTTAATTCCCACCCGACCTGCACATTAAACCAATTGTCACCTTAACCTTCTCCTTAATCTCAATCATAATTATTACCCTAACACCTTAAACCTTAAACTATTAACCATTCTCCACTACTATTCACCAACACAATACACCAACACAGTACACCAAGGATGGTAAGTCACAACCAGGATCTAAATACCTGAGCCTTATGGTTTACTTTTACTTTACATTTTACAAAACAACACAAAATAATTCCAATTAAAGCTTTTCTGAATGATTTATCCCAATAAGAAATGTTTGTTTGTATAATAATGTTGATCATCAAAGACTCTTATCCTTGTTTAATACAAAAACTTTATGCCCCCCCCCCCTTAAGAATTTATAAATTATTTCAGGGTCCCCCCAAAAGAAGTAGCAAAAATTTCAGGTCCCCCCATTTTCTCACCCATCCCCCCCCCCCTCCAATAAATAATGAACGGTCCCTTACATGCATGGACAACCTAGATTGGGACAACATAGAATTCATATACAGAGCCATCATGACATTGCTTTAACTATATCTCGAACTATATGTATGTTATTGTGACATTTTGTGTACATATTACACTTTAATATTTTTGTTATTGTAAATAAACTGTTTAGATGGTGTTCACAGATCTCACATAACAATATCTGAAGTCATTCATTTTAAAGGCTGCAATATTTAGCATTCATCAACAGCACTGCTCATGCTATATATCGTTCTGTTCTGGGGGAGAGGGTTGAGAGGGGTAGGGATTAAGGGAGGCAGGTACCCTCTCCTCCAGAACAGAACGCCTGCTATGGAGGCTACTTTTTGTCATGCGAATAATACATGTTTGAACTCTTGTTTACTTTTCAATCAGACTTTGAAAAGTGTCGAAGAGTCTGATTTTGGCAGTAAATAACAGTATATTATAGTCGGCTAACCAGACTGAACACATAATTTCTTAACATGCAAGAAAATAATCTAAACTAATATCTAAACAGGGTAAAATTTGACAAAGATTGCCTACCAGGTGGTGGGTGCTCTGCAGTGGGGCTTATCGACACAAAAAAATTTGAAAATGTCAAATGCCCCTGGGTATGCCCTCCCTCCCCGGGTCGGGCAAAACATTGATTCAGTTTCAGATTGGGGTTATACAATTCCCTCGTTCAGTCGTTCTTTAAAATCACCTGATTAACTTCATTACAACTAGTGATCACAAACAACGCCCATTGACAATTTGAAACTTTGACTGCATGATAAAAAATCTAAAACAACCAGATCTCAAAACACAATTTGTGAATAGACAATGAATAGTATAAACTAGTATTAAAATGCATGTACCATAGGATTGTATTTATTTTGTATAAACTGGCACCACAATAAACAATGCAAGTAAAAACAAGTAAACAACTGAGAAACGGTGAAATGTCTTTCAAATATTCAAAAACATCGATAAAATGGCAATAAAAGCTTTGTTCAAAAGAGACAACCACTGATCATCTGGAGACAACTCGGCCAAACCTCGGTTTTGCAATTATTAAACAGACTGTTCTCTGACGTCCTTCACTCCTTCAGTTTAAAGTTTCCAATTATTTTAATATACCTTGATTCGCTGACAGTCCGACTACTCTGACATCTTTGTTTGAGACAACTGCTGTGTAGTGTGCCAAGAAATGGTTTAGCAAAGAGAAAGGCTAATTTGTGCTAAATTAGCATAATTTAGCTTTATTTCAAAAGTTAAACTGGTGTACCAAAACATTGAAATGGTGGTCATACTGGTGTACCAAAACAATGAGATGGTGGCCATACTGGTGTACCAAAACATTGAGATGGTGGCCATACTGGTGTACCAAAACATTGAAATGCTGGCCATACTGGTGTACCAAAACATTGAAATGGTGGCCATACTGGTGTACCAAAACATTGAAATGGTTGTCATACTGATGTACCAAAACATTGAAATGGTGGCCATACTGGTGTACCAAAATATTTAAGTGCTAGCCATACTGGTGTACCAAAACATTGAAATGGTGGCCATACTGGTGTTTTAGGTGTACCAAAACATTGAAATGGTGGCCATACTGGTGAACCAAAACATTGAAATTGTTGGGCCATATTGGTGTACCCAAACAATAACACACACTTGATGAAAGTACAGTAATATATAAACTGTTTAATAACATCGAATTTTAGTGCAAGACATCAGTACAATAATAAACAATACAAGCAAAAATAAAGCAAAATACTGCTTACATACAGCATTTACAGACACAAGTCAGTTCAGCTAAATGACAACTTCGATGAAGATGTAAAACACAGCATGTTTACCTTTCACTTGCAAGTTGGCTTTATCAACTTTCTTTGTTCTTTGATTTACAGCACTTGAGCAACATTTTTCAGCACAATTTAATTAATAACACATGTATTAAAATTGATCGAGAACACATTGATCGAGAATTTTCGTATAAAGTTTGGTCGAGTACTACACATTTTCAGCGTACGGTTATCGAGATCGCGGACCAACCTAGGTCTACTATAGTATAAAAAGCATTGCGAGCGTGTTTATCATTAAAACACAAATTAACTTCGAACAACACAACCAAAGGCGTCAGGAGAAGCAAGAAACTCGCCACTCCTGCATGAAAATCCGCCATGATGAAACATCAGCATTTGAGCTGTGACGTCAGAAGTTTGTCGACAGACTCGTCTACCATAGGTAGCCCGAGTAATTAGAGGGGCGAGTCTTGATTGGTTTGCTTCTTATTTATCAAATAGACAGCAACAGTGCATTGTTGAAGATTGTCTTTCTGCACCCCAAAAGATAATTTGTGGTGTACCTCAAGGGTCAATTTTAGGACCATTGTTATTTCTTTTATACATTAACGACCTTCCTGATTGTCTATTATACACCAAACCACACATGTATGCCGATGATACCATCTTAAGTGTTGCTTCCATGTCTACAACTGAATTGCAGGCTAAAATTAGTCAAGATTTGGATAATATAAGAGATTGGTTGCTGGCAAATAGACTTAGTCTAAATGTCGCAAAAACGGAATACATGTTTTTTGATACGGATTTCAGGTTATCAAATTTAGGAAAAACCATTCCGATTACAATAGGTGATAAAGAAATTAAAAGAGTCAAAACCACAAAATACCTTGGAGTTTATTTGGATGAAAATCTTAAGGGGGATGCTCATATTGACAATCTATGCACTAAAGTAAGTCGCTCCATCAATGGTCTAAAGCAGGCTCGTAACTATGTATCCTTAGATATTCTCAAGGTGATATATAGTGCTCTTATACAGCCTGTTTTCGACTACTGTGATGTTGTATGGGGTAACATAAATAAAGGCTTGCAAATAGAATCCAAAAATTACAGAATCGTGCTGCCCGCGTAATAACCTTCCAAGGTTATGACGTGAGGTCAGTAGATTTATTAAAAAATCTAGATTGCGATAATCTAGCCCTTAGAAGAGATAAGCACTTAGCTTTATTAATGCATGATACCATAAATCACAATGTTCCAAAATATTTAAGTGATTTATTCTCAAACTGTTCGGAAAGTAATGCTTACAAATCACGACTTAGAGAAAATGATTTTAATGTAGCCATGAATTATATTCCTAAAACAGAAGGTTATAAAGGGTCATTTTCATATAGAGGCGCAAAACTTTGGAATTCACTATCTCGTGATTTGAAGACTTCCAAATCAAAAACAATTTTGAAAAAGAAATTATCGACTAATATATCGTTGACTAATATATGTAAATAAAAATGTATTATTTTAAAATGTATTATATTTATTATGTAAAACTGTATTATATTATTTATAATATTTATATTATTATATTATATTATTTAAAATATGTAAATATTTTGTAATTTTATGCGGCTTTCATGTAAAGAAGTTCTTATAACTTATGGAATTACCGTATTCAAATAAAAGTGAATCAATCAATCAAATCAATCTGTCTGTCTCTCAAGCGGAAAACTAAAAACTAGCACACTTATTGATGTGATTTTAACTAATGAGCCTTCTGGAATTATATCCTCGGGTGTCACAATAATTAATAAAAGTATTGATACTGGTATTTTCCCATCAAAATGGAAAATAGCAAAAATATTTCCTCTATTTAAAGCAAATGATCGTACCGACCAACAGAATTATAGACCAATCTCTGTATTATAAGCAGTATCAAAAATATGTGAAAGGGTTGTGTACGATCAGCTGTTTGCCTATTTAATGAAACATGATCTATTAACTAAGTACCAGTCAGGGTTTCGTTCCGTTCACTCTACCGTCACTGCTCTATTAGATGCCACAAATGAATGGTACCTAAACATTGACAAATTAAAGGTACAGTATGACCAATATGGTTGTTTTTTTTGGATCGTGCTAAGGCATTTGATACCGTATCTCATACAATTTTATTGAGAAAGTTAGAGCTTTACGGTATTAGGGGAACAGCTCTTGGTTGGTTTCAATCGTATTTATTAAATAGGCAGCAGCAATCCGCCAATCCATCGTCGAAGGTAGCAGTTCAAAGCCACAAACAGTTAGCTGTGGTGTGCCGCAGGGGTCCATGTTAGGTCCGTTATTGTTTCTTATATATATTAACGACCTCCCTTCTTGTTTAAAATTACATACCAAACCACATATGTATGCTGATGACACCATGCTGAGTGCTGCTGCAGTACTAACGTCTGAGTTACAATTTAAAATAAACGAAGATTTAGAAAATATCAGAAACTGGTTGATGGCAAATAAGCTAAGCCTAAATGTTGCGAAAACTGAATTCATGTTCTTCGGAACTGTTTTCAGATTGTCTAATTTAGGTAGAACTTTTCCAATTACCATTGGTGAAAAAGAAATTAAAAACACAAAATACCTAGGGGTATATTTAGATGAAAATCTTACATGGAATGAGCACATTGATAAACTCTGCTCCAAAGTTAATCGTTCCATAAGTGGTCTAAGGCAGGCTCGTGATTATGTGTCATTAGATATATTAAAAATGATGTATAATGCTTTAATACAGCCTGTCTTCGACTACTACGATGCTCTGTGGGGCAATTTAAACAAAGGGCTTGCCAGCAAAATCCAGAAATTACAAAACCGTGCAGCCCGAATAATTACTTTTCAAGGCTATGACGTGAGATCAGCAGATCTTCTAGAACACCTAAATTGGAATAATTTAGCTTTGAGAAGAGATAAGCTGCTCAGCTTTTTAATGTACGATGTAATTAATTGCAATGTTCCAAAATATCTCTGTGATCTTTTCTCATTGAATTCTGAAAATAACCCATACAAATCTCGCCTTAGGGAGAATGCCATTAATGTGTCCATGAACTATATTCCAAAAACGGAATATTACAAAGCGTCGTTTTCATCCAGGGGAGGAAAAAATTGGAATTCTCTCCCGCTTGATATAAAAATAGGTACGCAATGCGTACATGTGACTACCGTTATTAAACACAGAAAGAGATATAGACTTAAGAAGCAATGCATGAAAATGTGTGAAAAGCACACAGACACACACAAAAAAAAGATAGTTCAGTATTTTAAATCATTTTATACATGTATTGCTAATTTGAACATGGCACATACTATACATACATCTTTACTGGCTGTTTCCAAAACAGCATATATTCGCATCATAAACATGCCCCCAAGTTTTACATGAAGTGAACTTGTAAAATTCAGATTTTTGTACGAAGCATGGATAGCTTATCTGGTGGATAAACCCTAGCTAGAGAACCACTCTAGTGGTGCTTTGAACAACCCAATTTAACTTTTATCCACTGAACAACACTATCAGGTACATAACTATTCAGTGGATAAAATTTTATATTAGATTGTTCAAAGCATGATTAGTGCTGTTGTTTAGCTAGAACTTATCAACTAGATAAGCTATCTCATCTTTGTACAACTCACCCCAGATCATATACATGTAGATTATTTTTGTGGAAACACCATGTAAAATATTTATAGCATTTCAGCGTGTTGACTCAGGCCGAAAGCTTACCAAATAAATATTCTTCATGGTGTTTCCACAAAAATAATCAATATTACATTATTGCCACGAAAACTTTCAAAGAATTAATCACCCCAGATAAATATCAACATTATGTTCCAAAACAACATTTTACTTGCCATAAATATGCTGTCAGTGGCATTCAAGTGTAATGCACATCACTAACATTTTGTGATTCTGCTAGTATTTTAAATAAGACAGTACGACAATACTCAATATTGTAGTTTCAACAGATATATTTCTTCATTTCAAGGCTTTCAACATATTCAAGGCTTTAAGTTTCCGAACACTTCACAATAGCTTTTCAACAATTTATCAAAATATACAATTGGTGGCACTTAGACACCAGATTATAGAATATTTTAGTACTTTCACAAGGGTCAGACTTCTGGTGTATCTACTATTCTGTGGTCAGACCGCCGTTGCAGCTCTGATGTACACAAACTTTGGTTTCTTAATTTCATTATACAAGATATTGAACAACACCTAAAACAAGTAAACAAAGCACCAAGTCAAGGTTTTGTAAAACAGCCAATATATTTTGTCCGCATAAATTTCTTATATACATGTATATAGTGTAAATACAGGGCACTGTGATATATACTTCTCAAACTCATTAATATTCATAAACCAAACACACAGGAAAATCATTAGCGAGACAAAGGTTTGATATGTGATCAAACACTTCCAAGATAGATCATAGTTAATTAAAATATACATGGTTTGGAAACCTGGCAAACTTCAAAGCGGTTAACAATCAAGCTACGATTCATGTTGAAAGGTACATGAAGGTGCCAAATCCTTTGTTTTAGGTTTATTAATATTTAAACAGTACAGTTGAGTGATTGAACCCAAACGTTGCTATTGGATGATTGCTTCATTATACAGAAAACACAATATGTTCAGTAGCCGAGAAAGTGCAAAAATTTCCAAACCTGAACAAAAACAAAAAACAATGACTTTTGTTGAGCTTCCAAACCATGTATATTTTCTATTAACTACGGATAGATTAAGCCAACTTTGACCTCAAACTTATCTTAAAATACTAATTCATTTGACAACTGATTCATTTCCTGATTTGTTTGATCTTGAAACACTCAAAAGTTGTGTTTGATCTAATATCAAAACACCTAGCTCAAAGTTGGTTAAAACACATTTCTCACTCTTAATAGTGTATGATATATACTTACATGTACATGCAGTGTAAACATGAGTGATGAGTCACTGACCAGTGAGCACAACACACAATTCAACCAAAATTAAACTTAAATTCATAGAGTGATTTTATCATTAATATTGACAATTTCTTCGATAAAAGAAGAGCTTTAAAACAGGACACAGTTGAAGGCCCTACTTCTAGCGAACTTTATAAGCTGAATATTTCTGGCTTTGAGATCCGATCAAGTATTTATAGATTTTGTATATAGTATATAAGATAAACAACGTCACAGTTTTGAAACTATTTCTTACCTTGTATAAACTGATCAATGACAGAAACCGCTCCAAGAAGAAAAGATTTGCAAAGTAATATATTAACACTTTTCAAAAATCAAACTGTGATTCACTTTAGTTTATTCCCCACGAGGCGTTGGCTTGAGGAAGAGCGACTGCATATCTTGTGTTTTATTTCGACAGCTGATATTGTCTTTCGTCTTCTTTTAACAAGTGCGTTTACGAGGTAAGCATATCAGAAGTATTTTAGATACAGAAATGTATTTTTAGTCGCTTTTAAAACTTGAAGTCGTGAAAGGACTCAAACGTTTGTCGTTGCGTTCTCGTCAGAAATATGAACGATATTTTCACAGTTCTTGAATTGTTTTTTGTGTTGAAACTTTCCATACCTTTGTACCTACTTGTACCTCTAAACATTCTTTATTTCAGACTTTCCTTTTTCTTTCGTAAGCATAGATAATATGATATAAACTGAATATAAATTGCCCTCGCAGGGTGTTTAGGGCCTTGTTTTAGCCTGCACGCGGTCTTTGCCTGAATGTCCGAGAAATTTAAATATCCAAGATGGCGGTCCACGTGCTTTTGAATACCGATGAAGATAAAGCAATATTAACCGCTTTTTGCTAGGTTTGGACTTGTTAAAGTAAACTGGGATGAAAAGTCTTTGCTATGGAAGGAAAAAAACATGCGGTAAGACAATTTATCTCAAGTCTCGCTCGAGCTGATTTCAAATTATAAGGGTTGCTTCCTCCGGTAGAAGACATTGTTTTGAGGGGATATTCGCTTTTATAAAGTTAGGATTATGGGTAAGATAAGGGTTAGAATTTATTTTTGGTTGGGATTGGAAACCACTGAAACTAGTCTGTGTCCTTTGTTTCTCAATTTGTCAAGTGGAAAGCAAAATTCTGTAACAGAAACTAATGAATAAAACAACTCTTAATAATACTGTCCTTTTCATTTGACACACACACATCAAGTCTGTACTCAGACATTCAGTACTCACTTTTGCATTTTGTTTTAACACTTTGAAGTCTTCACAGACGATTTTATTCAGCACAGGGAGAGGTCCAGGCCTCATAGTGTTACAGGTGATCTACAATGCAAACTGCGCATTCATGACCAAGAGTTTGTTTACATAATATTAGTTTTAAAAATACTGCCATTTGCAAGCCACCATTAGGCTTGCAATTATTTTCACATTTGTTTATGAGTTTCAGTGTTTCACCAGAAAACATTGAACATTTAAAAACAAATCAATCAACTTGCAGTGTCATTTTGACAGGCTTCTTTGAAATGATGCTGCAAGTTGATTGGTTTGTTTTTAAATGTTCAATGTCTTGTGGTGAAACTTTCAACTTTCAAATGTAAACAAATGTGAAAATAATCGCAAGCCTAACAGTGGCATGCAAATGGCAGTAAGTTTTGTGGAAACACCATGCTTAATATTTATTTGCTAAGCTTTCGACCTGTTGACTCAGGCCTTTATCAGAGCAATATAACAACAAGCTGTTGGCTAACATAATTTATTATCATAAATATTAATGATGTTAGCTGACAGCTTGTTGTTAGGTTGCTCTGCAACCTCGTCCCCAGGGCGTTTGAGGCTGGAATCACGTGAGAAAATATTCCAATATATTTGGAAAATCTTCCCGCCAGATTGACCACCGAGCTTCTGGTCGTATGTACGTCAGCTTATATATTTGAATGAACTGAATTCATTAAATAAGCCATTGCATAAGTCAACACAATGTATTGTCTCTACGAGAAATCCAACATGCTAAAATAGCTCAAAATAACCTTAACACACTGAAATAAACAAATACACTTGCCTGGGTTGTTTGTGGCGAGTTTGCGATGATATGTTGGTTAAGTTTCATGATTGCTCCAGAATAACAACCCGTTAATATTATTATTACAGGTTGGTCTGGAGCAATCATGAAACTCTTCATACAGTTTCTTGAAAAATGGAAAATACAAGTTTGAGAGTCCAAAACACGTGATTAAACAATTTGGAAAAAGACTAAAACTAAATGTTATGCATAGTTAACAGTCTGACAATCAAAAACTGTTACCAAATAAATAGCAACAGTTGTTGCTATGGCAACAATGATGTTTCATATTGGCTGCCAGTTACCCTTCAAACTAGTTTAATTTGAAAAAAACTTTGGTGACCCCCAATTTTTTTTCTTTAAAACTTTTCTTGAAGTATGAGTAGTCCACTTACGAGAGGTGTCTGCTTGCGAGAGGTGTCCACATATGAGAGGTGTCCACTTACGAGAGGTATCCACAAAGGGAGGTTTGACTGTATATATTATATAGCTTTGAGATACTATGGAATATTATACCAAGACATAATAATGCATGTAGGTACATGTACTTGAAGCAAAATATGAATTAAGGAACATATTCAAACAGGAACACATTGTCACTACCTATATGCTGAGTGATATTTAGGAAATTCCCTCTGTATATCTGCTTTAAGAAATATAAATATATCCTCTTCAGACAAAAATAATCAATATTGTTTTCATAAAAGCTTTCAGCACCAGGCCTTGTTATGGGTTGATTCTGATCAGAGTCAGACGTTAACTCCGTGGTCATTATGGCTTGTTATCCTTGCATATTTCAATGTCTAGCCATTATCAAAACATAGCTTGATTTTAAATATTCAATAATTAGTATTGTGTCTGTGAGTGGGCTTGTGTTTGCTGCGGGAGGTCAACCTTGATCAGAGTTCACTGAATCAGCCTCAAAGTTTGTCTGAATGGTTTTCAAGCCATGTCTAATATATTTTATCTCTTGGCCACAAAAACTGTTATGGTTTTCCAGTGCCAAAGAAGCAATATTTCATGTGGAGTTTTCAAACAATGTTTTTGTGTACAAAACACACCAGAATTACAGCAGTTAGAAGAAAACTGATCCTTTGGGTAATTTAAACCAAATATAAAATTATGATATTGAATTAGTCAACCAAGTTTGACATTTACTGCATGTACTTATTAGGGTAGCTAGCTGAATTTTATATATGTCACCAGACATCTGCACCCACAGAAACAATATTCATACATACAGAAGAAAACCTCACAGCTGTTCTAACCTTCCCTAGCTCCCCCCTTCCCCTGGGGAAATGATCTATTTCCTTTGTCTTCAGTATATCTGAAACTAGTATCTTTAATTCACCCATGCTAGTTATGTCAGTGACATAAACTGTCTTCTAGCTAAGTAGTTTATTTTTAAAAGTGTGTGACTTTTTAGTTCCTGCCTGAGCTGGCCAAGAACAGTCCCTTTATTGTTTTACTGTGTCAACACCAGATGATTTTACTAGTCAAATAGAGAACTCTCAGCCATCCTAGGCAGCAATGAGTTAACAAGTGATTAACCCATTCCTGGCTGAACTGACCAAAAACAGTCCCTTTATTGTTTTACAGCTGTCTAGCACCAGATGATTTTACTCACCAAAGAGAGAACCCTCATATCCTATAGTATAGACAGCAATGGATTAATTCTGCAGCAATTAATTAACACCTGACAGTTTTGTCCTTTTCAGACTAAAGGAATAATTTTCTCAAAGATTAATCCATATCTTTCTACACACTTAAGTGTGAAGTATTGAGCTGATCTAGTCTGTATTATATTAATATTTGTATATTGATTGTCTGCAGCTGTGCCAATATCTCTTTCTTGTCTGGCTCAAAACCCAGTTGCATCAGGTCATTTCACCAATTTGCAAATTAACATGGCATTATACCATGAAGTTAATACCACAATATATTATTTGAATTGTCTTTACTTCTACTATTCAAATTTTGGGTTTTTGGGTCTTGTTGGACAGCCTTAATTTTGCAAATTATTCTAATTTATGTTAATAATTATTATTAAAAATATTATAATCTATAACAAAATGTTATTAAACAATAAATGACTTTACCAGGAAGGTTTCTATAAGTCAAATGAAAAGCAACATTTCACAAATTCAAATTGAAAAAATTAAAGCAATACAATTTCGCTTTTTTTAAGAAAACTAAGCTATTTGGTCGGATAAACTGTACGTATTTTGTAGCCAGATGAATTATCTTTCTTCCAGTATATTTCATAGCTTCTACAGTGGATTATTTCTTGAGAAAACGTTCGCAGTGGCAAACGACTAGGCATTTTTGTTTTTGCATCACATGACAAATGTTGCAAAGTCAGCATAATATCGTCCCGGCAAAGCGGGACGGAGTGTTTACATGAGAAAAATTGTCTTGGATTTGCCAGGATCCCGGGTGAGCGAACCGGGATGAAAAACGTCCCGGCAAACATCTTTCCATATAAACGGAACGGGATAAATAAGAGAGATATACATGCATGGTGAGATCCCGGCAAACGTCCCGTCCCGCCTCCCATGTAAACAGCCCCTTATTTAAAAAAACATATGTACGGAATTGCAAGCATCGCCTCTAGGGCCTAGTCTCGCTGTGCATAATGGGATCGGTCACCATTTTGTTTACAGGATCTGGCAGGCCCTCTAAACAGTGTGTCCTGTCCATGATGCAATAGGGCCTGTGGAGGAGGCAGGGGCTGGGCCAAGATGGCGGCCAAAAACAAAATGGCGGGAACAAATGGCCCTGGCACAGGCTGCAAAAAATGCGCCATATTTTGACGCATTTTTTGCTCGGACCCAGGCTTCACTAAGTTTATCGCGCCTACTCAGGAGCGTTCTGTAGCGTTGTTTAAAAAAGACTGTATGTTTGTGTAATAGTTTGTAGCGTTGTAGCGTTCTGTAGCGTTGTTTAAAAAAGACTCTGTGTTTGTGTAATAGTTTGTAGCGTTGTAGCGTTCTGTAGTGTTGTTTAAAAAAGACTCTATGTTTGTGTAATAGTTTGTAGCGTTGTAGCGTTCTGTAGTGTTGTTTAAAAAAGACTCTATGTTTGTGTAATAGTTTGTAGCGTTGTAGCGTTCTGTAGTGTTGTTTAAAAAAGACTCTGTGTTTGTGTAATAGTTTGTAGCGTTGTAGCGTTCTGTAGTGTTGTTTAAAAAAGACTCTATGTTTGTGTAATAGTTTGTAGCGTTGTAGCGTTCTGTAGTGTTGTTTAAAAAAGACTCTGTGTTTGTGTAATAGTTTGTAGCGTTGTAGCGTTCTGTAGTGTTGTTTAAAAAAGACTCTGTTTGTGTAATAGTTTGTAGCGTTTTGTAGCGTTGTTTAAAAAAATCTGCCTATTTTGTACATGTAATAGTTTGTAGCATTCTGTAGCATTGTTTAAATGAGTCTGTATTTTCGGCTAGTTTTGTATCAGAATTTGATAGGGCTCATTATGTCATTCAGTACTAGTATTGACTCGAGCACGTTGTAAGTGATGAACAATTTCTGGAAGACATATGAGTTCGGTCTTAGTGTTTTCAGTTCTTGCCATAGAAAACGCTACAGCAAAAATTGATTCCTAAACCTTGACAGGTATATAAGGACCAGCTATTTTCAACAGCTTGTTTGAAATTTTGTTGTGGCCAGAAGCCTTACGCAAATTCAATTTTTTAATCAATCTCATTACTTTGTGACAATCAATTCTTTTAAACTCAAATTTAGTATCAGTTTTTGACATATAATCTTCTGGTTTCTTCCCATCTATTTCAATGGGAACTTCCGATGCCAACTTTGGGCCAATTTCAACAAAATGCGAATTAAGACAATTTGCTACATCACATGATTTAGTTAAATCATGACCAGATCCAGTTGTTATTTTGTTAATTTCAGTGTTTTTAAGTTTTTTCCCCATCGCGTTATTTAGGATTTTCCACGTCTCCTTTGAGTTACCGCGATTTTTATCTATTTTGTCCTGAAAATACTGCTTTTTAATCTTCTTAATTTCATTTGTTACCGTACCAAATTACGTTGTCATCTATAAGTGAGCCATGTTTCAGGATTATCAGTCGACATTGCTTGTTTTTTAGCCTATCTCTGTCAAACATTTGCTTCTTTATCTTTGAGTTTAGCCAGGGGCAAGGTTTACTACAAACTCTAAAACTAGATAGATAGATAGACAGACAGACAGACAGACAGACAGACAGACAGACAGACAGACAGACAGACAGACAGACAGACAGACAGACAGACAGACAGACAGACAGACAGACAGACAGACAGACAGACAGACAGACAGACAGACAGACATATTAGATAGATAGATAGATAGATAGAAGTATCTACATCATCGTCATCTCTTTCTCAGGTTGAATTGGATGATTATGATGATGATGAGTGATCACATTGTTGTTAAATTGTCGACTGTCTGAGCCCAGACTCAGAGTCAGTGTAGCTTTTATACTAAGTGAAGTACATGTACCTAGGGTGGAACTCATAAAAGAATTATATTCACACTCTTGACTCGTATACAGTTATACAAGTGTTCGACTCGTGAAATGTTCAACATTTTGACTCGGGTCTTTAATACAGTGGGCAACCTAAAATCACAGTTCTAGTTGCCCAATGGGCAACAAGAAAATTTTCTTAATTTCGACCCCTGTGCATATTATACCAAGGGAGGTGATATTTGCTGAGAAAACCGAATCAGAAGTAAGAGTATCGATTTAATACTTTTAGGCCGCCGGCGAGAAAGAGTTGTGGGCATAAAACTTAATTAAAATCGCCGAACTTAATTGACTCAAACATCGAACTCATCATGTGCCTAACACATCTTTACCAGTGTGAAGGTATCACCACATTCATCCTCGGATTCATCACCAGATTCATCACCAGATTCATCACCACATTCGCAAAGCAAATATTTCACCTTCAATAATTACTTCAATAATCAACCGATCGGCACACACGATACACCAAATTAAAGCTTATTATTCTATCTTTCCGGCCCAAGATTAACCGCGTTTGTTTCAACAATTTATAGAGGAGAAAAATAACTATATACTAGAAAGTACTCGCTCTTCGGTCTTGGGGGAAAAATTTCGATGGCTTCTTTTAATTTTAACCGGCTTTCCTATATATCAAAATGAAGCTCATTCTATCATCTTGCTGGCCCAAGAAAAATTAGAAGTGGCCCAGATCTGGTTCAACAGTTATTCGTTTTTAAAGCGAGACGCCCAAACTGTCAATACAGCGCGCCGGAAATAGAAATCTTTATTAATTGTGGTTGCCGACTTAGACATTGGGGGAAATATTTCGATGGCTTCTCTTAACTTTAACCAACTTTCCTATATATCAAAATGAAGCTCATTCTATCCTCTTGCTGGCCCAAGAAAAATTAGAAGTGGCCCAGATCTGGTTCAACAGTTATTCGTTTTTAAAGCGAGACGCCCAAACTGTCAATACAGCGCGCCGGAAATATAAATCTTTATTAATTGTGGTTGCGGACTTAGACATTGGGGGAAAGATTTCGATGGCTTCAGTTATTTTTAACCGGCTTTCCTATATACGAAATTGAAGCTAAATCTATCTTCTTGATGGCCCAAGAAAAATTAGAAGTGGCCCAGATCTGGTTCAAGAGTTGTTTCGCTTTTAAAGCAAGTAGCCCAAACTGTCAATTTCCGCGCGCCGGAAATAGAAATCTTTATTAAGTGTAGTTGCCGACATAGTCATTGGGGGAAAAATTTCGATGGCTTCTCTTAACTTTAACCAACTTTCCTATATATCAAAATGAAGCTCATTCTATCGTCTTGCTGGCCCAAGAAAAATTAGAACTGGCCCAGAGCTGGTTCAAGAGTTATTCGCTTTTAAAACGAGACGCCCAAACTGTCAATTGGACAGCGCACTAAAAACAGAACACTTTATTATTAAATTCGTCGGGATGGCTTGGGGGAAAGATTTCGATGGGTACTTTTAATTTTAACCGGCTTTCCTATATATCAAAATGAAGCTCATTCTATCCTCTTGCTGGCCCAAGAAAAATTAGAAGTGGCCCAGATCTGGTTCAAGAGTTATTCGGTTTTAAAGCGAGACGCCCAAACTGTCAATTACACAGCGCGCTAAAAATAGAACAATTTATTAACTATATTTCACGACATAGCCTTTGGGGGAAAGATTTCGATGGCTTCGGTTATTTTTAACCGGCTTTCCTATATACGAAATTGAATCTAAATCTATCTTCTTGCTGGCCCAAGAAAAATTAGAAGTGGCCCAGATCTGGTTTAAGAGTTGTTTCGATTTTAAAGCAAGAAGCCCAAACTGTCAATTTCCGCGAGCCGGAAATAGAAATCTTTATTAAGTGTAGTTGCCGACATAGTCTTTGGGGGAAAAATTTCGATGGCTTCTCTTAACTTTAACCAACTTTCCTATATATCAAAATAAAGCTCATTCTATCTTCTTGCTGGCCCAAGAAAAATTAGAAGTGGCCCAGATCTGGTTTAAGAGTTGTTTCGATTTTAAAGCAAGAAGCCCAAACTGTCAATTTCCGCGAGCCGGAAATAGAAATCTTTATTAAGTGTAGTTGCCGACATAGTCTTTGGGGGAAAAATTTCGATGGCTTCTCTTAACTTTAACCAACTTTCCTATATATCAAAATAAAGCTCATTCTATCCTCTTGCTGGCCCAAGAAAAATTAGAAGTGGCCCAGATCTGGTTCAACAGTTATTCGTTTTTAAAGCGAGACGCCCAAACTGTCAATACAGCGCGCCGGAAATATAAATCTTTATTAATTGTGGTTGCGGACTTAGACATTGGGGGAAAGATTTCGATGGCTTCAGTTATTTTTAACCGGCTTTCCTATATACGAAATTGAAGCTAAATCTATCTTCTTGATGGCCCAAGAAAAATTAGAAGTGGCCCAGATCTGGTTCAAGAGTTGTTTCGCTTTTAAAGCAAGTAGCCCAAACTGTCAATTTCCGCGCGCCGGAAATATAAATCTTTATTAAGTGTAGTTGCCGACATAGTCATTGGGGGAAAAATTTCGATGGCTTCTCTTAACTTTAACCAACTTTCCTATATATCAAAATGAAGCTCATTCTATCGTCTTGCTGGCCCAAGAAAAATTAGAACTGGCCCAGAGCTGGTTCAAGAGTTATTCGCTTTTAAAACGAGACGCCCAAACTGTCAATTGGACAGCGCACTAAAAACAGAACACTTTATTATTAAATTCGTCGGGATGGCTTGGGGGAAAGATTTCGATGGGTACTTTTAATTTTAACCGGCTTTCCTATATATCAAAATGAAGCTCATTCTATCCTCTTGCTGGCCCAAGAAAAATTAGAAGTGGCCCAGATCTGGTTCAAGAGTTATTCGGTTTTAAAGCGAGACGCCCAAACTGTCAATTACACAGCGCGCTAAAAATAGAACAATTTATTAACTATATTTCACGACATAGCCTTTGGGGGAAAGATTTCGATGGCTTCGGTTATTTTTAACCGGCTTTCCTATATACGAAATTGAATCTAAATCTATCTTCTTGCTGGCCCAAGAAAAATTAGAAGTGGCCCAGATCTGGTTTAAGAGTTGTTTCGATTTTAAAGCAAGAAGCCCAAACTGTCAATTTCCGCGAGCCGGAAATAGAAATCTTTATTAAGTGTAGTTGCCGACATAGTCTTTGGGGGAAAAATTTCGATGGCTTCTCTTAACTTTAACCAACTTTCCTATATATCAAAATAAAGCTCATTCTATCTTCTTGCTGGCCCAAGAAAAATTAGAAGTGGCCCAGATCTGGTTTAAGAGTTGTTTCGATTTTAAAGCAAGAAGCCCAAACTGTCAATTTCCGCGAGCCGGAAATAGAAATCTTTATTAAGTGTAGTTGCCGACATAGTCTTTGGGGGAAAAATTTCGATGGCTTCTCTTAACTTTAACCAACTTTCCTATATATCAAAATAAAGCTCATTCTATCCTCTTGCTGGCCCAAGAAAAATTAGAAGTGGCCCAGATCTGGTTCAACAGTTATTCGTTTTTAAAGCGAGACGCCCAAACTGTCAATACAGCGCGCCGGAAATATAAATCTTTATTAATTGTGGTTGCGGACTTAGACATTGGGGGAAAGATTTCGATGGCTTCAGTTATTTTTAACCGGCTTTCCTATATACGAAATTGAAGCTAAATCTATCTTCTTGATGGCCCAAGAAAAATTAGAAGTGGCCCAGATCTGGTTCAAGAGTTGTTTCGCTTTTAAAGCAAGTAGCCCAAACTGTCAATTTCCGCGCGCCGGAAATATAAATCTTTATTAAGTGTAGTTGCCGACATAGTCATTGGGGGAAAAATTTCGATGGCTTCTCTTAACTTTAACCAACTTTCCTATATATCAAAATGAAGCTCATTCTATCGTCTTGCTGGCCCAAGAAAAATTAGAACTGGCCCAGAGCTGGTTCAAGAGTTATTCGCTTTTAAAACGAGACGCCCAAACTGTCAATTGGACAGCGCACTAAAAACAGAACACTTTATTATTAAATTCGTCGGGATGGCTTGGGGGAAAGATTTCGATGGGTACTTTTAATTTTAACCGGCTTTCCTATATATCAAAATGAAGCTCATTCTATCCTCTTGCTGGCCCAAGAAAAATTAGAAGTGGCCCAGATCTGGTTCAAGAGTTATTCGGTTTTAAAGCGAGACGCCCAAACTGTCAATTACACAGCGCGCTAAAAATAGAACAATTTATTAACTATATTTCACGACATAGCCTTTGGGGGAAAGATTTCGATGGCTTCGGTTATTTTTAACCGGCTTTCCTATATACGAAATTGAATCTAAATCTATCTTCTTGCTGGCCCAAGAAAAATTAGAAGTGGCCCAGATCTGGTTTAAGAGTTGTTTCGATTTTAAAGCAAGAAGCCCAAACTGTCAATTTCCGCGAGCCGGAAATAGAAATCTTTATTAAGTGTAGTTGCCGACATAGTCTTTGGGGGAAAAATTTCGATGGCTTCTCTTAACTTTAACCAACTTTCCTATATATCAAAATAAAGCTCATGTGGCCCAGAATAAAGCTCAAGTGGCCCAGATCTGGTTTAAGAGTTGTTTCGATTTTAAAGCAAGAAGCCCAAACTGTCAATTTCCGCGAGCCGGAAATAGAAATCTTTATTAAGTGTAGTTGCCGACATAGTCTTTGGGGGAAAAATTTCGATGGCTTCTCTTAACTTTAACCAACTTTCCTATATATCAAAATAAAGCTCATTCTATCCTCTTGCTGGCCCAAGAAAAATTAGAAGTGGCCCAGATCTGGTTCAACAGTTATTCGTTTTTAAAGCGAGACGCCCAAACTGTCAATACAGCGCGCCGGAAATAGAAATCTTTATTAATTGTGGTTGCCGACTTATTAGACATTGGGGGAAATATTTCGATGGCTTTTGTTAATTTTAACCAGCTTTCCTATATATCAAATTGAAGCTCATTATATCGTCTTGCTGGCCCAAGAAAAACTAGAAGTGGCCCAGAACTGGCTCAAGAGTTATTCGCAAAAGCCGAAACTGTGAAGGTATCACCACATTCACTTAGGAGAAAAATTTCGATGGGTTCTTTTAATTTTAACCGGCTTTCCTATATATCAAAATGAAGCTCATTCTATCCTCTTGCTGGCCCAAGAAAAATTAGAAGTGGCCCATATCTGGTTCAAGAGTTATTCGCTTTTAAAGCGAGACGCCCAAACTGTCAATTGGACAGCGCGCTAAAAATAGAACAATTTATTATTAAATTCGTTGGGATGGCTTGGGGGAAAGATTTCGATGGGTACTTTTAATTTTAACCGGCTTTCCTATATATCAAAATGAAGCTCATTCTATCCTCTTGCTGGCCCAAGAAAAAGTAGAAGTGGCCCAGATCTGGTTCAAGAGTTATTCGTTTTTAAAGCGAGACGCCCAAACTGTCAATTACACAGCGCGCTAAAAATAGAACAATTTATTATTAAATTCGTTGGGATGGCTTGGGGGAAAGATTTCGATGGGTACTTTTAATTTTAACCGGCTTTCCTATATATCAAAATGAAGCTCATTCTATCCTCTTGCTGGCCCAAGAAAAAGTAGAAGTGGCCCAGATCTGGTTCAAGAGTTATTCGTTTTTAAAGCGAGACGCCCAAACTGTCAATTACACAGCGCGCTGAAAATAGAACACTTTATTAACTATATTTCACGACATAGCCTTTGGGGGAAAGATTTCGATGGCTTCGGTTATTTTTAACTGGCTTTCCTATATACGAAATTGAAGCTAAATCTATCTTCTTGCCGCCCAAGAAAAATTAGAAGTGGCCCAGATCTGGTTCAACACTCGTTATTCGTTTTTAAAGCGAGACGCCCAAACTGTCAATTACAGCGCGCCGGAAATAGAAATCTTTATTAATTGTGGTTGCCGACTTCGACCTTGGGGGAAATATTTCGATGGCTTTTGTTAATTTTAACCAGCTTTCCTATATATCAAATTGAAGCTCATTATATCGTCTTGCTGGCCCAAGAAAAACTAGAAGTGGCCCAGAACTGGTTCAAGAGTTATTCGCAAAAGTCGAAACTGTGAAGGTATCACCACATTCACTTAGGGGAAAAATTTCGATGGGTTCTTTTAATTTTAACAGGCTTTCCTATATATCAAAATGAAGCTCATTCTATCCTCTTGCTGGCCCAACAAAAAGTAGAAGTGGCCCAGATCTGGTTCAAGAGTTATTCGTTTTTAAAGCGAGACGCCCAAACTGTCAATTACACAGCGCGCTAAAAATAGAACACTTTATTAACTATATTTCACGGCATAGCCTTTGGGGGAAATATTTAGCGCGCTGTGTAATTGACAGTTTGGGCGTCTCGCTTTAAAAGCGAATAACTCTTGAACCAGATCTGGGCCAGTTCTAATTTTTCTTGGGCCAGCAAGAGGATAGAATGAGCTTCATTTTGATATATAGGAAAGCCGGTTAAAATTAAAAGAACCCATCGAAATTTTTCCCCTAAGTGAATGTGGTGATACCTTCACAGTTTCGGCGTTTGCGAATAACTCTTAAACCAGATCTGGGCCACTTCTAATTTTTCTTGGGCCAGCAAGACGATAGAATGAGCTTCATTTTGATATATAGGAAAGTTGGTTAAAGTTAAGAGAAGCCATCGAAATTTTCCCCCCAATGACTATGTCGGCAACTACACTTAATAAAGATTTCTATTTCCGGCGCGCGGAAATTGACAGTTTGGGCTACTTGCTTTAAAAGCGAAACAACTCTTGAACCAGATCTGGGCCACTTCTAATTTTTCTTGGGCCAGCAAGAAGATAGATTTAGCTTCAATTTCGTATATAGGAAAGCCGGTTAAAAATAACCGAAGCCATCGAAATCTTTCCCCCAAAGGCTATGTCGTGAAATATAGTTAATAAAGTGTTCTATTTTTAGCGCGCTGTGTAATTGACAGTTTGGGCGTCTCGCTTTAAAAACGAATAACTCTTGAACCAGATCTGGGCCACTTCTACTTTTTGTTGGGCCAGCAAGAGGATAGAATGAGCTTCATTTTGATATATAGGAAAGCCGGTTAAAATTAAAAGAACCCATCGAAATTTTCCCCCTAAGTGAATGTGGTGATACCTTCACAGTTTCGGCTTTTGCGAATAACTCTTGAGCCAGTTCTGGGCCACTTCTAGTTTTTCTTGGGCCAGCAAGACGATATAATGAGCTTCAATTTGATATATAGGAAAGCTGGTTAAAATTAACAAAAGCCATCGAAATATTTCCCCCAAGGTCGAAGTCGGCAACCACAATTAATAAAGATTTCTATTTCCGGCGCGCTGTAATTGACAGTTTGGGCGTCTCGCTTTAAAAACGAATAACGAGTGTTGAACCAGATCTGGGCCACTTCTAATTTTTCTTGGGCGGCAAGAAGATAGATTTAGCTTCAATTTCGTATATAGGAAAGCCAGTTAAAAATAACCGAAGCCATCGAAATCTTTCCCCCAAAGGCTATGTCGTGAAATATAGTTAATAAAGTGTTCTATTTTTAGCGCGCTGTGTAATTGACAGTTTGGGCGTCTCGCTTTAAAAACGAGTAACTCTTGAACCAGATCTGGGCCACTTCTACTTTTTCTTGGGCCAGCAAGAGGATAGAATGAGCTTCATTTTGATATATAGGAAAGCCGGTTAAAATTAAAAGTACCCATCGAAATCTTTCCCCCAAGCCATCCCAACGAATTTAATAATAAATTGTTCTATTTTTAGCGCGCTGTCCAATTGACAGTTTGGGCGTCTCGCTTTAAAAGCGAATAACTCTTGAACCAGATATGGGCCACTTCTAATTTTTCTTGGGCCAGCAAGAGGATAGAATGAGCTTCATTTTGATATATAGGAAAGCCGGTTAAAATTAAAAGAACCCATCGAAATTTTTCCCCTAAGTGAATGTGGTGATACCTTCACAGTTTCGGCTTTTGCGAATAACTCTTGAACCAGTTCTGGGCCACTTCTAGTTTTTCTTGGGCCAGCAAGACGATAGAATGAGCTTCATTTTGATATATAGGAAAGTTGGTTAAAGTTAAGAGAAGCCATCGAAATTTTTCCCCCAATGACTATGTCGGCAACTACACTTAATAAAGATTTCTATTTCCGGCGCGCGGAAATTGACAGTTTGGGCTACTTGCTTTAAAAGCGAAACAACTCTTGAACCAGATCTGGGCCACTTCTAATTTTTCTTGGGCCATCAAGAAGATAGATTTAGCTTCAATTTCGTATATAGGAAAGCCGGTTAAAAATAACTGAAGCCATCGAAATCTTTCCCCCAATGTCTAAGTCCGCAACCACAATTAATAAAGATTTATATTTCCGGCGCGCTGTATTGACAGTTTGGGCGTCTCGCTTTAAAAACGAATAACTGTTGAACCAGATCTGGGCCACTTCTAATTTTTCTTGGGCCAGCAAGAGGATAGAATGAGCTTCATTTTGATATATAGGAAAGTTGGTTAAAGTTAAGAGAAGCCATCGAAATATTTCCCCCAATGTCTAAGTCGGCAACCACAATTAATAAAGATTTCTATTTCCGGCGCGCTGTATTGACAGTTTGGGCGTCTCGCTTTAAAAACGAATAACTGTTGAACCAGATCTGGGCCACTTCTAATTTTTCTTGGGCCAGCAAGATGATAGAATGAGCTTCATTTTGATATATAGGAAAGCCGGTTAAAATTAAAAGAAGCCATCGAAATTTTTCCCCCAAGACCGAAGAGCGAGTACTTTCTAGTATATAGTTATTTTTCTCCTCTATAAATTGTTGAAACAAACGCGGTTAATCTTGGGCCGGAAAGATAGAATAATAAGCTTTAATTTGGTGTATCGTGTGTGCCGATCGGTTGATTATTGAAGTAATTATTGAAGGTGAAATATTTGCTTTGCGAATGTGGTGATGAATCTGGTGATGAATCTGGTGATGAATCCGAGGATGAATGTGGTGATACCTTCACACTGGTAAAGATGTGTTAGGCACATGATGAGTTCGATGTTTGAGTCAATTAAGTTCGGCGATTTTAATTAAGTTTTATGCCCACAACTCTTTCTCGCCGGCGGCCTAAAAGTATTAAATCGATACTCTTACTTCTGATTCGGTTTTCTCAGCAAATATCACCTCCCTTGGTATAATATGCACAGGGGTCGAAATTAAGAAAATTTTCTTGTTGCCCATTGGGCAACTAGAACTGTGATTTTAGGTTGCCCACTGTATTAAAGACCCGAGTCAAAATGTTGAACATTTCACGAGTCGAACACTTGTATAACTGTATACGAGTCAAGAGTGTGAATATAATTCTTTTATGAGTTCCACCCTAGGTACATGTACTTCACTTAGTATAAAAGCTACACTGACTCTGAGTCTGGGCTCAGACAGTCGACAATTTAACAACAATGTGATCACTCATCATCATCATAATCATCCAATTCAACCTGAGAAAGAGATGACGATGATGTAGATACTTCTATCTATCTATCTATCTATCTAATATGTCTGTCTGTCTGTCTGTCTGTCTGTCTGTCTGTCTGTCTGTCTGTCTGTCTGTCTATCTATCTATCTAGTTTTAGAGTTTGTAGTAAACCTTGCCCCTGGCTAAACTCAAAGATAAAGAAGCAAATGTTTGACAGAGATAGGCTAAAAAACAAGCAATGTCGACTGATAATCCTGAAACATGGCTCACTTATAGATGACAACGTAATTTGGTACGGTAACAAATGAAATTAAGAAGATTAAAAAGCAGTATTTTCAGGACAAAATAGATAAAAATCGCGGTAACTCAAAGGAGACGTGGAAAATCCTAAATAACGCGATGGGGAAAAAACTTAAAAACACTGAAATTAACAAAATAACAACTGGATCTGGTCATGATTTAACTAAATCATGTGATGTAGCCAATTGTCTTAATTCGCATTTTGTTGAAATTGGCCCAAAGTTGGCATCGGAAGTTCCCATTGAAATAGATGGGAAGAAACCAGAAGATTATATGTCAAAAACTGATACTAAATTTGAGTTTAAAAGAATTGATTGTCACAAAGTAATGAGATTGATTAAAAAATTGAATTTGCGTAAGGCTTCTGGCCACAACAAAATTTCAAACAAGCTGTTGAAAATAGCTGGTCCTTATATACCTGTCAAGGTTTAGGAATCAATTTTTGCTGTAGCGTTTTCTATGGCAAGAACTGAAAACACTAAGACCGAACTCATATGTCTTCCAGAAATTGTTCATCACTTACAACGTGCTCGAGTCAATACTAGTACTGAATGACATAATGAGCCCTATCAAATTCTGATACAAAACTAGCCGAAAATACAGACTCATTTAAACAATGCTACAGAATGCTACAAACTATTACATGTACAAAATAGGCAGATTTTTTTAAACAACGCTACAAAACGCTACAAACTATTACACAAACAGAGTCTTTTTTAAACAACACTACAGAACGCTACAACGCTACAAACTATTACACAAACACAGAGTCTTTTTTAAACAACACTACAGAACGCTACAACGCTACAAACTATTACACAAACATAGAGTCTTTTTTAAACAACACTACAGAACGCTACAATGCTACAAACTATTACACAAACACAGAGTCTTTTTTAAACAACACTACAGAACGCTACAACGCTACAAACTATTACACAAACATAGAGTCTTTTTTAAACAACACTACAGAACGCTACAACGCTACAAACTATTACACAAACACAGAGTCTTTTTTAAACAACGCTACAGAACGCTACAACGCTACAAACTATTACACAAACATACAGTCTTTTTTAAACAACGCTACAGAACGCTCCTGAGTAGGCGCGATAAACTTAGTGAAGCCTGGGTCCGAGCAAAAAATGCGTCAAAATATGGCGCATTTTTTGCAGCCTGTGCCAGGGCCATTTGTTCCCGCCATTTTGTTTTTGGCCGCCATCTTGGCCCAGCCCCTGCCTCCTCCACAGGCCCTATTGCATCATGGACAGGACACACTGTTTAGAGGGCCTGCCAGATCCTGTAAACAAAATGGTGACCGATCCCATTATGCACAGCGAGACTAGGCCCTAGAGGCGATGCTTGCAATTCCGTACATATGTTTTTTTAAATAAGGGGCTGTTTACATGGGAGGCGGGACGGGACGTTTGCCGGGATCTCACCATGCATGTATATCTCTCTTATTTATCCCGTTCCGTTTATATGGAAAGATGTTTGCCGGGACGTTTTTCATCCCGGTTCGCTCACCCGGGATCCTGGCAAATCCAAGACAATTTTTCTCATGTAAACACTCCGTCCCGCTTTGCCGGGACGATATTATGCTGACTTTGCAACATTTGTCATGTGATGCAAAAACAAAAATGCCTAGTCGTTTGCCACTGCGAACGTTTTCTCAAGAAATAATCCACTGTAGAAGCTATGAAATATACTGGAAGAAAGATAATTCATCTGGCTACAAAATACGTACAGTTTATCCGACCAAATAGCTTAGTTTTCTTAAAAAAAGCGAAATACCGAACATGTCCAAATAATAGCGGCCGCTATTTTGAAATTCTTTTTCGTATGTATTATAATCTGTCTTCTCCGAATGTTTTCTTGAGAAATAAACCACTGTAGAAGCTATCAAATATACTGGAAGAAAGATAATTCATCTGGCTACAAGATACGTACAGTTTATCCGACCAAATAGCTTAGTTTCCCTAAAAAAAGCGAAATACCTAACATGTCCAACACGAACTAGAGATGCTTGTTGAACGTCCCGGGTGGTAGAACTCATGTAAACCCGGGATGAAAAACGTCCCGTCCCGCCTCCCATATAAACAGCCCCTAAAGTGTATTTTCGTTGATTATTCCGGCCGAAAGTTGACAAAGTTCAACCGTAATTGCTTTCTTCAACAATTCCTGCATTTTAAAACTAGGATTCGTATGTAATAAGTCTTCAATGGCCTTCAAAATCTTCGGATATAGCCATGGCTATTAATAATGTAGTTAATTATGCAAATTTATTCCGTGCCAAGTTTTGCCAAATTTTTTACAGGATCTTGCAGGCCCTAAATTCGGCGTGTGTGTCCTGTCCATGATGCAATAGGGCCTGTGGAGGAGGCAGGGGCTGGGCTAGCCTGGTTCCCTGGCCCAATTTCAAAAGAAATAAGGGCCAGGTAACCACTAATTTCATTATCACGTCATCAGGGCTAAATCCACTTATGACGATTGCAGTTTTACTCATAGCCACTAAAAACGCGCGAAAATTTAACCAATAGGAAAGCAGAAGTCTTTTGTGGTTACCTGGCCCATATTCTTTGATTGGGCCAGGGTACCAGGCTAGGGCTGGGCTAGCCTGGTACCCTGACCCAATCAAAGAATATGGGCCAGGTAACCACTAAAGACTTCTGCTTTCCTATTGGTTGAATTTTCGCGCGTTTTTATTGGCTACGAGTGAAATTGCAATCGTCATAAGTGGATTTAGCCCTGATGACGCGAGAATGAGATTAGTGGTTACCTGGCCCTTATTTCTTTTGAAATTGGGCCAGGGAACCAGGCTAGGGCTGGGCCTGCCTCCTCCACAGGCCCTATTGCATCATGGACAGGACACACACGGCCATTGAAGACTTATTACATACGAATCCTAGCTTTAAAATGCAGGAATTGTTGAAGAAAGCTATTACGGTTGAACTTTGTCAACTTTCGGCCGGAATAATCAACGAAAATAGGGGCTGTTTATATGGGAGGCGGGACGGGACGTTTGCCCGGACGGGACGTTTTTCATCCCGGGTTTACATGAGTTCTACCACCCGGGACGTTCAACAAGCATCTCTAGTTCGTGTTGGACATGCTCGGTATTTCGCTTTTTTTAGGGAAACTAAGCTATTTGGTCGGATAAACTGTACGTATCTTGTAGCCAGATGAATTATCTTTCTTCCAGTATATTTGATAGCTTCTACAGTGGTTTATTTCTCAAGAAAACATTCGAAGAAGACAGATTATAATACATACGAAAAAGAATTTCAAAATAGCGGCCGCTATTATTTGGACATGTTCGGTTAGGTATTTCGCTTTTTTAAGAAAACTAAGCTATTTGGTCGGATAAACTGTACGTATTTTGTAGCCAGATGAATTATCTTTCTTCCAGTATATTTCATAGCTTCTACAGTGGACTATTTCTTGAGAAAACGTTCGGAGTGGCAAACGACCAGGCATTTTTGTTTTTGCATCACATGACAAATGTTGCAAAGTCAGCATAATATCGTCCCGGCAAAGCGGGACGGAGTGTTTACATGAGAAAAATTGTCTTGGATTTGCCAGGATCCCGGCTGAGCGAACCGGGATGAAAAACGTCCCGGCAAACATCTTTCCATATAAACGGAACGGGATAAATAAGAGAGATATACATGCATGGTGAGATCCCGGCAAACGTCCCGTCCCGCCTCCCATGTCTACCCAGAGACTCTTTGGTTTATACTTTTTCGGTTTCCACAATTCCACAACAACTGAAACTTGAATTACGCTACACTATAGCCTACAATTTAACAAAATTAAATCTCATTAACTCTTGGTCAGTTGACAGTCTTCAATAGCTAAATAAACCAAAAAACAATACGAAAAACCTGTTACTCAGTTCCTGACCGTCGAATTTGCTTTTGTTCGGCAGATATTTCCCCCCCTTCAATTCCTTTTTGTCACTAAAAATATTATTGGCAGAAGGTCGGTAATTCTAAAACATATTGGTTTCTTCATTGTCATGATCTGTAAGAAAGTTTAGACCGAATTTCCTGGTGGGTCACAGTGTTTAAAGAACTTGGACGTACGTTTGTTGAACAGCGGCCGGAAAAAATTTGCAGGCCCTCTCAAAACTATCGCCTCTATATAGGGCCTAGTCTCGCTGTGCATAATGGGATCGGTCACCATTTTGTTTACAGGATCTGGCAGGCCCTCTAAACAGTGTGTCCTGTCCATGATGCAATAGGGCCTGTGGAGGAGGCAGGCCCAGCCCCCACAAATGGCCCTGGGGACGAGGTTGACACCCAGAATATAAAGCTACCTAGCTAGCGAGCCAGCCGCTCAGCGGCTACTCGTCAGGCCATCGCAATTTGACGAGTACTAGTCGTAAGAATAAATACTGGAAACGGCATGCGTCATATCGTCTCGGTTAAGCCGGTATCCTAGTTTACTCAACCGGGATCCTGGTTAGGCCGGACGGAACAAACGTCCCGGCAAACACTTCATCCATATAAACGAAACGAAATAAATAAATAAAGGGAAAAGGTAGTAGCGAGACGATGGGTAATGAGCTAGAATTAATAATTATTGCGTGTGACGCACGCTGTCATTCGCTATCGTCAGTTATTATAAGTAACAACATGACTTGAGGGAAATTAGCGGTTAAATTTCCCCGCCGCCGAGGGAAGATTTGTGAAGATTTGTGTCGGACTTTTACAAATCTTCCCGAGGCAAAGGGGAAATTTAATCGCTAATTTCCCGAAAAATCATGTTATTAGTTTGTAATATTATGATCGCCGAGGAAAACTTTGAGAATCTTAACGACAGGAAATTTACACGGTTGATCAGGGAAGTTGCATCTAATTTTCCCGTGCATGTTGATCAGGGAAAATATATGCAAGTGGGAAATTTAGAAGAAGACAAAAGATTTCTTTGTCTTCTAATTTTCCCTCGTCAACATGAACGGGAAAATTAGAAGACAAATGATAAATTTCCCTCTTGCATGAGCGATGAGGGAAATACGAGGTTTAAACATTCCCTCGGAGAACAAAAGAATCCGAGGCGATCATGGTATTACCTTGTTTACATCATGGGAGCATGTCCCCAGATCCCCTAGACGCAGTAGTGTAGTGGAGAGGGGCTTCTCCCCCTTTGTTAAAATTTTATGTTAGGGGAGAGGGCTTAATTGGGGGATTTTTTTACAAATTACGCCATCCTTATTATGTTTGGCAGTTCTGTGAAATTTAGGGGGCGATTACATGGACCGGGCTGGCCCGGTTAACCGGGATGAGTTTACAAAACGATTACATGGAGCGGGCTAGCCCGGTAAGCCGGGATGATTTCAGGCCGAAATTCGCAATTATCAAGTAAATAAGGGCAAATCTACGTTAGTTTTACTTCAGTTTTACACTAATTAGTCTATTATTTATTTTGTAAGCCCATCGTTACTAAAAAGATTGTTAAAGTCTTAGCTAACCCAGGAAAGCGTCTTCACGAAGACTAATTAATTTATTAAATCTTCGCTTTGATCACAAAACACACAAACAACGTTGATGTTCTATTTCAGTTCCTTTCAGCACTATTTATTCACACAGTCAAGCAAGCGAACGCGTATCGAAGCGAGTTCAACAGTTTTTCAGCCCGGTTTGCCGGGCTTTAATAGCGGCATTTAGTCTTTCAATCAAGAAACATTTTAGTCCCCGAGCCGGAGCCCGGCGAGGGTGCTAATCTCGACATGCGTGTAGGCCATATATATATATATTGGTACGGTGTCATGCGGTAAGAATAGTTGGACACTGGTGACTAGCGACGAATAAAACTAAACTCTCAAACAAATAGTATTTTGCTTTCGTTTATTTAAACGAAACGAAATGGAGCACGAAGAAAAGAAGGATACAAACAACCCGTTTAATATATCTTGAAGAGAAACCAGAGAACTTGAAGAAACCAAACGCCGTATGGTAAACAAAAACTCGATCTGCAGTGTTTGTAGTCACTCCGTGGTCAAATCATTTTAAAGTTAACGGTAGGATTCTTGTTGTTTTCAAGTTTTCGCTTAACCTAAACGATATACAGCTTTACGTTTTCGTGCTTTCCCTTTGCTCGTCCAAACCATAAATCAGCTTAACTAAAGCTAACTTAAAACACTACCTTTGTAGACGTGGTGTTTGTAGCTTATGCAGACGTGGTGTTTTTCATTGACATTGCATGCACTATTAAATACTCATGGGCTTTGGCGATTGTTTTGGCTGTATTTCCAAATTTTCGACTGAAACGTTGTCTGTTTAATACTTCTTTCTAGAATCCGATTCTACCGAATTGTTTTTTATCTCGGACTCTATTATAAATGTAATTTTTGAGCTGTTGACTTCTAATTCTGCCTTTGCAAAACGTATGCATAGGGAAGCCATTTAAAGCTTGTTAAAAATAATCCCTTTTCAAACCTCCTAAAAAAATATTTTGTACAACCAGAATTTAATAATGAAATGTAAGTTTTGCTTTGATATGTTAAATCAGTTTAGTCATCTTATCCATAAATTATAGAATTATCTTGAGGATTATTATTTGTTTTTATATCTGTTTGTTTTTATATATTGGCTGTATATCAGGTGTGCTTATTTTAATCAGGGTGGGTGGGTGGGGGTGTTTAAAAAAAAAGCATTTAATAAAAGCGGGCGAGGGGTTGTTGCATTCATGTATTTCTAGTAGTTTTATAACCTTCAGAATTCAATTTTGTAAAACCTCACTCTAAAATGCGTGTAATGGCATGTAAGAGACTTTTAAGTCTATATTTTCAAACTTTTCCGTTGGGGCATGTCTCCGGAGGCCCACACTGTAAATTTCAAGGGGCAAAATTTACCCCATTTTGGGGGTAAAAGTGCTATTTTTGGGGGGGTGAATGATAAAGGGGTAGTAATTACCCCTTAAATAAGGACAATTCTTCTTTTTGTCGCGCAGAATTACCCCTTTTACGGGGGTAATTTGTTGGAGCAAATTTTTTACCCATCTCGGGGTAAAAATGTAAAATTTACCCCTGAATAAGGGGTAAAAATATAGGGGGGTAAAATTATCTAGGGGTAAAATCTACCCCCATTTTGGCCCTTGTAAGGGGTAACTAATAGTGGGGGTAAAAACTCCCCCCTACGTTGGGGGTAACCAGAACTGCAAGACAATGTTTTCGAAAATGGCGATTTTTTTTCGAAAGAGTGACATGAAGACATAACTACAATTATCGTTAATATAAAAGCGTATGTAGGCAATTTTTTTAAAATTTTCTTGAATAGTTTTTGTACACAAATGTGTATAATAGTTAAAAATTAAGGTGAAGATTGTTTAGCAGATTGAAATCGACCTAAAGTTTACTTCCATAAGCTTGTAAACATCGTCTGTGTGTAAAGGCTCAAAGGTGACTTAAACACAACCTAAGACTGCTCACAAAACTGAAATTACTCTGGATTTGGTTGTGAATGTTGTTGTTTTATATTGGATTAAATTGGGGTACGTAAACAAGTGTTATTTCCTATATTTTTTGCTCTACGACAATGTCTTTAAGTTGCTATTGAAATGAATTACTTTGAATGATTTTACACTTTTCTTGTGTCAAAAACAATGCGAAAAAGTTTGAACAAAAGAACTTAGCTCATTTATTTTTTGACTCGACAAAAGTTCATTGCTAATATATATCATGAACTTAGTTGAAACTATAGTATTTTCGGCATTGTCTGTGTATCAAAGCTGAGGAGACAAGATTAAAATGGGCTGAACTGACTTTGAATCTAGTTCTTAACGTTGCAACGATTTAGTTTCTTTTCCCATTTTGCTGGAAATTCGTATAGGTAAACAAATGTTTGTACATATTTTTGGCCTACAACAGTGTTTTATAAACTGTTATCGAAATAAATATTTTGTTTCTTCATCGTATGATACGGAAACTGACCGGCTATTAACTCATAACATTAGTTCTATGTGGCAAAATTAATGTAAATGTTTTTGATCTGTCACAACTAGTCAACACAAATGGGGTTTTTTAATGAAACCCTTCCAAACCCATCACAAATGTCGTGAAACGTTATAAAATAAACGTGTTAAGAAAAGTAAAGAAAATATGAACTTAACAATGTAATATTAAAGAAAAAACTCGGTTATATATCGTAAATTTCAATAATAAATATGAAGAGGCGGTTGGCGCAGTGGTAAGGTAAGCAAACTAATGCAAGGTAAGTTAAGCCCGGGAGGTTAGGGTTAGTACTTGGATGGGTGACCCATTGGGAAGGTTAAGGCTCATAAAAAAGCATAAGAAATAGAGGACTGAGACTGAGGCTACTCAATTTTTACCCCTTTATTTTTACCCTTAATTTTCACCCCACATTCCGGAGGTAAAAATTACCCCTTTTCAAATTGATTGAAATTTTACCCCCCAAAAACGGGGCGTTCTGTGGAAAACATTTTACCCCCACATTTTGGGGTATTTTTTACCCCCTGAAATTTACAGTGCAGCTGGCCCAAGTCTCACTCTTTCGACGCTTGCCAGGGATCCTCCTTTGTTAATGTTCCTGGCCGACTACACCAGTGCCTAGACTGATTCTCTTTGTATCTAGCATTAGGGACCAGTCATTATTTATCGTCTAGGGGTTATCGGAGGATTTCCTTATGATAAGAAGTCGTTTTATGTGGACCCCCCTAACTATGCGTGACTTTTTGCTGTTCCCCCATTATACTACAAAATTTCTTGCGATCCACCCACCTCCGACAAAATGTAGACAAAAAGTACTTTTTTAAATGTATTGTTTATTCCGCGGATATTTGCGTATTAAAACAATTAAAATGTCAAAAAAAGGTGCAATTTTTTATAATACAGCTCAAGACATAAATATGTATTCGAGAAATTTTGATATACAGTATTGTTACTTCTGAGGATGATTATTATACTGCACATCTTTAAAAACACACAGGTGAGTGCCTATATCTCGATACAGAACGGACACGAATTCCGTAAATTACTTCTAAGATGATCTATTTGGTAAGTTCATTGGCGTAGTAATTTTTCTAAAAAAAAAAGTCTAAGGGGGTGTTCATATCCTCTCACCGGGATGAAGTCATTATGGACAAAAAGTTAGTTCTTTTTGATAGGATTAAAGGATGGTTGAAGGTTTTGTTGTTTATTGGAATATAAATCTCAATTGTATAATAAAAGATGGATTTTGAAGCAAACAAACCTGTGCAATACGACAAAATTGTGATCTTTGATGGCTGATGTCTAGTCACAGATCGTCAGACAAGCTAAGTTTATTCATGATTTCTTCTCGCTAGGCGGGCCAGCCCGCTTACCGGGATCATATGAAGCGCGGGTGATGAAGAGTTGCCTCTCACC
Source organism: Paragorgia papillata (assembly GCA_035771165.1). Classification (NCBI taxonomy): domain Eukaryota; kingdom Metazoa; phylum Cnidaria; class Anthozoa; order Scleralcyonacea; family Coralliidae; genus Paragorgia; species Paragorgia papillata. Next base: position 148,580 of record JAWNZC010000046.1, read on the forward strand.
GCTGCGATCCAAAGTTAAGCCTGATTGGACGGGGTTAGTACTTGGATGGGTGACCGCTTGGGTCAAACCTTGTCACGGGCTTGAGCTTGGAACTCATGTGAGTAGAGTTATTGTAGTTGATCTCTCCTTTGCTTCGAGGGTTTTTCTCCGTGTTCTCCAGTTTTCCCCCCTCCGTAAAATCAAGTATTCGATCTTAGGAGAACAACTTTGTAAGGGACCTCGAGCCCTATTGTTGTTTCTCCGGTATCAGTTAGATACAAATGTTAATAAATAAACACCCCCTAAGTCGAGAAAATCAAAGCTAAAGTTTATGTAAATCAAGAGGAATCTATACATCACAAATATATAGACCCTCATTAGACATGGAATTTCTTTGTGTTTTCCTCATGAATTATTAATGATTTTAGAAATGATCATGTTGATTCTATACCCATCATTAACTCTACTGCAAGTGACAGAGACAAATAAATTTTGAATTAGTTGAATAAAATTAATATGGCAAAACAAATGTTGTTGGGATGTAGAAATCCTCTACGGTAGTGTACTTAAATATCAGACTAGTGATTTTTTGAGGCAGTCTTGTCCTATGGGCTAGTTGAGACAGGCAGCTATTGCGTGAATTAGCCTCTTCAAAATGTATTCCTTTAGTGTATTTTGATTGACAGAAACCTGCCAAGATTCCTTTTGTTAGATTTTGTCCTTTTGTTAGATTTTGTGCTTTGAACTGAGCAAGAAAACTTCACGAGAAATTTTGTACACTCCCCTTTTGTCTAGATATAACTGAATGATTTCCCCATCGTCTTGCATGTCCCAAAACTAAATGATTCCCCCCAAAATTCTCTAACCTCCAAGTCGATAAATAATGACCGGTCCAGTACGATTCTCACGGGACAGTGAAAAATTGTCATGTATGAAGACTATTGTCTAGATATTGAAGAAACTAATCTGTTTCAAAGTATACTATCATTCGACCTGTAGCTCAGTTAGTGGAGCATCGGACTAGTAAACCGAAGGTCGCGTGTTCGAATCCCAGCCGGGCCAAGTAGGGTTTTCTCTACTTGTCCGGTATGGTTCGTCACTCGAAGTAATACTTTATTAGTATATTACAGTGTTGATTTCTAACTTTCTTCTGATATTTGTTTTCAGACGATGATGACCAATTTGATGTCGTTGACGGTTCTGTACTTCATGAATCAGATATTGCTGCCGTTACCGATCAAGTAACTGTGAGCTCAATATTCATTGACAAAATGTTGGAGATGGACACGTCCGGGTAAAGTTTTACTTATTTGAAATTTTTGTACACAATCAATTTTTAGTTGCGACCGTATTTTATTTCCAGTTAAAGAAAAATTCATCTTTCAAATTTACTAGAACCTTTCATTAGCTCTTTGCTGTTTCTATTGTGTTCCACAAATCAAAAATATTTAAGGATTAAAGCACTCGCGTGAGTGTTTTATCTAGATTTACGTCCATGAGTTGACTAACAATGAACGAGAAATGTAATGCTGCTCGAGACGAAGCCGAGTGCAGTATTTAATTTCGGGTTCCTTGTTAGTGAACGAGTGAATGCAAATCCCGATAAAACACTCACGAACAAAGAGTGCTTAACATTTTAATATTCAATTTGAGTACACTGGATATGAAATTTACGCTTGCGAAATGAGTGACAATGTGATCATTTACAAGGTATATTTGCTTAAATTTCCTCGCTTAGAGAGTATTGGCAATAAAAATTAAGTTTGTCTCTTTTGAAATAACTCGTCAAATGGTATAAGAAGACCTTTTACAATTTTTTCGTATCTGTTTTGGTTTTGGAAATATTTCGACCAAAGACAGCGTGCTCTCCGCCATCTTGGAATTATTTTCGATATGCATGTGACGACATAAGCATGGTAAAGTGAAATTTTTATCTTGCCAACCTTATGACATTATGAGCTAGAAACTCGATTTTGTTGCGCTATTTCCATTTTAAATTGACCCACAACATTTAAAAAGCCTTGCGTGGAAATTTGGTCACCCACGCTGCTTGTGACGTCACCAATTTCCTAGTTAATTAGACCCGACAAGATGACGGACAGCACGCTGTCTTTGGTCGAAATATTTCAAAACACAATAAAGATAGAGAAAAATTGTATAAGGTCTTCTTATACCATTTGACGAGTTCTTTCAAATGAGACAAACTTAATTTTTATTGCCAATACCCTTTAAGAACGAGTCTCCTATAGAAATATATAAAATACTAGTTTACCTCAAGAAATTGTAATATTCCAAGCTGTTTAATATTTTCTATCCCTCGGCGTAGCTTCACAATTTCAAAAATTAGGCAACCGTCCATTATTATCCATGTGTTATAACATTTACTGCACGATTAATAACGCATGGCGAGCGTTGCCATGACATAACAGTGTATCACGTGGTGCAAATTATTCAATCAGAACTCACAAAATACATCATTGTTGGAAAATTTAATATTTAACTAGTTTATTGTACTGTGATTAAAGTGTCCGCGAATCGAAAATTAAAGGACACTTAAAACGACGAAGTAACATATTTTGCTGTTATGTTGTAACATATTTCAGTTTGCAAAAAGGGGCTAGCTGTGTCACCAGTAGGGCGTAATAGCCATGAAAAATGTTTAATTTGCATATCAAACAAATTAAAATATCCCAACAACGAAGCAAGGAAGCGAAAAACTGCAAAAGATGCTACTTACATGACGCCAGAATGAATTTTCTTTCTAAATCGATCAATCCGGAATGTGAACCGGGTTGAACTCAATCCGAATTGAGCTACATCTCATTCCTGCATGCATGATTTTTGTCGAAGGGATAGAGGGATTTCAGTGGAACCGGAATGAGTCCGGATTCATGAATAAACTTACCCCTTTACATTACATCGAACTCGCAAAAACACCACATGCACTACATGTATACGAACCACTTAATATCAATATAGGTTAGTTATACGCATCTAACCTAACCTTACTGTATGTGAAAAAGTAGAGTGCTGCGTATGCATTGTTTTGAACAGAGAAAAGTGAAAAGGTAGTAAACTTCTGATATTTTTAGTAACGAAAAACTGACGTTTCGAGCGGTTTGCTAAAAATCTCGGCAGTTTACCTTCTTTTCACTTTGCTCTTGCTGATGTATTCTGAATAACCCTATCAGTCATATCTAAAAGTTCCTCCTAGCGGTCCAGTAAAGGCTGTCTCTCATTGGTCCACTCTTACTACAGGAGGAAACCTAAGTACCTGGAAAGAGCCTGTAGTATTTTGGTAGAGTCAAATTGGAAGTACTCTTCTCACTTTTGAACAAGGGGAAATCTGATAACTGCATCAACCAGAAATCGAACCCGGATCGCGGAGGCGAAAGGCATGTGTACAGTGTACTAACTTCTGTGCCGCTGACACTGACGCTACTAAATAATCTAAATAATCTTCATTTATTCCAGGCTTAATAACAAATTTCAGGAGAATTTACGAAGGTATCTGAACAGTGGCTTTGCCCAAGACGGGACGCGAATCAACACTTCCGCTCCTGCCACAGATCTTCAGGAACTCATTGTTAGCTCGTCAGATGGCGTCAGCAGGTTAGTTTATGCCGCATTGTTACATTGTGGTATTCTACTGATACTACCAAAATAATTCTGTCCCCTCTATCAACACGCCGTTTTGGGGTGTGCGTGTTCTAAAAACATGATGTGTGTTACCGTAACACGTCACAGTGTGTTGCTACAACACACATGAATTTGGAACACGCTGTAGTGTGTTTAACACGCTTTTAGCGTGTCGAAAATTGTCGTGTCGTTACAACACACTTAATAATCTTGATAACGTGCTCTAGCACCACGCTTTTACGTACTGTAGAACATGCTTGTATTACAACACGATAAAGCCGTGTTGAACACTTCTACTTCCCAGTTCCAACAACACCAATCAGTTGAGAGCTTAATGAAGATTTGATATAGATTATTTTTGTGGGAACACCACGTAAAATATTTCTTTGCTAAGCTTTCGGCCTGTTGACTCAGGCCTTCATAGGAGCAACAACACCAAGCTGTTGGCGCACGTCATTTATAAACTAAGCAAGTGATCAATTAAATCACGTAAGAATACAGTGACGTATCACGTTAATTTTATTAATTAGAAAACAAAATCAAGAATTCATATCGCTTCATGTCGATAATGTAATATAGATTATTTTTGTGGAAACACCACGTAAAATATTTATCATTCTCGTTCCCAGAGCCCTCGTTTTGGAAGCGCGCCCAGGAGGGCTCTGGTCAAATGAGTAAGATACAGTATGGTCCATATGAGTAAGGCGTATTATTGGCTGGACCAAACCATTGTATAAAACAGGAAGTAAGCCAACAAATTTTGAAAACAGTCAAAACATTGTCAAAAGAGCTGAGATTATGGGTGAGTTGCGGATGATGTTTACAAACAAAGATTGCCAAAGGCAAAGCGAGTCCAAACTGCGATAAGTTCCGCATTTCACTTTCAAAATCGACCGATTTTATACATGCATAACGTGATTTGGTGATTCAACCCTCGACGACGGACACCAGCTGGATAGTTTCACTCCAACGCCGTTTTCTTGCCGAAATGCTAGTCGGAAACCTGTCTGTTGCCCACGAAGGTAAATTGATGGTTTATTCTTTCCAAAGCGAATTCGAATTGTGATAATATTCTTAGGGGGCGATTACATGGAGCGGGCTTGCCCGGTTAACCGGGCTAGCCCGCTTTATATATAAAACGCATGTTGTTTTAACATTTCGATTACGTGGCAAGCAGGCTAGCCCGGTTTTCCGGGATCCCGGTTGTCGCAACCGCAGGCTAGCCCGGTTTACTGGGATGAAAATGTCCATGTAATCGTTTTCATCCCGGCAAACCGGGCTGAAAAACTGTTGAACTCTGTTGATACGCGTTCGTTTGCTTGACTGTGTGAATAAATAGTGCTGAAAGGAACTGAAATAGAACATCAACGTTGTTTGTGTGTTTCGTGATCAAAGCGAAGATTTAATAAATTAATTAGTCTTCATGAAGACGCTTTCCTGGGTTAGCTAAGACTTTAACAATCTTTTTATTAACGATGGGCTTTCAAAATAAATAATAGACTAACGTAACTTTGCCCTTATTTACTTGATAATTGCGAATTTCGGCCTGAAATCATCCCGGCTTACCGAGCTAGCCCGCTCCATGTAATCGTTTCGTAAACTCATCCCGGTCCATGTAATCCCCTTAATTTCCTAAGTAAAATCGAACGATTTTGTGTGTCCGTGTTGTGTCAAACAGCGTGTTCGTTGCCGTTTAACAACTTTATTGGGTTGTTGTATGATAACCGAATACATAAGACACACATAGTGATACACAATAACCAGAAGTAGGTATCGCAAACAGGAAAAGCGTGAACGGGACACTGTAAAGTCCCGTGTTGGGCGTGCTCCCCGTGAAATATAAAGTTATGTCCTATGGCTGTGACAGGGACAAATGGACAATCACGAACATACACGGCAAATCCACTAGCAATCCGAACTTTCTATAAAAGGAGTAACTATAGATCTTTTATGCAGGTAAAATCTAGGCTTTCGTTTAGCATTTCAGCGATAAAAAATGCAATGAACTGAGCGCGTTGGTACAATAAAGCTGAGGCTAATGAAATCAGGCTGCACAATTAACAAAGAAAGTTAGATCAATAGTTATTCTTTCCAAAGTGCTAATCGAAAGCGTAGATTTTGCCTCAAAGAAAGATCGATAGTTATCCTTTCCATATAGCAATGTCCAATTCCGATAATTTTGATCATTTCAATAAGTTTCACTCATCACTACTACAAGCAAAGAACAGGTCCATCATAACATATCAAAATCTGAAACGGTAACGATCAAGAGAGAGGTATCGTATCACGCTGTTTGTCTGGCAGAATTGTTCGATTTTGCTGGAGAAATTATGGCTATATATTATCACACATAGAACCCGCTATGGAAAGAATAACTATCAATTTACCTTTTGTAGGGATCATCTAGGCCTTTGATTCGAGCACTTTGGTGAGAAAACAGCGTTGCCATTGGAGTAAGACGTATTTCCTTTGGGTGGCGTTTCGTCAAGATAAATTGTACATTCAATCTTGATGGACGAACACCAAAAGCTTTCGAACTTCATAATATCAAAACGCTCTCAAGTACTGAGTTTACCTCGCGTATTTCGGTCTATTTTCCGTAGTGATTTCATAATATTTCATTATGAATTCGCTCATGCGTTTTTTTCATCGGCACCAAGAATTTCGGCTTCCGTTATGGATTTGACCAGAGCCCTCCGTTTTTGGGCGCGGTCCCAAAACGAGGGCTCTGGGAACGAGAATGGTAAAATATTTATTTGCTATTATAAAGCTTAATTGGGCCTGTTGCGTAGTTTATAAGTGACGTGAGCCAACATCTTGTTGTTATTGCTCTGATGAAGGCCTGAGTCAACAGGCCGAAAGCTCAGCAAATACAAATGTTACGTGGTGTTTCCACAAAAATAATCTATATCAAATCTTTATTAAGCTCCCAACTGATTGGGTGTTGTTGGAACTGGGAAGTAGAAGTGTTCAACACGGCTTTATCGTGTTGTAATACAAGCTTGAGTAGTAATAGACCCCCATCGAGGGACCAAAGGGATGCCGCCTCATTAAATATTCAATTTTTAATTATTCATTCTCAGGCTCCTTTAGGACCCTCTAACCCTAATCTCATTACGTCATTATGTCTCAGGCTCCTTTGAGACCTCTTAACCCTAACCTGATTACGTCATTATGTCTCAGGCTCCTTTGGGACCTCCTAACCCTAACTTCCCCCCCTAACCATAGCTGTTACTCAACCCCACTGGTTTTCACTACGTCATACCGACTTTTTATTTATGCATCGTCATCGCTAGCTTTCATCCAACCCCCCTGGTTTTCACTACGTCATAACCGATAGCTCTCCGACTTATTTCCGAAGTTCGAGGTTACGTCATTATCAAAAGGCACTCGACTTATGTTCCTTATAAGTATTAGTAATTACCTTTTCATTTATACACTTTACCCCACTGTCAGTCAACACTTGTGGGACACGTAGGTACAAAGAGCATGCGTACAGTAAGCTTTAACGAAATAGACGTTCTTTACAAGGAACGAGAGAGAAATTGAAAGAGACACTTCATATTTTTTATCTGAAACCTTGTCTGGAGGAATAGAGAGAGTTTTGAACAGCCTAAATATCTGAATCGGCTGAGATAACGTATAGACTTGAATTAATAGTATATCATGAATATTTTATTTTTAGAACCTAAATATTCAAAGAGAGTAAGTCATCCTAGAATCATTACTAACTAAACTCTCGTTTATAAAGCAAGTCAAGATATCGTAAGAAGAACTTAAGATATATTTTAGATGAGGAATCACTTCGAGAAGTCATGAAAAGAACGATTTTAAGTGTCGAAATATAAACTAAAGGCAAAGCGATTTATTACTTTGAAAGCGTTGCTACGCTTTCTGTTACTAAGTGTGATATTTGCATATTTATCCTCAGTGCACGTGCAGGAGACAAAAGAGAAACTCATTAGGGGTCATTAAGGAGATTAAGCGCTTAGGCAAGTCTAGGCGAGAAGGTCATTTACAGTGTTACCATAGCAAAACCGCGTCGCGTCCTTCATTCGTCTCAGGCTCCTTTGGGACCCTCTACAGTTACTCAACCCGTGTAATACGTGACAACCGATAGCTCGCCGCCTAATTCCCGAAGATCGTCATTATCAAAAGATGCTCGACTTATATAAGTAATAGGAACCAAATTTCATTTATGCACTTTTACTGATCGACAGTCAGCAGTTGTGGGGCATGTTATAATATTCAAACAGAATAAGTCATCCTAGAATCATTGCTTACTAAACCCTTGTTTATAAGTGAAGAAATCGTGAGAAGATAGAATGAGGAATCACTTTAAGCCGTATGTAAGAAGAACTTAAGATAGAGTGAGGAATCAATTCGAAAAGCCGTGAGCTAAGGGGTTTAAAGCGTATTAACACTGGCAAATAGCAACGTAAAGCTTGTATGTGAATATTATATTAGATATTTGGTTCGCTTTTGGGGTGTTTATACGCTTAAGAACTGTGCAAAGTTCATCAAGGTTCGCTTTCGATGATAACTCTTAGCGAGTTGTTAATCTAAATATCATTTTATTGTCGGAATCTACTTCGGAATAGTACAGAGCTAGGTTAAATAATTCGATGCTATGGTTTGGTAGTTTATAAAAAAATCAGACTCGTAGAACGCAAAGGAGAAAAGCCATTAGAAACTCATTAAATGTTACTAATCAGTAAAACACCCCGGATTCACATATATGGTAGAATATTTAATTGTTTTGGTGGGTTAAAGGAGGATAATGGGGGACAGGAGGAGGTATTAATGCGTGCATGTTCGGGCGTGAAGGTTATTAGCAGTGTTACCATAGCGAAACCACCTGGGGGAAACCCCCAAACACCCAGGAGGTAACTCCCAATCACCACTGGGATACCCCAATCACCCATGGGGTACCCCCACTCACCACTGGGATACCGCAATCACCCCTGGGTTAACCTCCAAACACCCCTGGGGTAACCCCCAAACACCCCCGGTCTCTTCCTCCTCTTTCTCCTCCTCCTCCTCTTTCTCCTCCTCCTCCTCCTCCTCTTTCTCCTCCTCCTCCTCTTTCACCTCCTCCGCCTCCGCCTCTTTCTCCTCCTCATCCTCTTTCTCCTCCTCCTCTTTCTCCTCCTCCTATGGGACTCGGAGCTGCTAGGAGTCCCCGAGGGGAGAAAGAGGAGGAGGAGTAGAAAAAGGCGGAGGAGGAGGAGAAAGAGGATGAGGAGGAGAAACAGGCGGAGGCGGAGGAGGTGAAAGAGGAGGAGGAGGAGAAAGAGGAGGAGGAGGAGGAGGAGGAGGAGAAAGAGGAGGATAATAACCTAATAACCTTCACGCCCGAACATGCACGCATTAATACCTCCTCCTGTCCCCCATTATCCTCCTTTAACCCACCAAAACAATTAAATATTCTACCATATATGTGAATCCGGGGTGTTTTACTGATTAGTAACATTTAATGAGTTTCTAATGGCTTTTCTCCTTTGCGTTCTACGAGTCTGATTTTTTTATAAACTACCAAACCATAGCATCGAATTATTTAACCTAGCTCTGTACTATTCCGAAGTAGACTCCGACAATAAAATATATTTAGACTAACAACTCGCTAAGAGTTATCATCGAAAGCGAACCTTGATGAACTTTGCACAGTTCTTAAACGTATAAACACAACAAAAGCGAACCAAATATCTAATATAATATTCACATACAAGCTTTACGTTGCTATTTGCCAGTGTTAATACGCTTTAAACCCCTTAGCTCACGGCTTTTCGAATTGATTCCTCACTCTATCTTAAGTTCTTCTTACATACGGCTTAAAGTGATTCCTCATTCTATCTTCTCACGATTTCTTCACTTATAAACAAGGGTTTAGTAAGCAATGATTCTAGGATGACTTATTCTGTTTGAATATTATAACATGCCCCACAACTGCTGACTGTCGATCAGTAAAAGTGCATAAATGAAATTTGGTTCCTATTACTTATATAAGTCGAGCATCTTTTGATAATGACGATCTTCGGGAATTAGGCGGAGAGCTATCGGTTGTCACGTATTACACGGGGGGTTGAGTAACAGTAGAGGGTCCCAAAGGAGCCTGAGACGAATGAAGGACGCGACGCGGTTTTGCTATGGTAACACTGTTAATGACCTTCTCGCCTAGACTTGCCTAAGCGCTTAATCTCCTTAATGACCCCTAATGAGTTTCTCTTTTGTCTCCTGCACGTGCACTGAGGATAAATATGCAAATATCACACTTAGTAACAGAAAGCGTAGCAACGCTTTCAAAGTAATAAATCGCTTTGCCTTTAGTTTATATTTCGACACTTAAAATCGTTCTTTTCATGACTTCTCGAAGTGATTCCTCATCTAAAATATATCTTAAGTTCTTCTTACGGTATCTTGACTTGCTTTATAAACGAGAGTTTAGTTAGTAATGATTCTAGGATGACTTACTCTCTTTCAATATTTAGGTTCTAAAAATATAATAATCATGATATACTATTAATTCAAGTCTATACGTTATCTCAGCCGATTCAGACATTTAGGCTGTTCAAAACTCTCTCTATTCCTCCAGACAAGGTTTCAGATAAAAAATATGAAGTGTCTCTTTCAATTTCTCTCTCGTTCCTTGTAAAGAACGTCTATTTCGTTAAAGCTTACTGTACGCATGCTCTTTGTACCTACGTGTCCCACAAGTGTTGACTGACAGTGGGGTAAAGTGTATAAATGAAAAGGTAATTACTAATACTTATAAGGAACATAAGTCGAGTGCCTTTTGATAATGACGTAACCTCGAACTTCGGAAATAAGTCGGAGAGCTATCGGTTATGACGTAGTGAAAACCAGGGGGGTTGGATGAAAGCTAGCGATGACGATGCATAAATAAAAAGTCGGTATGACGTAGTGAAAACCAGTGGGGTTGAGTAACAGCTATGGTTAGGGGGGAAGTTAGGGTTAGGAGATCCCAAAGGAGCCTGAGACATAATGACGTAATCAGGTTAGGGTTAAGAGGTCTCAGAGGAGCCTGAGACATAATGACGTAATGAGATTAGGGTCAGAGGGTCCTAAAGGAGCCTGAGAATGAATAATTAAAAATTGAATATTTAATGAGGCGGCATCCCTTTGGTCCCTCGATGGGGGTCTATTACTACTAGCGTGTTCTACGTAAAAGCGTGGTACTAGAGCACGTTATCAAGATTATTAAGTGTGTTGTAACGACAGGTCAATTTTAAACATGCTAAAAGCGTGTTGAACACTACAGCGTGTTCCAAATTCATGTGTGTTGCAGCAACACATTGTGACGTGTTACGGTAACACACATCATGTTTTCAGAACACGCGCCCCAAAAACGGCGTGTTGATAGAGGGGACAGAATTATTTTGGTAGTACCATTAAAATACCGCAATGTAACAGGCCGAAAGCTAAATAAATATTTTACGTGGTGTTTCCACAAAAATAATCTATATTACATTATCGCCATGAAAACTTTCAAAGAATTAATAAAGATTTGTTAAGCACTCCTCAAGATTTGTTAAAACATCCCGCTTGGTTGCGAGTCCCTTGCGCAGAAGAACTGTATTCCATAAAAGGCCATCGCATAACAAATGTCTGTCATATTTTCTTTGATAAATCAAGTCAGGTAATTCTCTTGTTTTGACAGAGAGTTAAGATAATTTCTTAAGAAGATTCAATTCTTGCAAGAACTGTTTAGTCCAGAAAAAGATGCTGGTAAACTTGTAAGTATTTGTTTGTATCTGTAAGTATTTGTTGTAAGTTCACCAGGATAGAAATCGAATGTCAAACAGAATCCAAATGAATCTACTTTGGTAGACGCGGTGCGTGGATTAAATCGAACTCGACAAAATAATTCCTGACTACAATGTTACAACAATTTAATAAATCAACAATGGGATATATACAAGTCTTGGTTACTGACGATAGTTGAGTATTAACTGTAGAATGATTGACGATACAACGACTTGTAGAATTAAGGTAGTCGAATTGGCAAGATGTCGTATAGACGAACTATAGATGTACAGTAGTATATCGAGGTGTATCAGGATAAGATTTATCGGTTCGAACTATGACAAATGAAATAGAAACTAACTATAGTACATACAATTAACAAAACAAGAGAATACTACAAACATAACAATTATAACTAATACGTACTTGATAATGACATGCATTAGAACTATAATTACTTATTATAATCAGCACCTTATGCGATCGATTTTTGGGAACGCAAATTCGAAATATAGCTTATGATTTTAGCTTCCTTTTAGACTTATGAAAATTCACAGACACTTCGCGCAAACTGACGATAACTAAGGAATATCAGTAATGAAATTAGTATGCAAATTATGAAACGGCGCGAATATTCTATAACGCCTTTTCTCAAAAAGGACAAACTTCGACTAAACAAAGGTTATAGCAATAAAGAAACAAGTTATTAGCCCTAGTACTCACTTTGGTTTGCACACGCACCAGACTTTAGTAAAACGTTAGATAAGCTGATCTTCTCAAGCCAAGATAAAATAAGGTAGAGTAGATTGAGTGCCAATGTGAATAGAATATAGCTTTGGACGGTTCCAAAAACAACAGTTGCTTACTCACAAGCGTTCTCATTAGAAAACTGAAGTTAACTGGTTGAGTAGGGTGTATATGTGTGGAATCATACCGGAATTTGATCTAGATACTTACGTTTTTCCTAACGGACATAGTTTGGCTGGGTTAGGTAACCGCGTTTGCGCATTTAGAGACCAAACGTGCGTCTTTCGATGGGAAAATTCACCTAGTGACGAAAATGAGGAAGATTTTGTATCTGTATCTAGAAAAACATGTTTGTAAGACCGTATTTGGGAAACAAGGAACTTGTATAGAACTATGCGGTTTTGCCCCTACGCAAACACTTGCGTAGAATCATGATGCAATAAGCTAACACTCGCTATAACAGTGATTATAAAAAGAGGACAACGCCTGTAAAATGTCGGGTCGCGTAGACTATAGCAAATGCCTATAAAAGAAACATCTCGCGGTAATAAGCATATTCTCGTGTTAATGGATCATTTTAGATGTAGGAGTCACAATAAAGAAAGTTAAGTATAAGGCAACTCTTTTAGTTTGTGATAAAATTCCTTACAACTGTGTTTTAGGATGGGATTTTTTAGTTCAAAATAACTTAGATATAAGGGTTATTAATTCAATGGGAAGTGGGACTAATTACTGCTTAGTGGGACGCCACGGGAAAACCCCTTTGACGGATAAAATTACATCCGATGCTGCGGTAACTCTATCCGGAACGGTGGGGGAAAGTACGTGTCAAGAACCTAACTCGAAAGCTAGGCAAATTGATGCGGGTTTATTTATCCAGTCTAGAACGAAGGGGCCAGTGCCTATCGTACTAGCTAACGATGTAGTTGTCCCTGCCCGGACAGAAATGGTAGTCGAAAGAAGAATTAACGGGAAAACGAGTAACTCGACCGGTATGGTCGCACCAGCTAAACAGTTTAGTGGGAAGGAACCGAGAATTCAAATAGCTTACACTGTAGTTGAGACGAACACTAGACAAATCCCTTTTAAGATAATGAACACCTCCTGCGAAAGTATTGAACTAAAGTCAGGTAGGAAAGTAGCAGAGCTTTGCCCATTGGTTGAGTCCGTTGCGTGTACCTCTGGAAATCGCAGCGCTCAAGGGGAGGGGGTTACCTGCAATGCGATAAAATTGGAACATCAGGATTTGCTCAATGCAATTGACCCTTCTCTAGATCCGGACGAAAAAGCGAAACTACAAGAAGTACTTTTTGAGTTTTCAGACGTTTTTGACGACAAATTAGGCCACACAACCGTAAACTCGCATAAAATCGACACAGGTAACAGTCCGGCCATCAGACAGCGACCTTGGAGATTACCTTACGCTTATCGCGACGAAGCGGAGCGCCAAGTAAACGAAATGCTAGATAATAATGTAATTCAGCCTAGTAATAGCCCCTGGTCGTCTCCAATTGTTCTAGTAAAAAAAAAGGATGGGGAACTTCGCTTTTGCGTTGATTATCGTAAGTTAAATGAGGTAACACGAAACGACGCACATCCACTACCTCGAATTGATGATACGCTCGACGCTTTAAGGGGAGCTCGGTTTTTCTCAACCCTTGATTTAAAAAGCGGGTATTGGCAGATTCCTGTCGACCCCGAAGACCGACAAAAGACCGCGTTTATAACGCATAATGGATTGTATGAATTTTTGCGTATGCCCTTTGGTTTAGCATCTGCGCCTGCGACATTCCAGCGCACCATGGAAATAGTTTTGTCAGGCTTGACATTCGAAATGTGCTTGTGCTACTTAGATGACGTGATTGTGTATTCGCATGATATAGCAGAACATTGTACGCGCCTCCGCATAATCTTATCTCGATTTCGACAGCACAATCTGCGCGCTAAATTATCGAAGTGCACGTTTGGCTCGCGAGAAGTTGCGTTTTTAGGTCATTTAATTTCAGCCTCAGGTGTTCAACCAAACCCTGACAAGGTTAAAGCGGTCATGAGTATCTCCGAACCTCAAACGGTAAAGGAAGTAAGGAGTTTTCTAGGCCTGGCCGGTTATTATCGGCGATTTATTCCAGGGTTTGCAACAATTGCAGCGCCTCTAACTGAACTTACTAAAACGGGGAAGGTATTTAAGTGGAGTGAAACTCGTGCTCAATCTTTCGTCACTCTTAAGAACTTGCTATGCTCCGCACCGATTTTGATGTACCCAAATTTTGACCGCGAGTTCATAATGTATACCGACGCATCAGATGTAGGTGTTGGCGCCGTGCTATCTCAAATAGATGATAATGGTAAAGAGAGAGTCGTTGCCTACGCCTCTCAATCACTTTCTGAGCGTGAACGTCGTTATTCGACCACAGAGAAAGAGGCATTCGCTATAGTCTACGCGACCCGACATTTTCGTGTTTATTTACTGGGTTGGCCGTTTACGGTGGTAACTGTAACGAACGAGTTCATGTTTTGTTTGTCTTTAAGTGTTTATGACCTCATAGCATATCGAATTACAAGTGACGTATTCCGCGTTAACTAGGCGCTGGCTAGTTATAGTAAGTTGCGAACTTGAACCCGAAGTGAACAGGAAAGCTAGTGCCAGTGCCGAACTCATCAAGTTTATTCTTTTATTATGTATTATTATTTTATTTCTTTATTAAATTATATGTGGAAAACGAACGTTATTTACATGGCGCCCAACGTGGGGCCCTAGTTTTCTACGAGCGACCGAATTAAAGTTAGAAGACATTGTGGTGTTTATTAACAACATGAGCGAGACGAACGATAATAAGGACTTGAAGAGATTACGAGCTATTCGATCAGGAAATCGAGGAGTCGTTACGAAATACACGAAAGAAGCCGTAGAACTGTTAAGGGCAGAGGATGGAACGAATAAAGACCGATTGCGTACGATCGCGAATCTGTTAAACGAGAAGATAACCCGACTTAAAGAACTCGATGCTCAAGTCTTGGAGTTATGCGAAATCGACGATATCGAACGAGAGATTGAAGAAACGGAAGAAATATTTTCAAGAGCGTGCGACGTTGGTAGAGAAATTGAGAAGATTACGAGCCAAAACGACAAAGAAACGAAAAACCCGACCTCCGAAACGACTAAAACGAGCCAAATAAACACTGAGATCATCGTTAACAAAGAGACGAGCCAGACGAGCGCCCAACAACAAGTTGAAACGTCGTCCATCAACCAAGAACCGCGGGACACATCTTTAAATGCATCGCCAGTACACCACGCACCGCAGATTGTAAGATCTAAGCTACCTAAACTGGTACTGCCGAAATTCAAAGGAGACATCACGAACTATCGAGCATTTTGGGAAAGTTTTGAGAGCGCCGTGCACAAAAACACTGATTTGACAACTATCGACAAGTTCAATTATTTATTGTCATTACTGGAGGGAAACGCTCTTCGCGCGATAAAAGGTTTGGCGGTTACAGGAGATAATTATGCAGCGGCCATTGACATCTTACAGGAGCGATTCGGAAAAACGCAGCAAATCATATCCGCGCACATGGACGAACTTTTAAAGCTATCGACTTGTGTCGGAGAGAAGCCTTCCCAATTGCGGTTTGTGTACGATAAAGTAAGTGTCAACGTAAGGGGATTAGAAGCTCTTGGCGTGAAACCTGACCAGTACGGTAGTTTATTAATACCAGTGATTATGTCTAAGCTGCCTAGCGATGTTCGGCTTCAAATTGCGAGGAATTCGGTCAAAGACGTCTGGGAGATAAAAGAGTTATTAGAGATCATACGAAAGGAAGTCGAGGCTCGTGAATTAAGCGATCATGTAAAAGTCGACAGTGAAAAGAAGAAGATCCCGCCTCGTATTCCGTCTACGACATCTTCGTTAACGGCTCAAGGAATGTACGGAAAACAAAGTGGTTCAATTAAATGCGCATACTGTGGAAATCTTCATTTTTCAGCTTCGTGCAAGACGGTGGTGCGACCAAGCGAAAGAAAGGAAATTTTGAAACGAGACAGTCGTTGTTTTGTTTGTCTGCAAATCGGTCATCGTGGCAACCAATGTCATGCATCAAAGAAGTGTCGTCGTTGCGAAGGCAGGCATCACCAATCAATTTGCGAAAAGTTTTCATCGACGATTTCGAACATTGGTAAGAAATCAAACGAGTCCGATTCCAAATCAACGCCCGAACCAGAGACACCCGAAACAAGTACAAGTGGAAATCAAACTGTAACTGCGTGCCAAAAGTCAACGACAGCGACAACTCGAGCGAAATGCAAAGTTTTCTTACAAACCGCGACCACTTATGCATACTCGACAGCGCAAGATGCCTTACTACCTGTACGAATCTTGATGGACAGTGGGAGCCAGCGATCGTATATAACAGAGTCATTAAAAGAAAGGCTTGGCCTCGTAACAGAAAAAACCGAAGTATTGAACTTAAATACGTTTGGAGACGATCGATTTGTTAAACAACGATGCGACCGAGTACATTTGCAATTACAAGGTAAATCGAGGGACATTGAAATATCCGCGCTCTGTTATCCGAAGATTTGTTCGCCTCTTTCGACAACACTCGACCTGGATCGACACCAGCACTTGCAAGGGTTGGAACTTGCCGATGAAAATCTGATCAACGACAGTGGCTCCACTCCGAATATTGACATTTTAATCGGTTCCGACTATTATTTCGACATAATAACCGGAGAAATCCAACGAGGAGACAGCGGCCCTGTGGCAGTCAACAGTGAATTTGGATGGATGGTCTCGGGCAATGCCTATGCGAAGACTGGACAAGATGTGACTACGACTCAGCTTATCGTAGAGAAGGGGGCTTCTGCATCATGCTATGACCCATTTGTTTGTGACGAGGACGACGAGGGCTTAACCAGTACTGTCCGAAGGTTCTGGGACACAGAATCGCTTGGCATCTTCGAGCCAAAACCTTTACTAGAAAAAGAATTCTTGAGAGATCCGAAATTTGACAAAAACCAAGGTCGATATCAAGTGAGTCTCCCCTGGAAAGATGGTTGTGTGCCTACGACGAATGGTTACTCTTCGTGTGTGAAGCGACTACGACAAGTGCATGCACGTTTAAAAACTGATCGAGACCTCCTAAAGGAATACGATAATGTCATCCGAAAGCAAGTGGAGTCAGGTATAATTGAGAAAGTACCCGGAAACTCAGCAAACGACGAATCAACACACTACCTCCCTCATCATGGAGTGATACGACGAGATAAAGTTACTACGAAAATCCGTGTAGTTTTTGACGGCTCAGCGAAGCATGGTACATCAGGGTTATCCCTCAATGAGTGTCTGGAAAAAGGCCCAAACTTGGTACCTCATCTCTTTGACGTAGTTATCAATTTCAGAGGTTATCCTGTTGGAATTGTTGCTGATGTAGAAAAAGCATTTCATCAAATTGAAGTTAATCCTGATGACCGTCGTATGTTGCGCTTCCTGTGGTTTGACGACATCGAGAAGGAACAACCTGACATTGTTGAATATCAGTTTTGTCGCCTAGTATTTGGACTGACTCCAAGCCCAGCTATTTTAACATCTGTCATACAACGTCATTTGAAATCACACGAGAAGAAGGAACCAGAAATAGCGTCATTGTTGCAGGATTCGTTCTATGTAGATGATTTTGTTGGAGGTGCAATGGACGACAACCAGGCCTTAGAGATTTACGAGAAAGCCAACATAATCATGAACGATGGTGGATTTGCATTGCGAAAATGGAATTCCAACTCAAAGGTTCTTCGAATGAAAGTAGCCAGCGTCCAAGAAAGAACCGGGGACAACAAAAACGTATCGACAACAGTGATGGAACCCCTCGGGAGTAAGCAAGATGTAATTATTGACAACGACGAGTTGCAAGCGAAAGAAACTGGAACAAAAACAGTTCACAGCGAAGGTGATGACCGCGATTTAATCGAGTATTTCCAATCCGATGACCAGTCTAATAAAGATTGCTTCGTGAAAATTCTAGGAATTAATTGGAATGTGGAAACCGACGAATTTAAGTACGACCTCAGTGAATTAGAGAACTATGCAGCAACACTTCATCCGACGAAAAGATCAGTTCTACGACTCACAGCTAAAGTTTTTGATCCGATAGGACTTCTTAGTCCGTTGACGATCAACATGAAGACTCTGTTCCAGACATTGTGTGTTGAAGGTGTCAACTGGGATGACATGTTGGACGGAGAAGCGTTGGCGGCATGGAATCTATTTATCCACGACCTTTCAGCCTTGAACGACATCAGAGTACCACGATGTTATTTCAGAAACACGAACGAGAAGCCGACAAGTTATCAGCTACACGGATTTAGTGACGCGTCATCAAAGGCCTATGCAGCCGTAGTTTATTTGCGAACAGTTCATAGTAACGGAGAAGGAGAAGTTAATCTCGTGGCCTCGAAAACGAGAGTGGCGCCGATTAAGAAGCAGTCAATACCGCGATTGGAATTACTGGGAACGAACATCCTTGCCCGATTGGTAGACTCCGTTCTGAAAGCCCTAGCATCGTTAACGACAACCCCCGACGTAGTTTTGTGGACTGATTCCTACACGGTTTTGTGCTGGATCAGAAACGAGAAGGCATGGAAGACTTATGTTAATCATCGTGTGCAAGAGATACGGAAACTCACCATGCGAGAGTCCTGGAGATTTTGCCCAGGCGAGCATAATCCTGCTGACTTGCCATCCCGAGGAAGTCGCGGAGTTGAGCTAACGGAGAATACGACATGGTGGTATGGTCCAGAATTTCTAAGACGTTCAGATGAATTGTGGCCGACTGAACCCGGATCTACGATGAGTGACGAGGTAAAAGCGTTCTCAGAGATAACGAAACCCAAAGTACAACCAACGATAACAAGATCTTTGACCAACGTTGCAAGCAACAAAACACCTAGCATAGAAGCGATCATGGATTGCAAACGGTACAGCACAAAAACGAGACTTGTACGAGTAACTGCCTCGGTGAAAAGATTCATTGACAAAGCCAGAAGACGACGAGTACCAACATCAGTTGAACTGACTGCTGAAGAGTTAAGAGCAGCTGAAAAACTTTGGACAAACGCAATACAGGCGAGCAGTTTCGAAGACGAAAGGGCATATCTCCTTGGAGTTACGAAGAAAGAGCCTCGATTGGTCAAGCAGTTGGATTTATTCCTGGATGAAGACGGTACGATTCGTTGCCAAGGTAGAATTGACCAATCACCGTTACCACTGGCAGCGAAGCAGCCAGTGCTTCTTCCGACGAAACATCATTACACAGAGCTCATCATCCGTAGTTGTCACGAAGTGGTTCATCACAACGGTGTCAAGGAGACGTTGAACTGCATTCGCGAAGTGTATTGGATTCCAAGGGGTCGAGAAGTCGTTAAACGTTTCGTTAGACATTGCATAATATGCAAGAAACATGAAGGGAAGCCATACGCTACGCCGAAGATTGCCCAACTACCACCAAGTCGATTGAGCGACGATCCCCCATTCGCTAATACCGGAATAGATTTCGCTGGACCACTTTACCTCACTACCGATGCCGAAGATGGGAAGGAAAGAACGTTGAAAAAGGCTTACGTGTGCCTTTATACATGCGCATCAACGAGAGCTCTACACTTAGAACTAGTGTCCAATTTATCCGTGCCTACGTTCCTACAAGCATTTCGACGTTTTGCCGCGCGAAGAGGATTACCGACGAAGCTAATCTCGGATAACGCAAAGACGTTTAAATGTGCTTCCAAAGAAGTTAAAGGGATCTCAAGATCTACTGAAGTTCAGCGATATTTTGCTAATAAGGGAATCACGTGGGATTTCATCGTGGAGAAGGCGCCCTGGCAAGGAGGGTTCTGGGAACGAATGGTTAAATGTGTCAAACGCTGTTTAAAGAAAGCTGTCGGTCGAGCATCATTAGCTTTTGAAGAAATGCGCACGTTATTGATTGAAATCGAGGCCACGCTGAACAATCGACCGATGACGTACGTATATGACGATGAAGAAGGTATTTCATACCCATTGACGCCAGCTTCATTGATATATGGTCGTAATATCGCTACTACGCCAAACGACAGGCAATTCGAAGTAATTAGCACAAATCAATCGCTTACCCGACGACAGAAGTACCATAGAAGGCTTCTAAATCAGTTTAGCAATCAATGGAGAACAGAGTATCTCACGAGTTTAAGAGAGTCATCGAAGTTAACAAGTACATCTGGTAAGAATGCGATCGAAATTGGAGAAGTTGTCATTTTGAAAAATGACAAGTCATCGCGTGCATTTTGGAACCTAGCAAAAGTGGAGGAGCTACTACCAAGCAAGGACAACGTGGTTAGATCGACAAGAGTACGTATAATAAACCAGGAGAGTGGTAAATCAACAAGTTTACGACGACCTATACAACACTTGATTCCGTTAGAGTTACGATCGAGTTATAGACGGTGTAATGACGAGCGTGAACAACCTGCGGAAAAGCCGAAAGAAGACTCTTCATCGAAGGTTACGAAGACGTCGAGAACAAGAAGGAATGCAGCCGTTATTGGAGAACTTTTACGAAGTGAACGTTGCTAACTTTTATTGCATGTTAATGATATATCGCTACTTTATTTTCTTAAGCGATTATTGCATAACCGATTAACCCTCGGGAGTGTAACGAACGAGTTCATGTTTTGTTTGTCTTTAAGTGTTTATGACCTCATAGCATATCGAATTACAAGTGACGTATTCCGCGTTAACTAGGCGCTGGCTAGTTATAGTAAGTTGCGAACTTGAACCCGAAGTGAACAGGAAAGCTAGTGCCAGTGCCGAACTCATCAAGTTTATTCTTTTATTATGTATTATTATTTTATTTCTTTATTAAATTATATGTGGAAAACGAACGTTATTTACATAACAGACCACAATGCTCTACGCTGGTTACACAGTATGGAACCAAAAGGGCGCCTTGCCAGATGGATAATGGATTTGCAAGAATTTACCTTTGCAATTAAACACAGAGCCGGTAAAATTCATGACAATGCAGATGCCTTATCTAGGTTAATAGGATCAGATATCTCTAATAGCACAATTGCACAAGTTTCAACTTCCCGGTTCGAAGATCGTGTGTCAAAATCGGATAATGACTCAGCGGAACTAATCATTCAAGTGAATAAACCACTTCATGATAAACAGTTAAGATGTGTCACAATAGGGGAGTTCAAGGTTTATTTCGCCATATTGCAGGGGGTGCAAAACCATTGGGGCGAGCGCGCGGCCATGCCTATTTACCCTTGTTAAAATCATGGCGAAACTTGCGAAGCAAGAAGGATATCGCTTCGGTTTTTGTCGAATTCGTCTTTAATCGTCGTTTGGATCGCTTTTCTGTGGGCTACTATGTTCGTTCTTTGATTTTAGACCATTATCGCTGATAACCAACGCGTATAAACGCTATAATACGAAAGTTTCCTCAATTGAGGGGTGGCTGCGCTGTTATGACGGGCACGACTGAGTGACGATTTCAGCAACGCAATGTAAAACTTTAGCTCCAACTCTCTTGTAAATCACTCGAACTTGAAGCGTATAGTAACGTAAGTAACCAGAGGTTCATCTTCGTCATCTGAAGTCTGAAATATCCTCTTTCTCGTTATCAAACGAAGTGTATTATGTATATCTCCTCGCAGGAAAGGGATACGTTACGGGTTACGCGTGATTACTTCTAATATGTACACGTTATTAACTGGCATATACAGGGCAAAATATAGTTAAATGCAGTTTAAATCTAGATCTAACTATTAAGTATAAAGATAGAATCGTACATATTGATTGTATGTTTGTCGAATTAAACGTGTAATTATTTTGAAGAACGAAGCAATTTTATTTGGGAAATTTGACACCATTATGGCATTGAAGGCTGATAAACAAGCGGAAAATACGGATATTCTAGACAAATGTTTGCTTACGCCAAGTTTCTACTGAAATCTGGTGATTTGACCGCTTATTAAGAACCAAAATTTTAAGATAATACCTCTTCACCCAACATTCTGGACTGCGTTTGTTGTTATCGCAGTATCCCACTATACAGCAAGGCATTTTGTCTCTGCTAAAATCGACAAACAGCCGCGTCCTGTGTCTGCCACAATGGCGCAGCGACCCCTCAGTTGAGGAAACGTTCGTATTATAGCGTTTCTACGCGTTGGTTATCAGCGATAATGGTCTAAAATCAAAGAACGAACATACCAGCTCACAGGAAAGTGATCCAAACAACGATTAAAGACGAATTCGACAAAAACCGAAGCGATATCCTTCTTGTTTCGCACGTTTCGCCATGATTTTAACAAGGATAAATAGGCATGGCCGCGCGCTCGCCCCAATGGTTTTGCACCCCCTGCAATATGAGCTATCATTACCTTCAAATTATGAAGCGTAACCACTATTAAAACCACCATCTGATTGGACAACCTTTTAAAACGAAACCTCACCCCCATACCACCCCCGGTAATCACGCCCCCTGGAAACCCTAAACCTAACCACAACCCTCCGGGAAAATGTGCCTCCTCTCATACCCCGACCACAACACCCCTATAGGATTTTTACCTTTATGTGTTCAAGTTTAACATCCCGCTTGCGGGATGGTTTTATTAGATGGTTAAGCTTCATAATTTGAAGCCGGTGATACCTCGCAATATGGCGAAATAAACCTTGAACTCCCCTATTGAGATTGGTTCGTTAAGACCGCGCGCTTCCTCCAATCCTGTCGATACTCCAGTGCATGCGTTTTCATCAGCAATTACGGTTGACCCAACATTTAATTTGAAACAAGCGCAGAAAGACGATCCATGCATAGCCAAGATAATAAAACTTAAGGAAAGCCATACAGTTCAATCTTTAGCTCTCCGACAGCTAGTTAATGACCCCACTCCAACCCTCAAGGCATTTAAAGCTCGTTATCGCCGGCTGTTTATTCAAAATGGTTTGCTAGTTCTCGGCGCACGAAAGAAACGACAAAATAATTTCACGCGAACCAGAGTAGTTATCCCCAAGTCTTTAATTTCGAATGTTCTCCAAGGGGTCCACGACAACCCCTTTGCCGGTCATTTAGGCGTTACACGCACACTTGAACGGCTTGTAGAACGTTTTTACTGGCCTAACATGAGGCAGTCCGTAGAAGGATATATTAAGGCATGTACGGCATGTGCCCAGAGTAAATCACCGGCCAAGTCTGCGAAATCCCCTCTTCGTCCGATAGAAGTAAGCGAGCCATTTACGTTTTGGGCCATGGATTATATGGGTCCAATAAAAGAAACATCTTGCGGTAATAAGCATATTCTCGTGTTAATGGATCATTTTACGAAATGGTGTGCGGCTTTTCCAACAAAAGACCAAAAAGCTAGTACCGTAGCGGAACTTTTGGTAAGCAGGGTATTCTCCCGTTTTGGGCCTCCCATTGTGTTACACTCAGATCAAGGTGCCAATTTTGAGAGCAATTTGATGCATTCAATATGCGATGTAATGGGAATTCATAAGACACGCACGACCGCATATCACCCTAGTTGCGATGGGCTGGTTGAACGCCAAAACAGAACACTCCAAAATATGCTTAGCACTTTTGTTTCCAAACATCAGGATGATTGGGACCTGTGGCTCGACCCAATAGTTTACGCTTATAATACGAGCAGGCAAGAATCCGCCGGTTCGCCTTACGAAATGGTTTTTGGTAATTCACCGAAAATGCCAATTGAATTAGAGTTAGGGCTGCCGCTGTCCAACCCCATGACTCAACATGAATATACTCGATCACTGCGTGAGGTCCTGAAGGATGTTAGACAGGTAGCTAGTGAACACTTAGGAAAAGCCAGGTCGAATCAGAAAAAACAGTACGATAGAGAAGAAGGTTGGACTCCCTTTGTGCCTGGGCAAACGGTATGGCTACATCGTCCCAAAAAAGGAAAATTTGGCAAATCTTGGTTGGGGCCCTACACCATAGTAAACAGACAGGGGGTTAACTACACAATTCGTTCGGTCAATGGCAAAGAAACCATAACACGTCACAACAACCTCAAACTTGGTAACATTTCGGGATTACGAGGTGAATTATATTGTCCCCATAGGGAAACGGGCGAGATTCAGGTTCTTGAGCACGAAACTGCACTTCTACCTCCGCCAGATAGAGTTAACGTACAACCCCTACCCTTACGGCGAAGACCCCCCAATCTCCGGCAGGCCATCCATCCACCTGCCTGGCAACGAGATTTTGTTTAAACAGTCGTTTGGAATTTATCATTAATCCTGTTTTGTAATAATATATTAGTCAGGGAAACATAGGAATAATTATGTAATTCTTGATTAGTTCTCGAGGACGAGAACTTAAGAGGGAAGATAGTGTAACGATTATTAAAATATTTGTGTCTTGTAACTAACGTAGAAAGTGGGCCGGGGCCATCTCGCATTCCATGTAAATTATCACGTGAATCTTTAGCGTAGGTTATTCTCCGCATTCTTTGTGATAATTAATGTTTAGCGTAGGATGATAGCGGTTTCCGCATTTCTTAAGTAGGTTTCTAGATGGTTAGTTTTAGGTAAGATATAATAGAAAAACATGTTTGTAAGACCGTATTTGGGAAACAAGGAACTTGTATAGAACTATGCGGTTTTGCCCCTACGCAAACACTTGCGTAGAATCATGATGCAATAAGCTAACACTCGCTGTAACAGTGATTATAAAAAGAGGACAACGCCTGTAAAATAGGGGGTCGCAACTACGTTAGAGTCTTGTAAACGTTCAAGATAGAACTTTGTGAATAAAAGCCATTTTCAGGTGTTTGACGAAGTCTTGTCACTTACCATAAAACACGCTACACATGCTACATTGCAATATTGCTCCGCAACATTGCAATGTTGATTGTCAATTTCACTTGAGCAACTTGCAAACATCTAGTGCAGATTCCGCTCAACAGATTCCCTTAAAAACTCGTCTTTCTTTTATAAATACAAAGTCATGTTTAAAATATTACCGTTACTGAGTAGGAGTATTTTTTGCCATGTAAATAGTAGTTTGAATTAGGAAATTTTGAATTTCTGGTATGAACCTTGCTGGAACTTTGGCAAGTTGCTCAGACCAACTCATCAATCAACATTGCAATGTAGCGTGGGAATATTGCAATGTAGCATGCGAAAGAACATCCGGTTTGACTGTAAATTGTTTACCTAAACTAATACTTTCTCATACAGACCTCACTCGCAGTTACAGTGAATCCAAGTGTTCCCTTTCATGCTACTTCGCTCGAGTAACTTGCAATTCTCTAGTGAAGAAAGGCTTCTCTTTCTGTCAAGAAAGTATATACAAACTCATATCTAAAATATTGCTGCTGTGTGAGTAGGAAGTATTTTCTACCATGTAAATAGTAGTTTAAATAAGAGAATGTTCAATTTCTGGTATACATTTAAATCTTCTTGAAACACTCACAAGTTGCTCAGACCAACTTGTCCATCAATGTTGTGTGGGGAAATTGCAATGTGGCATGAAGGAGAACCCCCAGTTTGACTGTAAGAAATCTTTCATTACAGTCAAACCGGATGTTCTCTTGCATGCTACGGTACATTGCAATATTCCCAAGCAACATAGCAATTACATATTGACAAGTTGGCCTGAGCAAATTGCAAACGTTCCAGCAAGGCTCATACCAGAAATTAAACAGAAATTCAAAATTTCCTGATTCAAACTAACCATTTACCTTGTCCTAAATTCTCGCTTCCGCTTAAGATTGTATCCAGGGCAAATCACATACATAAAACTAAACTTTAATAATAATAAAATACGACAAATGTCTCACTGTTTGCGTTCTCTTCTTCGCTTGAATCTCGCTCGCAACCTCTCCCTCCCATGAAAAGTGCTTGACTCATCAATACCTCATAACGTTCGCGCCGTCTTCGTTTACCTTCGGAAAGTTCCGGAAATAGGCCCAGTTCATTACACACTCCCCCATGTATACTCAAAGAGTTATACATGTTACACTAAGAACTGGGGAACTAATAATAATATAAATGTTTCTTATAACTAATCAACCGTCCTTTTAAGTGTTCATAATATATCAAGTCTGCATAATGACAAAGGTTTTAAAGTTCCTAATCATCCTCGGACATGTCTCTTATGCGTAACCTAGCTGCCGCTGCAGCATCCCTCTTCGCTCTCGGTCTAAACTCTGGTGCGTTTACGCGTAGCTGAATGTTACTCTCTTTGTCACATTCCAACTCCAATGAGTATAAATGTTGTATCGCACGTTCTAGGTAATGATTTCCACCAGCAGTTTTGAGCTTCGCTCCCCGTATTACACCGTCTCTACCCGTAATATGTTGCTTAACTACGGCAAGCTTCCAAGTATTTCTGGGTTTCTGATCCTCTTTCACTATCACAACTTCGCCAACTTTGGGATATTGAATTGATTTCGGTCTCGTCATTCGATGTTGTTCACGAAGACCACGCACATATTCTCTGGTCCACCGATTCCACATCGCCTGTTTGCACTTTAACAATTGCTTGGCTCGTTTTCTCAGGTCTTTCGCTTCGATATGGTGCTTCTCCAATTCAGGGACATTAGTAGGTTGGGTGTGTAGCATAGAATTAGGTGTGAGCACGGGTAACTGCACATCATCTTCTAAATAACACAGTGGACGATTGTTGATCGCTATCTCGATATCTAACACGACTTCTTCAAGCTCCGGCCACGTTAAGACCCCGTTCCCAATTGACTTATAGAATGAACTCTTAAATAGTCCAATTAAACGTTCAAATTGTCCTCCCCACCATGGGGCCCGACTCAGATTGAACCGCCATTCCATTGACATGTTGGCTAAGAGGCTGTTTAGATTCTCGTCTTGTCTTACGAGTTGAATCCACTTTGCGGCCGCCTTGAAGGTCTTCGCATTATCGGAGTAGATTAACTTCGGTCTTCCTCTTCTCGCGATGAACCTTTTCAGACTCATGATAAACTCTTTCGTATCCAACGATCTCACGACATCAAGGTAGACTGCTCTTGTTAAGCTACAAGCATAAAGTGCCAGATACGATTTAGCTTCTTTCTTCGATTTTGTTACGTACTTGATCGGCCCGGCAAAGTCCACGCCAATCACTTCGAATGGTACTGAACCTTGTGTTCTCGTAGTTGGTAAATTCCCGGGGGGTGGTACTTCATAGGCTTTGGCTCTAAATCGTTTGCAACCGTTACAATCTGATCTGATCTTCTTGACTAGACGACGAAGCCGAGGAACCCAGTAACGTTCACGTACTTTCGCCATGGTCAAACCGACTCCCCCGTGTAAGGTCGTTATATGTGCTTCGCGAACTAAAGATGAGGCAAATGGATGAATGTCTGGGATGTACACAGGATATTCTACGATAATTCGCCCTCTACACTCCAGTATTCCAAGGTCGTTCTCTTGTAGGTTTAACTGCTCTCGATCGGCTTGGAATCGTAGATCGTCCTTGACTGCTTTTTGGGCACGCCGTATCCACCACTCTCGTTGTTCTTGGGCTTCGCGACTGTTAATAGGACCGATCTTTCTTTCGGCATGTCGTTGTTTGCAATTCGCGATGAAACGTCGAACCCACGCTCCGATTCGTAGCACTTTTGGTAGTGAATATTTCTCTAGTAGTGGATCTAGGATGTCTTCTTTGATGATTGCAACTTTAAAGATTTCCTTTACCACCTTCGCTTCTGCTCGGTTATCTGGTGTTGGCTCTAGAACTCGTTGTACTGGCCACTCTGCAGGGTTGCTCAACCATGGTGGACCATCTTTCCACAACTTGCTCGCGTTGATCTTTCCTCCCCGACTTCCGATGTCAGCAGGGTTTTCCCCGGTTGGAACATGGTGCCAAATGACGTCAACATGCTGACGAATCTTTTGTATGCGGTTCGCTACAAATTGGCGGTATTCACCTTGATCTCTAATCCAGTACAGAGCTACAGTAGAATCAAGCCAACAGTGGATGGTTGTTTGATGGTCTGTGAGTGCTTGCTGGACGTTCGTAGCGAGGTTGACAGTCATATGTCCCGATATTAGCTCAAGACGTGGGATCGTTAAATTCCGCTTCGCAATCCGTGACTTCGAACATACCAACCCTTGCGTTTACACTATCCTCTTGTTTGACTACCGCGTAGACAACCGCGCACACGCCGTTGGAACTTGCATCTCCGAATCCGTGCAAGGTAAGCTCTTGGATAGGTTGGTGGCATGGGGCTAAGGGACGAGGAATGGTATAGGTCTCGAGCGTTTCGTTCCATTTCTTCCATTTTGTTTGTAATGGCTCTGATAGGTTTGCATCCCATGATGTCTGGCTGTCACATGCACTACGATAAACAAGTTTCCCGGCCAGTGTGGTGGGTGAGGCCAAGCCAAGGGGGTCGTAAACTCTGGCTAATTTCGACAAAACGGCTCTCTTAGTTACTGGTTCAGATGCATGGTCTGGGGTAAGGGTGACGCTTATGGTGTCTTGCTTCCTATCCCAGGGCACACCAAGGAGTTTCCCATTAGGCTGTTCAATCCCTCCTAACTGACTTTTGGCATACGTTAGTTCACTTGATTCTAACGGCGGTTCATTCTTTGGCTCGAGTTCGGGTTCATTCGAATGCCATTTGTGTATTGTGAAAACGGCATCATTGAAAACTTCGATAGTTTTCTCTTTCTGGGTTTGGGTTTCTGGGACTGTGGTACCACCCGTGATCAAATCATCCACATACAACCCTTCGGTTAACTGCTTCACTATCTCGGGATGGCGTTTCTCCCATGCTTCAAGGTGGTGCTTGATGACTCCCCCAAGAAGGAAGGGGGAACAGGTCAGTCCGAACAGGGCTCTGGTAAAACGGTAGGCCTGTATTTCATTACTCCCAGGCTCTTTCCATTGAAATCTCAAAGAATCACGGTCTTCGGCTTTTATTCTGACTTGAAGAAAGGCCTGTTTTAGATCACCGGTCAGAAGAATGGGGTGAAATCTAGATCTAACAAGGACATCCCACAGCAGGTTCTGGAGAGGGGACCCGGGTGAAGGCAATCATTGAGGGATGGCTTCGATTCATTCTCTTTCGCTGACGCGTCGTACACCACCCGTAACTTGGTGGTTTCGGCTTGCTTCCTCACTACAGCCTTGTGGGGAATGTAAAATTCTTTCTCAGATGTAGTGGCAGGTGCTGGCTCAATCACCCCCTGTTGGAGCTGTTCTTGTATGATCTCATTGTAATCGGAGTACTGTCCGTTTCGTTCCAATTTCCTAACAAGCTGCTCTAGCCGTCGCTTACTGCCATTCTCATGAGTTGGAAGTGGGGGGTGATTCCCCTTCCAAGGTAAGGTTGTCTCATACCAACCCGTTTGATCTCTTCTAAGCTGCTCTTCGAATTCATGATAAACAGTTTTCTGATCATTTTCATTTCTGTCCGCAAGTCCGAGGACATCTAATGAACATAACTGTTCATAATCAAGGGTGCTGGATTGAGTTAACAGGATGGGCCCATCCCTTTCCTTCCCTGGAGACATCACCGTCCAACCAAGGAGGGTCTTCTCAGCGACCGGCTCACCTGGGCGCCCCACCTTCTGGGCTGCAGTGGTTTTAATCTTGGCGTAATCACTGACCCCGAGGACGAGGTGAATAGGTATTTGTGTACGGGTGTCAGGGTCTTCGAATTTTGCACCGTTCAAATATTTGTATTTCTCTAAAAGGTGGTTATAATTTGGGTTGGGGAGTGTCATCAATTCAGGTTTGTCGACTTTTGACACTTCAATTCCAAGTTCGAATTTCTGATCTAGTGATTTTATATTAGTAGCATAAATTTCTACTCTGGTGGTGGTGGATCCCAACATCATTTCAATTCATTTTGTTTTAACAGCTTTGGGTTTTTTCTTCAATGCATTGGTCAGACTACTGGAAGCATAAGAGCTCCCAGCCCTGGTATCCAGCAGTGCATGGGTCTTAATGCCATCTATATCAACAAGCACCACTGGATAAATAACTTCGCCATCCCCTCCGGTATGAGCTGTTTTGACTATTTCATGCTCATCTACTTTGGGTGCATCACAAATTGACGTATGATGTCGTCTATTGCATAGTCGACACTTCGAGACACTCTTACATTCAGATGCCCTATGGGAGGGCCCTGTGCAATTAAAGCACAGACGCTTTGCAGCTAGAAACCTTTTCCGGTCCTCGAATGTCAACATTGTGTCACACTCAGCAGACCTGTGACTCTCTGAATTACAATATACACACTTTCGAGAACTTTTACTTATCTGATTATTTTGATATGGCTTCTGTTGTGTTGAGAACTGATACCCGCCATGTCTTCGCTCTGGTTTCTTCTTCCCATCATCTGGTTTCTGCACTTCGACTGGATTCCTTCGAGTCCACTGTTGCAGTGCTTCGGTTAGTTGTAGATAATTCCATTTATCCCAATCTGGGTCGTTCCGCACTAGATCACCCCGTATATTTGGCAATTTATCCAGTGTCATGGCAACAGTTCCATTCACAGCATCCAATTGTTTCATTGTCTCAAGTGACTGTACACAATAGGATAATTTCTCATAGAAATCATGGATCTTTCTTGGATTTGATGTTGTTGTATATGGAAGCTCAAGAATTTCTTTGACATATGTTTTTACTATCTCACTCTCTTTGCCAAATCTATCCTTGAGAATTGAAATTGCTCTGTTATAGCCCTCTGCAGTGAATGGGAGAGCCTCGATCGCACGTTTCACTTTGTCACATAACAATTCTCTTAAATATGTAAATTTCGTCACAGGTGGTGCACTTGTTTTATCAATAGTCTCAGAAAATTGTCCCCAAAATCTCAGCCAGTCCCCGTACGATCCATCGAATACTGTAATTGTCATTTTGGGCAGTCTCGCTTGTACTTTTGAGCTAGAATTTTCACTTGACTTCGCTTCATTAGACTCTGGTTTCAAATGCTGCGCTTGTAATTTCATTTTAGCCTCGTAAAGTTCCATTTCAAAGTTCATTTTCTTCTTCTGATCGTCGTCTTCGCGTTTCTCTCGTGTTTTGCTCAGCCACTGTTCTAGAATGTCGATTTTCTCGTCGCCTTCGTTCATTTCACTCTCCATTTCACTGATCCATGCGTCGATCTCGTCACTGTTGTCCTTTGCGGTTAGTTTCTCTACTTCGACTGTTCGTACTAGTTTACTAACGTCTTTTAGTATATCTCGCAATGTCCCGATATGTCTTTTGATAGCACTCTCTTTTCCCGTTGATAATATTGTCTCTGTTTTCCCCCTAGCTCTTCCGAGTTGCACAAGTATCGTCGTCAATTCAACGATTGATTCTGGATTTTTATCCGCCATATTGCTTATTGTATTCGTTGTTTTCTATAAATCTCCATATAACACGTTCTAAAGGTCGTCAAATATCCCGTCGGAGGTGCCACGTGTCCTAAATTCTCGCCTCCGCTTAAGATTGTATCCAGGGCAAATCACATACATAAAACTAAACTTTAATAATAATAAAATACGACAAATGTCTCACTGTTTGCGTTCTCTTCTTCGCTTGAATCTCGCTCGCAACCTCTCCCTCCCATGAAAAGTGCTTGACTCATCAATACCTCATAACGTTCGCGCCGTCTTCGTTTACCTTCGGAAAGTTCCGGAAATAGGCCCAGTTCATTACAACCTGGCAAAAAAATACTCCTATTCAGCAACAGTAATATTTTAAACATGACTTCGTATTTATCTAAAAGAAAGATGAGCTTTTAATGGAATCTGTTGAGCTGAATCTCCACAAGACATTTGCAAGTTGCTCAAGTGAAATTGACAATCAACATTGCCATGTTGCGGAGCAATATTGCAATGTAGTTTGACTGTGACTCATTCCTGTTGAACACAATCTTTATCAGATTATTTTGGCCAATGCCAGACAATTTTATTTAGCCAAGTGAATAGGCAGGGATGGTTTTGTGTGTTAGTTTTCATTTTTTAGTATATGTACAGAATAGATTAACTGGATGGATACTGACATTGCTAAACACATTTTACATAATTGTAAATTCATCCAAAAACTTAACAACACCCTTTCAATTTGTGTTTTTGTAGTACTTCAACTCATTGAAATTGTTCAGCTAGTGATAAAAGTCTATCCTTTTTTAAAGGATAAATCTATTGGATCTGGCTATGTACGTCTACACTGAATACTTTATTTCCATTCATACTACAGTATTAGATGATCAACAGTATGCAATTTGCACATTATTTTGTTCAAAATATGATGAACTTTACATCAAAATGAAGTTATAATTATTTGTTTCTTGAAGCTTTGCATGTGGTTTTATTAATAATATAAAGCATTTGTGGACAGTGGATACTTAATTAATATTTGCTTTTGGAAAGAGGGTCTAGTCTGCTTATTGTAGATGAAACATCAACAAGGTTACATGTAGGTCTAAAGGTAATTCATTAATCATGCAATATTTTAAAACTAATTTAAGTAAGAAAGCTGTTAAAAATTGTTGCAAAATTGTCAGTTTAAGTATTAAGTAAGGACACAAGTTTGTTGTAGTATTGTAATTTAATGTTTTTGATATGCTTATTTTATTGAAAGTACATGTATATGTGTATATATTCTAAAGTTTTATTTGTAAATATAATATTCTTTTAAAAAAACACGTTTTTGCATCTTGTTGTTTCTATTCTAGATTTACCACAATTTCGTGTAAAGGTAACACATGGTATGTGTAAAGCATTGTTTTACACAAAAGTATGTGTTACTGTAGACACATTTTGTTGGTGTAAATTCACCATGGTTTTTGTGTAACATTTACACATTGTATGTGTAAATCATTCTTTTACACAAAATCGTGTGTTTGTGTGGATGCATTTTGCTTGTGTAAATTTACCGTGATTTATGTGTAGCATTTACACATAACAGTGTGTTTGTGTGGATGCATTTTCTACACAGGATTTTGTGTTAATATTACACAGCATTTTTTGCAGTGTAAGATCCTGAATGATTGCACTATACTATACGTTACAAATCCTTTATTCTTTTTCTGATGTTTTTTCATGGTTCCTAAACAGTAATTTTACACTACATGTCCAACAGCGTGTTCCGTGTCGCCTTTCATACGCAACATAGCCGGAGGCTAATTGCGCTCTTCATTCAAATTCTCCCTCGTTTCACAATACTACGCGACCAAAACCCCAATGTGGTTCCCATAACTACACATAAACCTTTATAAAAAATGTCATATGTCATGTATCTTTACTAATTATAGGATTCCCCTTTTTTATTACTGGAAGAAATTTAACATTTACAAACTGTCACAAGGTCTCAGATAAAAATAAAATACCAAAGTCCTCGTTTTGAACGAAGACTTTCTTGAAAATAATAAAATGTGCCATTAAAAACATGTTGAAAATTAGTTACGATTTTTCTTTAAAGTGCTATCAGAACGCGGAAAATGCCATTTTAGAGACCTAAATTTCAAAAAATTTCAGGGGGAGCATGCCCCCGGACCCCCTAGATTGCGTTTTGACTAAGGTATAAATTTTCCTAGATCCGCCCCTGATCTGAGAATTGTTTTACGGTTTTTCCCACTCCTCCGGTAAACTCTTACTATACTCTTAAGCACTGAGTGATTTTTATTGTTTTCGATGTTTTACAAACACGAGAGAACATTGAAAATTACGAGGTAATAGGCCGAGTGATTTTTGTTGTTCTTGAGTGTTTGAAATCCCTTGTAAAGCACGACATACTCGAGTTTATGAAATAGCTTCTCAATCGTCAAACTATAGTAGAGGGACTTGGTGATATTGGTGCATATTTGATTTATAGACAATGGTTTCACGTTCCCTGTTTTGGCAGTATATCTAACCTTACTATATTTCAATTAATTGATATCGATTGTTATTGATTGCTATCGATTCCTATCGATTGCATAAGCCCTGGACGTTGTCTCATTCCATTGAATTTCCAATATTTTATACATGCGCGCATCATTTACATTATGCAGAAATCCCGATCTATTCGTCAAGGACGGCAACAAAAAACAACTACCGCTAGCTTTTCACGCCGTCCTATTTTTTGCAAACTTTTTCAAATCAATTTTCCTACAAGGCTCAGATCGATTAGCCTTCTTTAAAATCAGATTTTCCTGAAATCAGACAAACGTTGCGCAATGTTCAAGAATAGACAAGCTAAGGCCAATGGAATTGACGTTCCGAGTATTTTCAAAATGTGATGCGGCTTTTGTTCATTATTCATTATTTGAATCATATTCATTTATCTTGTCCGAAAATATAATGAAATCGATCTGTGGACCTATCATCCTTGTCAGTGGTGCCCATGGACCGAGGCGGGCCATCGCCCATCATCAGCCCACAGCCCGTTTCTTTGTCAACAAAAACACTTCTTGTGAGATACGTTCATTTCAAGCCATGTTTTATATCACATAAGCATTCATATCTCAAATACATACTTGCTAGCGGCAGATCAATACTTGTGCAATGTCCAAAAACCAGGCAAAAGTGTGAAACCATGGTTTAAAAACCACGCGGCGATATGCACTGACACCGGCTATCGTCGTTTCGGGAATTTCCAAATGATGTCGAATGAATGGCAACCGATGATCGCTGAAGCGGTCGACCACGTATCGAAGGCTTCGCTATTTATTAATAAAAATCTGTCAGCTTATATTCGTATTCTCGCATTTATACATAGTCCCTGGAATTAAAGTGTCTGGAAACGCGGCGTACTTCAAAGCGTACACTTTTTGTTCCCTCTCAATTCTGATCACGTGGGAAGAAGGGGCACGTTTCAGATGTTATCTCAGCAAAAGTACTGCTGGGCGCAAATTGTTCAACATTTGGATGTAGAGTAATAATCCGGGAGAAAAAATACGAAAGGATAAGTCTATTAAGCATTCCATCTGCGTCAAATGTTGCAAAGGCGTCTTGGCGAAGAGAAATAATAAATATTATGGTATTATAGGGACACGACACGTTGATATAAAAGATATTCGCAGATAAATAGACGAAGGCAACATACACATTTGTAGTA
Source organism: Paragorgia papillata (assembly GCA_035771165.1). Lineage (NCBI taxonomy): Eukaryota > Metazoa > Cnidaria > Anthozoa > Scleralcyonacea > Coralliidae > Paragorgia > Paragorgia papillata. Next base: position 183,764 of record JAWNZC010000046.1, read on the forward strand.
GACATTTCCAACCAAGTGACATTGAAGTTAGTATATATACACGCTACATTATATAATTTGGTTATCTAAATTAGATGATTTCCAGAGAAAGTTATACTTTATCCGATGATAGAGTGACTTGACAGCTTGGTAATAATAATAGTAGACCCTCGATCGCATTTGTTTGGTCTCACTTTGTTTAATATTTCTCGATTATTTCTTACTTTAAATCGTTAAAAAAAACAGATTTTGACTCAGAACTAGCCTGCCCTAAATGCAACAAGCAGTTGCGCATCACTTTTGCCAAAACGGGTGCTAGAGCGGGAAATAAGTCTGTTATGTCATAAGCTTCGGTCATGGGCATGGCCTTGGTAAACTGACTAAAGTCGAAAATACCGCTATTCAAGTGGTTAAAGGCAATATATCAGTTTTGTGAAGCGGAGAGAATCATTAAAACAAGGGGTCGAATTCGCCCAGATTGCGTTAATAAAACTTCCATTAGTTCCATATATATGGGTTTCGCCGCGGGTCGGGTGAGTTTGTTTACTTAACATGCGTGCATTTCAATACAAATTTTAGACGACTATAGAGAAACCGGGCTTGGAGCTGTCATGGAGCATCACAAAATTTGCCATAAAAAACCCATGCATGAGTCAAGTTAAGCACAGAGTGAAAATTCTGAATGATGCACGTACGCGTGCAGTGGTTGACAACGGATTTTTTACCTTTTATCAAGTGTTGGAAGGACCGCAATGTTCCTCAATGTAGAATGTTTATCTCAACACAAACACAGTCTAATAAAATTACAACCTACTTCTTTTCAATTCCTTCTTCAGTTCAAGGATTAAAATACGTCCTTATGGCTGAAATCTGTCACGCGATGTGCATGGTTAAAGAGTAATTTGATGGTTAGAGACCATCAAATGAGGATTGCAGGGAAACGCTCAGGCAACCCAAACTTGATATGTATGAGTTCAGGTACATTATAAATGCTAATGCCATTTCTATTCGAAGAAAAAATGTTTGCCAGTGATACAAGGAAATGTTTCAGGATGATATGTCATAAAAAAAAAAGGAAAAGCACTGATACCACTAATCTGCCATTAAAAGCCAGAAAGCATAATGTAGAGAAGTCTGATCACTGCACAGGATAATTTATTATGTATTACTAGTAAAATAATAACAAAGATAACAATTACATGGTATATAATCTTTAAATAGCACTTAATTAATGAAAAAGTTAAGACCAGTCATTCATGTACTGATAATGATAACAAGTTTAAAAACACAAAATATTTACTATTACCAAAAGACAATATGCTTTGACAAAACTAATAATTTAAATCTCAGCAGGTCACAGTCGACAACAGAAGTTTAATTAGAATTTTCCAACAACTTGGCTGAGCGCAAAATAAATAGCCATATAATTGCTAATCGCTCGATTCCCCTTTTTGGTGCCTGTATATGTTTCTGATTTCGACAAGCCAGAAAGCGGTTAGTTATTGCGAATAAACACCCGACTGCAGAAAAGTTTATTTAGCCCCTTCGACAATGTTTGACAACACCGCACATGTAGGATGACAGCTTGTGGTTGTCTTCTCCCGTTTCACAGCCTTTTACTATAAGTTAACTGTGGTTCCTTCGAACATGTAAGGTCAAATCACCTTTCGATTTCATGTTTTGATGCACATAACACACAAAAAAACACTTGGGGGTTCCTGCATCTGAAAATACAAAGAACCATTTCAGCCTTCGGTGTTCCTGAAGTCCTAAGAGCAGCACTTAATATCGTATTATAAACATCGATAAAACACTTACAGCGCTAGTAGTGTATAAAGGCGGATTCTGGGACATACCTTAATGGCCGCCAAAATTTTTTGGTAAGCACCCCTCCTGAAATTTTTAAAGATGGCTGCCTTTTGGTTTGCAAGTTTTTTTTGGATTTGAGTTGACTTCCGGTTTTGAAAAATGTTTGACTTCCGGTTTTGAAAATGTTTGACTTCCGGTTTTGAAAATGTTTGACTTCCGGTTTTGAAAATGTTTGACTTCCGGTTTGGGGAATGGTTGCCAAGTTTTTTGGGATTGGGGTTGCCAAGTTTTTAAAATTGGGTTGTTTGGTTTTTTTAAATAAAAAGAATAAAATGCGGAAAAGAAATGAAGAAAACAAATGCATTCAATATTGTTATAACAAACACCATTACACTTGCAAAAATTGTAAATTTGAAACAAATACATACACTACAATGAGGTTACATTACAAGTCTGTTCATGGGATTAAAATGACAGGTTCTAACCATATATGCTCAAAATGTTCCAAAACTTTTAAAACAAAAAAAGAACAAATCAATCATTACAAATCTCATGAAATAAGAATAGCTTGTCATTCAAAAAAACCCAAAAAACTTTAAACATTTTCAAAATCTGTATTCTTATTTGAATACAAATCTTTAACATAATTTACTTAGTTTTGTAATGACCAATGGCCAAAGTTGATATTTTGTCTTCTAAAATGACTCGTTTGTCATCTGCAGAATTTAGTGCGATCTTATTGACATGAATGGTTTGTATTGTGTGTTTGGTACTTCTAAAAGTATTCATTCCCATTATGACATCCTTGTCTGTAAATATGCAGTTTTTGTAATGCTCAAAATTCAAATCCTTGTTGATGACAGCTTTTGCAATACCTTTGCATTTTTTGGATTCCTTTTGTTCCATTAACCCAGTTAAAGGATCTTTTTTCTTCGCCATTTTGATGGCATAAGATTTTGACCTATTACCTGCGAATGCTGCAATAATTTCTGCACCTGTTTCTGACTTCATCATACCAAGGACTTTTTTGTTTTCTCTTTTGATACCACTTGAATGGTTTTCAGGAAAGTTAGAGGTGTCAAACATTTCTGTAACGTCATCCTTGATATCCACAAAGAAGTCATCGGTTGTAATTTCATAACACAATGAATCTGTGTCTGTAAACAACAACTTTGCTCTATTCCCATATTTTGGCTTGACATAATTGTAATGAAAGTCGTACATTAAAATCTTACTTTTGTCCAATATTGCAGCACCACAAAATATTGGTTTGTTTAACTTGACTCTGGTCTTTTTCATATGAACGGCTGCCAAGTAATCGGCAAATATTGTGTCGCCTTTGAATGTTGGTTTTCTTGCCAGTTTTTCAAGTTGGTCATCATCTGAAACCAACCTGACATCAACCCTGTTTCTGACGTTTTCCATGGTCTTTCCAAAAACAGAATTATTCATTAATTTGTAGAAATCTTTCTCAAAGTCATTTTTTGCAGCTGTTCTCAATCTTGTGTTTAACATAATATATGGTGCCATCCAAGCTTTCTCAACAAATGAAACCGCGCGATGAATTTTTGTTAATTTCAAACCATGCTCCAAAAATTGTTCCAAGGCTTCGTAATGTACCACATATTTTTCCTTGTTGTTCAAATTTGGTACCAGTTTTTCAACCTTGTCAATCATTAATCTCTCGGCAGCAAATGGCATTTCATTGTGGAGGTCATGGAGTTCTTTTGGATATTCAAGGTCAACTTCTAGAAAGCAACCCTCACCCTCTGTTAACAAATATTTTTGCCAGTTTTCAAGCTCATCTTCTGGAATCCACTCAAATCCACCAATTGGTAATGGTTGGATCATTGAGTTACCATACAGATTGTTTTTGTCGAGGTATGGAATGTAAATGCTTTCTTTTTCAGGATTGAAGTCCTCCATATACTTATTGTTGGCTTCTGCATATCTGTGGGTGATGGTTGAAATTCCACCGCGAATTCCTTTTTCAATCATTAAATATTGGTCAGGGTCTGTCAGAAGTTCCAACTTTTGATCTGTCATTTTTAACAGAGCATCCCATGCCAAACCAGGAGCTGTATAATACCACATAGGGTCAAGTTTGTATGTGTCTTTGCACATCTTCCTGAAATTTTGAATGACATCTGAGAGGCCCAACACATCAGTTTTTAAATACAAGTCATGATAGTCTCTTAAAGTCTTACAACCAAACTTTTGGTAGACATCTTGACCATGTTTATATTCTTTAATGTCAACATTTTTTCTTGCAAGCCTTGAATAAAATTTTTCATGTGGTGGGAACTTTGTACAGTCCAACTTTTTCAAACTGGTCAAATAATCGTATGGGAACACCCCTTTCCTTTTTAACAGCTCAACATGCTCCTTTGGATAGTTTTTGAAACCATTCTCAGTATAATGGAACTCATCATTTGGCAAGTTTGATGTTAGTGTTGCAAGGGATGATGACATAAATTTTAACGAGTCCAAGAATCGCAATTCCAAAGGCACCCATTTTTTTACTAATCTACCAGTTTTTGGATCAGTCTTTAAACCACCATCCATCCAGAGTTTCTTATTGACACTTATGTACTCCTCCTCTGTTTTTGCAATGCAACCAATGGGACCGGTTGACAATCCCAAATACTTTGCAATTAAATGAGCATCATATCCACTAAAATTATGGAACAGAACTGGGATGTGTCGAGCACTTGACATTGCGTAATTACAGTCGTTGTGGGCCGCACCTCGGTATTTTCCATTTAAATGATCATGGTCCCTGACTTTGGATTTTGATGTTAGTTTGCTAGCTTTCCAGATACTTTTAGGGTCCATATCTTTTGGATTTCTTTGAACAAAATGACCACCACAAACATAGCACTTGGTTGCATTTTGAAAGTTTGTTTCATTTTCGGCTGTCATAATAATTTTTTTAGGATTCTTCAAATATGTGTTCCAAATCTTTTTGGCTTCCATTTCTAACTTTTTAACAAACATCTGTCCAATGTTCTCAAAGTCATATTTTTTGGTGTAACTGACATACTTACCTGGAAAAATGTTTGGATCTGAACAAATAATGTTGAAACCATAGCTGATTGGCACATGTTCTTGATAGGCTTGAGTGTAACTTTTTGACTCGTCATTATTTTGGGTTTTTAAAGTTTTTAACATGCACTCAAAATCTGCCACTATTATGAAAGGAACATCCTGAGTTTTCTTTAAATCTTTGAAACCCCAGCCCATGACATCATCCTCACCTTTTACTGGATATTCTTGGATCTGGGCATCATGAGATCTACAAATAACCTCATGTTGGTTTAAAATGTCTTTTGTTTCAAAGGGGTTCAAACAGAAATTGCAAAAGAACTTTTTACTTTTGTGTTTGTTATTTTGGGTTGTTAGAAGTCTTCCTTTGTCCTTAACACAACTGAAATGATCATTCCACCAAAATAAGTTGACCCTCTTGTCATGTTCAGATCTGCTAATTTGCATTTGACAAACTTTTTTGATTTCAGCATCATATGTAAAAACATTGACACCTATTTTGTTATTTTGTTCAAATTTTGAGATTTCTTTGATTTTAACTGGAAATGACAATCCTTGCACATCATAGTCTTCCACAATTAGTTGGACTGACACAGGAATTCTTTCAAGTTTTTGAGCATTTGGAAATTCTTGCAGTGTCTCAGCAATGGCGACTGCATACAGAAAACAATAGTCATCTTTGTTATTTTGTGGATTGATGATTGCCTTCTTGTCTTTAATGAATTTTGGGAGTTGCTTGTACTTTTTACCATTTAATGGTTTGTATTTTGTTATTGAGATATGCAAGGACTCTACTGATCTTATTGACCATCCCGAACCTTTTTTCTGGTGAGCTGCCAAATTTTCAAGCATCTCCTGTTTTGAAATTTTGTACAGTTTTGTAACATCCTCCTCAGTTGTCATGGCTTTCATGTTGGACCCAAAGTAAAAAAGGTCCACTTCTTCAAGACCTTCAACATAGTCATAATGGACAAGTTTGCAAATGAGAGTTGTCTTGACTTTCTTGGAATTTTCAATACCATTAATTAATCTTTCAACCGCCGCTGTTGTCTGTTCCAAAAACACCACTGGATCCTTATAATTTTGACCCGAAATCTCATACAGTTCTGATGCTCCTTTTGCAAATGTTTTAACTAAAATTGGCTCCGTTTGCCGAACTTTTTTGTTAGCCCTTGTCCGACGTTTAAATATTTTTGTCAGTTTGTTGCCAAGGACTTGACGGGTTTTTTTAAGTTTTTTGTCAGCACCCAACCACTTCTTATCCCACTTAATTTTGTTTTGTCTTAACTCCTCTTGTTGGATCTCTTTGGCCCATTTTTGTTGCTCCTTTTTGGCAAGTTTTTTGTAAGTTTTTTGTTGAAATTTTTTCAGATCATCTTGTAATCTGTCTTGTTGGTTAATGAGTTTTTCCTCCTGTTTTAACTCCTTTGCCTTCTGTTTTTCTTGGAGTTTTGCGAGTCTTTCGGGTTTGAAGGGATTCATTGCTTTGTCCCTTTGCAGCTGCCTTTGTTTTCTAATACGGGCAGCTTCCCGAATTTTTAATAATTTAGGATCAGTTGTGTATTTAGTCATACCTTTATTAGTGTATGAAAAAAATTTCTATAAATAAAAAAATGAATAATGTTGATATTGAAGCTGCTGCCAATTATGTTGACGAAAGGATTGTTAGATTGGTAAACAGAGTTTCGTTGTGGGGTGTTTTTACAATTGGAGTCATTATTTTGAATGTTATTTTTGTTATTTGGATCATAATTTTGTAAAAAACTTCATAAAAAAATTACTACCCAACAAAGGATAGTAATTTTGAAAAAAGATGACCAAGTTTACACAGACTTACCAAGCATTAAAAATCAACAAAAGCATAGTTTTAGAAAACAGTCGGCTACTGTTTATTAGTGTGGATTTTGGAAAATTAACGACTTACGGACCAATGTTTACCATTAAACATAACTTCCTTGTTTTTTTTGATACAGTATGGGATGAAACTTGGATTTTTGTTTAAAATAATTCCAGCTCTGTAAATACTTGGAAAAATTATTTTGTCCCCATTAAATGAAGTCAGAGTTATTTTAACAGGTGACCTAATGACATTTCTGTGGTGCTTGTCATAAACTTCATTTTTAACATGTTGGATTTCCAATTTCTCGCAAATGGTTTCCAAATTTAAACTGTGGGATCCTCTAATACCAAGTTTTGATCCTATTTGTCTCAGTTCTTTAAGAGATGTGGGTGGTAAATTTTCATCTCTTATTGTTTGAAGTCGTTTGGTTGCACTCTCTCTGAGTTGCATTCTAATTTGAAATAATTTTTTAAGTTTCGTAAGTTTTTTTTGACGATCGGCTTCAAGTTCAACTTCTTCTTCGTTTTGTAAATAGTTGTTGATGTTTTCAGGGGTTAATGTTGTCATTTATTATAGTGGGTTTCTTTTTAATTTCTTATTTTTTAAAAAATAAAAGATTATTGGTATGTTTTTTACATACGACTTACAGACCAGAGTTTTCCATTGTACAAAACATTTAGTTGTTTTTTTAAAATGTATTGGATGGAAGCAGAATGTTTTTTCTTTAAGGTCAGGGCAGCTTTGGTCATACTTTCAAACTCTATTTTTTCGTTATCTTCAAGCGCTGTAAACAAAATTTTAACGGGTGCTATGTTTGGGAAATCTGGGTGACCTTTTCTGAGGTCAATGAAAGGAATGTCAAGTTTTTCGCAAAGTTCATATTTTGTTGGGTGGGGTGTTGTTTCAATTCCTTTTTGAAAAACCATAAACATTAGTTCTTCATAGTGCAAAAGGTGTGGAAAATGCTCCCCACGGATTTCCAGCTTTTTTAGTAGTAGTTTTTCTAGAGTTTTTATTTCTTCTTCTAACTCTTTAGGTTCAATGCTAATCTTAATAGTTTTGTTCATCTTCGTTCTTTTATTATACCTTTTTTCCCATTTCTTTTAAATTCAATTTCAATAATAATGCTCATTTCTTACATTGTTGTGCACCCAACGGTCTTTTTCCTTTTGAACCCACTTTTTCTCAAGGATTAGGTTCCTTCTGTCTATCCTCTGTCGTCGAATTTGTTGGTACCAGTTTGAGATTTTTATTAGTATCATCATTTATTTTATTTTCTGTTAAAGGTTCCACAGATGACGATTTTTTGCAACTTGGAACCATGGTGTAGTTTTTAACTGTTTTGTTTGTCCAACCTATTTGGACATTACCTTCCATGACCAAATCTTCCCTACCAAAACTTAGACCAAATTGGAAGCCCTTCTTTGTAATATGATTTTTATTATATTTTTCTTTTGACTTTGACTTTGAATTTCCCATTTGTGTTTATTTTTCCTAACCCAACAAGATTAGGAAAACAGAAGAAATTTTAGTAATATCAACTCAACTGTTATTGGAATCAACAGAACTGCTACCACTGAGATTTTCATCAATATTTTCATCATTTTGTACTGTAACATCTTTTTTATTTAAAGTTCCTCCCTTGTCCCACACATGTTTCGCGATAATGATACCACCAGTTAGCAAACCAATCATTGGAATGTATGGCGAAATTTTTCTGACCATACACCTAACATCATCGCAGAAAAGTTTGTTTGATGAAAGTTCTGCATCCAGCTTTTCATCATCCTGTACCAAATCCAGTTGCTCCAATAACTCTGAAAATTTGGTTACAAGGGTTTCTGTTAACAGGGAAGTTGTTTTGTCAAGTTGGGTTCTCTCATAGTTTAACTTAATTTTTTCAAGTTGTGTCATTGACGCTTTTTTTAAATATGCTTCCGAATATTTGATCTCCTTTGCAAAGGATAAGCGAATTAAATCTTCTCGAAGTGTCAAATTTTGCGGTTCTTCATTTTTTTCGTCATTCATTGTTGTGTATTCTGCATTCATTTATAATGGTGTTTATTTTTATTTTTTCTTATAATTTTTGTATTCTGTGTAAACAAAATATGTCAAACCTATTGCAAGGATCCACAAATTCTTTGCCAACCATGCCAGTCCCTTTGCTCCCCAGGACAAAGCAGTTGCCAATATGCTAAGAATTGGTGCCAATACGGGCCAAGCAGCTTTTGCAAGTTTTGCTAGTGCCTTTCCTAATGCTCCTGTTGCCTTTGCTGTCGTTACAACAGCAGCTTTTCCAGCCAGTGCTACAGTTGTTATGATTCCAGCTATGGAAATGGCTATTGCTGCTGATACCCCCATGTTTTCCTTTGCCCAATCTTTAAATTTTTCAAATCTGGTTATAACATGATTTTCAAGTAATTTTTTTACATAATCTGTTTTTGGTTCCATGTTATTCATAATTCTAAGTTGCTCAGCTCTTAGTTCGCATGCAACCGCAACCCTTCTGAATTCTTTTTTTGTTTCTGGATCTTTTTCCTTTTTTGTCATGTCTTCCCAAAACTTTTGATTAATTTCAACAGCATCTAAATCTGGTGATTGTAGGGTTCCTCTAAGGTTTCTAAGAGCACCATCACCAGCAACTTCATCAATATCTCCATTATCATTTGCTTCAATGATATCCATTTCTATATTTACTTCATCACCCAAATCTCTGGCAACTGTGTCTTGAAGTACCACTGCTGCTTGTGGAGGAATGTTAAGATCTTCCTCTATTATTCCAACTCCGGTTTTTCTGTGTTCTTTACTTGCTAGTTTTAACAAATCATTAAATTTTGTAATTTTGGTGAGAGCTTTTTTTCCTTTTACTTTTGGTTCTACAAAGTCGCCGGTTTTTGTGTCTCTAACCCTAACTTGTACACCTTCAAACTTAAGTCCGTCAATCTTAAATGTTTCTTGATCATATGATACTGCACTTTCTTTTAATAATTTTTTACTGTTTGGTCCATCAGCTGCAACTACTGTTTGACTCAACTCTTCTTGAAAAACTCCTTTTTTTATTTTTGTTGCATCCAAACTTTGTCTTCTGGACACATCTGATACAAATTTTTTTAATCTTTTTTGAAATATATCTTCTGGTTCCCCATCAAATTGTGTAGGTAGGGTAGTAAGTTGTTCCCTCATTTTTCTACTTTCATCTAAATCAACTTGTCCATCAGGTCCATAAATTCTTTCAAATTCATTAAAAAGTTCGCCAATATCTTTTCCACTATCAACATCTGTTTCTGCCATTCCTGTCTCACCTGGTATGTCAGGCATTCCAAAATTATCCAATCCAATGTTTACATTTTTAGCCATTATTTATTTATGTCTGTTCCCCAATAACTTTTACCAACTCCTCGCCATAAAATTTACCCATAATGTCCTCCTCCTTATCCCGAATTCTGTACATGACAGGAACTCCTCTGAAAACCGCTGACACAGTAAAAATTTCATCTGTAAAATTTGGATCATATCCTTTTGCAAAGTTTTTTCTGTATTTTTGGATCCTGACATGGTCCCCAACTTTAAATTTTGGGTTTATTTGGGATTCAAGAGGCGGGATCCCATACAGGGTAAAGAAAACTTTGGATTGGTTGGTGTCATTAACATCTTTGGGCTTCATTTTAATGGTGCTGTGGATTGTGTTGTTGTAACTATTTGTAAATTTGTCAAGACTATTTAACCACTTCTTGTTTCCTTTAAAAGTAAAAAATTTCCACATCCTGGTTTTCAAAGTCCTGTTAAATCTTTCTACAAGTGCAGCCTTTCTGTGGGATCTGGATGAAAAATATTTTATGTTTAGAGATTTCAAAAGAGTTTTTACTCCAACATTGTAAAACTCCTTCCCCTCGTCAAACTGGACTGTTTCTGGATATTTTCCAAATCTTTTCTTAAATTCTTCCAACATTTTGCTAACGCCAGGCACCATAGCGACAGTACTCTTTCTTTTAACAGGAACAGCAAAACCAAATCTTGACAAAATTTCTATCCCAGTCAAGATCCACTTTTGATCATTATTTTCAGAACCAAATTTCGCCATATCCACCAAGTCCATTTGCATTTGATCGGCAAGATTTTTAACAAATGTTTTCTGGTATTTTTTTGGTTTTTTGATAGGTTTGTGCAATGTAAATACTTTTTGGCTGTGTAACCACTCCTTAACTTGTTTTCGGGTTATCAAAGGATTTTCTTCAACAGCAGCTTGGTAAAGTTTTTCCATGGATTGGTAACCTGTTACAGGATTGTAGTAAATATCTCGAAGTTCAAGGTCAATGAGTAAAAGTTTATCTTCCATTTATTTCCAAAAGTTTTAAAAGATTTGCCAACATTTGCCAATATTTTTTTACCAAAAGTTCCCAAAATAAACAATGACAGAATCTAAAGAATGGCCAAAGGAGTGGGACGTTTTTGGAACAGTCCAGAAATTTTCCAAACAAAAGAAGGCTTCTGTAAACATTAACACGATTACAATTTTTGTAAATGAAAGAGAAAATTTTATTGTAAATTTGAATCCCATTAATCTAACATTCCAACAACCAATGAAAATAAGAAATCCAAACATAAATGATTTCCTCACTATTCCATATTTTACAGCTATTGCTGCCAGTTATGTTGCAAGCTATTTGTGCGGTATTTCTAGGAGGCATTTTAAGAATGGTTTTAAGAGATTTCGGTCTTCTTTTTTAACAAGCATTGTCCATTACCACTATGTTTTCCAGGTAAGGAGGTTCTTAAAACATCCAAACAAACTCAGAAGGTTTTTAACAGCAGATGTCATAAAAATTTTGCAACACAATCCTAATGACGTTTGGGTAAAGAAAATAAGCAACTCAACACAAAGTGCGAAAAAATTTACACAAGACATGAAAGACCTTGGTTACGAAGTTAGATATGTAAATTTAACAAAAGAAAGTTATGGAAGAGTAAACACATATGAAGAACTGGTGTCAGCTGGTTCTAGGCATCCCGATGATTTCAAACATTTCGTACCAGAAGATTCCAATGGGTTGACACTATTGGGTCAGAAATTATTTCAACAATCCCTAGAATCTTTTGTTTACTGTGTTTTGGGAGCACAGGCAAAAACAAGATGGGTCATTGTTGGCGAGGGAGCTAAAAGTTTACAAACACAAGAAGTGTTTAAAAAGTTAATGGAGGACACAATAGCCCAGGATGACATTACTGTTTCCATTTCGAATATGAGACAAGCCATCAAATCCACAAATGTTGTCCTAAATTTTGCTGTGTCTCCAGGTTTAATTTTAATCCCATCTGACATGAGAATTCTTATTAATCCAATTAGTGGTTTCAATAATGTTCTTACACTGGCTACAACAAGAATGACTCTTGGGCTTAACAGACATCTTAATATTGGGAAACCCATTGTAAAATTTCCTGTAAAACCCATTGAAACTATCGATGATGTTGTTAAAATTAATGAAAGAAAATATAAGCCAGGAATATTTACGTCTGAAAATGTTGAAAAAACTGACAACAGATTACCAGAAGTTTTTGGGGCTTCAATCGGAACAGTTTTTTTGGTATTTAAAGGAATAGCGAGATTAATATAATAAAAAGAGAGCAATGTCATTTCGAAAATTAAATATTTCAAAATTTCCAATCATTGAAACCCCCGAAGAAGAACAACCAAAAGATTTCAACAAAAGTCTTCTAGAACTTGAAACCCTAAAAAACAAAAGTAGTTGTTGTAAGGCAAAAATGGAAGAAATTGAAGGGTTCATAATTTGTGGAAAATGTGGTTTGGAGTTATTAAAGTTACATGCATGGAACCACAGAGAGACAAACTTACCACTTCTCCTTAAAAATTATACCAAAATGTTTTGGAAACTGTTCCCAAAGGAAGAGAAAATTGTTGGGTACGAAATTATGAAATTTTTTTTTAAAACAAAAGAACTTCTTAAAGGTTTAGGTTTGATTTCAGATAAAAATTTTAGTATAAGGTACATCATGTCAATCATTTTGGGAATCTGTCAAAGACCTGATCTTTTAAAAAAAATGAAAAAACCAACTTTGGCAGAACTAAGAACATTTGATGAGATTAGGTACATCTTAAACTATTCTCCAAAAAACAATGCTTACATACCATACCAAGTAGGATTCAAAGTTTTTGGAAATGCACTTAGTGTTGAAAATGTTTTGAAAATAGAGGAGATGAGTGGTATCAGAAAGTGCAAAGAGTACACAAAAATTATTGAAGAAGGAAAGAATCTTTGAGAAACTTGGGAGAAACTTTTGAAAACTTATAACAAAAAATGTTATAAATTTTTATCAAATATTTTTAACCCCTAGACAACAACCGCCAACAACCAACCAGCACCAGCTCCCAAAAGTGTTACAGTAATGGTCATATATTTTTGCATTTCATCACTTGGTTGGTAATAATCTTCAAGTTTTGGTTCAACTGGTTTTTCTTTTTGAATTTCGTGGATTTGTTGGAATGCTTTTGATGTTACTGCCATGTCATAGTTTGCATTCCGGATTTCGTCTTGTAGTTCCCTGACTTTGTCCTTTCTTTTAATTTCATTCTCAAAAAACTTTTCTTTGTCTTTTTGAAGTTTTTCTGTTGCCAGGTTATGTCTTTTTGCCTCATCAGCATAACCATGTTTGTTAAATGATTGAAACAAATAACCAGCACCAGCAAAGGCAACTGCATTGAACAACCCTCCTGCTATCATTGATGCCATTTATTTAGGAAAGAGAAGTTTGGCTTTTTTTTTTGCAGTTCAAATTTTTTTGGAGAGCTTACAGGATGGTTTTTTCTGTATTTTTGGGTTTTGTTAGGATCCCCAATTTTAAAAGTTTTCATAATTTCTTTGGATCCACATTTTTTGGGATGTATCCCTTGTCCTGTGCCATTTTTACTGTAAATAATCCCCCAGCAACTGCAACCCCGAGTTTAGCTGTTTCTTTAATACTTGCTGGGGCTGCAAGGGATTGTCCTGTTAATTTTTTGACAACCATACTTACTCCAACGGCGGCAACAGTTATCAAAGCTGCCTCATACAAATCATTTAAAACCTCGTTCTTATTCATTTATTAATATATTAAAAAAATTTATAACATTTTTTTGTTATAAGTTTTAATGAAAGTTTTCAGAAAAGTTTTAGAAGATTTTCAAAATTTCAATTACTTTTACATAGTTTTTTAAAGCTAATATCAGATCATTTACAGCCACCTTTAAGTTTGTCAGGTTTTGGTTTTCATCTTTTTTTAAATCTATTTTCAAATTTTTCATGTCTTTTAACACACCTTTAATGGTTTCCAAATTTTGATCAATCATCTTTTTTATTATGGAGTCTCATAATTCTGTGGACATAAAAAAATTTCAAGAAGAATGTCGCCAACATTGTGGTCAACTTTAAATTTTAATTCATTGTAAACACCATTGTCCAGCATTGCCTCAGAATTAATGTTTGCAAATTTTTCGACTGATCCCTTTAATAATTGTTTTGTTGTAATTGGAAGAACTGCAGCTGTTCTATCCCGTTTTCCTGAAAATGATGTCCTAGTTCCATCAATCATCTCGCAAGATATACAGACAAATTTCATTCCAAGATTTATGTTGACTGTTTTTGGGCTGACCATGCCGGTCCGGTTTCCTGATGATCCCCTAATTATTGTTGTTTCTGGATATCCAAGCAAAGGGCCAAGTTTGAGTAAATGTAGGTCTTCTGTTGGGTATAGTTTAATTTTGCAGCTGTATGGAAGTAATTCTGACTTTATTAAATTTTCCTTTAGCACCCTCATAATCATACCAACAGTCCAATAGCCATTGTCGAAACTAATTTTTTTTGTTCCATGCATGACGTAAGTTGGACTTGTTAAATTATTGTAATTCCAAAAAACTGTTGCATCTTTAACCATTAGTTTGGTATCTTCAATGATCAAAGGATCTTCAAATTTAATTGTTGTTTCTCCGTTTTTCAACAAAATTCTTAGGTTCCTCATTTAGTTAGGTCCCAAAGCAAGAACACCAAAGTCTCGTCCGTTAAGATTGGACTAATGTTTGGTCATATTCTTAGACTTCAAAGATTTATCAAGTTTTCCCCAAATGGTTCAACTATTTTGTGGTCATAGGGGTGGATTAAATTGATCTCTAATTTTGAATATTTTTTGGATTTCAATGTTTCTTTTATTTTTTTCTCTTCTTCTTTTGGTATGTCTAAATAATCATCCAAAATAACTTGCATATCTTTTCTGTTTGGGTTGTAAAAGGTAACCAGTTTTGAAATATTTTCCCGATATGGTTTTGCAATGCTTGTCAACTGTTGGGTAACAACTATTGTACTAATATTCATATGCCTTGCTCCAAAACCAAGTTTTACCAATTCGCTGGTTCTGTTTTTTACACTCTGTCCAGAAGCACAGTCATCCAAAATAATTAGACTTGGGGTTCCTTTACAATAATCAACAACATATTTTAGAAAATCTTCAGACTCATCTTGGTCGCAAGGGATGACAAAAAATCTTGGATCATGTAAATGTTCCCATTCCAAATATGTTTTGTTCCATACAAAAGTTGGACATATTAAAACTATGTTTTCAAATTTTTTTTTGTAATTTTCTTCTAAATTTTTCAACAAATAATGAGTCTTTCCACAACTCGTCATTCCAACAATAATCATGTTAAATGGTTTTGGGTCTTTAGTTTCCATTTATTTCTTGGGATTCTCAATAGTTGACACTCTGGAATGCTCCTCCTTGGACTTTCAATAAGCCATCCGAGAGAATGAAAACATGACATCTCAAATCTGTTGCTGTCGCCTTTTTCTTAATTTCCAACATAATTCCAGATTGTGTGGTCAAAAGTTTTGTACCATCGCCATACACAGCATTATCATTAATTGACCGAAGATCCACAACAAGTGCAAACTGGTTTTCTGTAAAGAATTCGTCAGCTTGGATTGTTGGATAGTTGGTATGTCTGAAAAGTCGCTCAGCCTCTTCAAACAATCTTCGTTTTGGGATGCCTTGGGAGTAAATGCTGTTCGGGACTCCTTCAATGGTAATTTTGACCCTTTCAATGTTTGGGTACACAAATTCTTCAGATCCACTTCTTGTTGCCTTTGTAAACAGCATTACAACCGCCTTCATGCTTTTTCTTGGCAGATTGATGGTTTCATTAATTAATGTTGTTGCAGCAGCCCATGGTGTGGTTTTCATCAGGGTTACATGTTCAAAGGAAAGGGCGCGACCCATTTGGTAAGAAGATTCGATTTCCTGGACCAGGGCAAAGTTGGTAATGGTTTCATATTCCAACTCAATATTTTCCAAAGTGTAACCAGCCACAGATTGACTACCTTGTGCCTTCATGATAGAAGTAGCTTTTGGTAGTGTAATAATATATTGTAAATCATTCGCCATACTGTGGGGTGCATATAATCCATGATCCTTTAAAATCTTGTCCAACTTGATCCTCTGTTTTGTTCCATACACAGCCGCATATGTGTCAGAAGAGGCATCATCAGATTTCGAAATAAGTTTTCGCTGGTTTTCTGTCGCGATACCATCTTCGATCATGTTTGCCCTCTCATGTTTGTCCAACCACAAATCTTTGTAAGTCCCCAAAAGACTCTCCCCTGTGTTGTCATAAACCTTCTCCCCTGCAAATCTAACTTCCAAACGTTCTTGGAGTTGTTTCGCAAGATTGTTGTTAAACCACGACTTTGTGTTTTTGTTTTTAAAGTCGAACAGGAGAAACATCTTGTCAGGAACTAATGTTGTCCCTGGTTTGAGTTTTGGAATGTGGATGTAAACTACTTCCCCCTCATTAGCAGAATTGGGGTTGAAAGTAATTACATTTCTAGCTCGTTCCCCAGTTATTGAACTTCGGTGTAACCGGTTATAACCGGGTTCTAATTCAACTTCTCTCTCTGTATTCATTTATTAATATAGGGGAAAATTTTAATAATTATTGAAAAATTCATCTTCATTTTCCTCTTCTCCTTCAAAATCATCTGGCATCAAAACATCAAAATCTGCCCATAAATGATAACAATGGTTTTCATTATAATTTTTGGTATCATATTTACTATACAACAACCAAAGTTTGTATCCTTCATAACTTCCCTTTGAGATTAAAAAAATAAGTTTTCCAATATTAAACCAGTTTTTACTTCCAAAGACACATTCTGTTGCATGGGTGGTGACAATCATTTATTGAATTTCTTTCCAATTGTGGAAAGAATTTCATTTTTAAAAATTTAGAGATCATATTTCGAAAGATCCTTGAAAACTGTTTTTGACTTTTGGGGTTTGTCTTTACTTTCTTCTGGTTCTTTTTTCCATTTGGAGTAAGTAATGTAGGTGGTAATTAGGGCTGCCACTGCTCCAATTATTGCACAAGATGTTGAGATGCTTACACCATTTTCTTCTTTTGGTTCTTCCTCTCTCTCCTTTTCCATCCTGGCTTTTTTTCTTAGTTTTGCCTCCTTACTTATTGCAGCAAGTTTTTTCCCTTGTGCGACTCTTTTGGGATTTTTGACATGGACAGGTGGAGGAGTTTTTGTAATGGTTTGCTCCTGTTTTTGTTCTGGTTTTTGTTCTGGTTCTGGTTTTTGTTCTTGTTCCATTTATTAATTTGTTAAAATTTGTTTAACAACTAGTTAAAATTTGTTCAAAACAGCTAGCTGGAATTTGTCTTGAAGTTGCTCTTAACCAGTGTCCAGCTGGGAAAATAGCTGTTACAGTCATTGAAAAGTTGACTCTTGTTTGTTTTGGAAAAAATGTGTGGTTAATGAGCTTGTTTTGATCTGTAAAAACTTTGCCACATCTGCACGCAAATTTTCCTGGTTCTGTCCATTGAACAGATTTGAAATGGGGAGTAAAAACTGGGGTTTCAGTGGTTTCATATTTTACCATTCTTGATGTCATTTTTATTTTATTTTTAAAATGGTTTGGTTTTTCTCAATTTTTTTTTACAAATATTTTTTTAAAGTTATTGTTCGCCTTTGTTTTTTCTCCTTACAAATTAAACTCGCATAATGGATTATTGTCCCTATTGAAAAAGTTGTCTCAACAGGGTTTTCCCATAATTTATCGCACTCACTTTCGTCATATTTTTCAGGACATTTTTGGGAGAATAGGTGCCAAAGATTTTTGCCATAATCTTCTCCATGGGTTTCATTGTAAAGTGCAAACCCAACCGACCTCCAAGATGTGTAATCTTCAGAAACATAATCTGGAATCTGTTCAATATAGTTTTGTAATTCTTTTTCATCTTTTTGTTTGTGGTTATCAAAGTCAATAATGGTTGCATTTCTTACCTTTTGTTCGGTCTCTGGAATGGGAAATATTTTGCTAACATGTGTGTACTCCTTTTTTCTAACGGATAGTAAAAATATTAGCTCATGGTCAGAATATTGGCTTGCCACATGGTCCCTTTTTTCCTCAATAATGTAACTCAAAAGATATGGGTCTGACTCGGGACTCTTTTTGGAACCATACAAAAACCAGTTCCCAGCAATGACAGCATTGTCAAGTTGGATGGTTGTTTTTTCTTGTACAAGTTTATTTATGTAGTGTCTTTCCCTTTGTGTTAACCAAACATGTGGGAAATGTAGGTGGAAACCATTTTTATAAGTTTTTCCATCATCTTTAAAATAACCTGGCTTTTCCAGAACAAAACAGTCCAAGTTTGTTTGGTTTACAAGGAATTCTTTCAATATTTTTTGGAAAAGTTTTGCCAATTTCAGAACTTTCTTTTCAGAATATAATGGTTTGGGTTCCTTAAGTTTTTTGCTAAGATCAATGTCAACAATGACAGGACCAATTTCTGTTGTTCTTTCCAAAAGATATCTGTTAAACTTTCCAGATTTTGACAAATATGTGTAGGCTTTTGTATATTTATTTAGAAGATCCTCTTCATCTTTAACAGAATATGATCTTTTGTTGAAAATGTCCATATGTGTAATGTTTTCTTTACTGTAACTTTCATATAACAAGGTTGATAATGTGTTTTGTTTAAACTTAGCCATTCTCTTTTATTATTCTCTTTAACCCAGTCTAAGGAGGTTGATTTCAACATCCCAAACATTGAAAAACAGAAATGTATAGTCATCACCAACAGAACCAGAATATGAGTGCAAAGCCATTTGGGTTCCTTTTTTAATAGTGGCAATCCCTTGACAAAAAATATGGTGAGGGTCCCTTTCATTGTATGTTTTTCCCATTGTTATGGTTTCCAAACCTGAAAGTTTGTTTGATCTGTCTGTAACACTTCCATGGTAAAGATTTGTTTTTAGATCAAAATAAGCTCTGTAGGAAGAAGCATACCAACCAGTTTGCTTAGATTGTTGATCAATTTTGAGGCCATCAGGTTGTAGTGTAAACCAATATGAGACTAAATATTTTCCAGTATCATGGGTTGCTGTAAATGAAAGCAGGGTGCTAACGTTGTTTGTGTTATCCCATGCTCCTCCCTTATGATTTGTTTTTCCACTATCTTTTTTGTATTTTACCAACTGCGAAAAAGTTCCAGCAGGTCCTGTAATTCCTGTAACACCTCTTAAACCTCTGAGACCTCTTAAACCAGTTGATCCTTTTCCACCTGGCAATCCTTGAACTCCCTGGTCTCCTTGGTCACCTTTTGGTCCCTGATCTCCCTTATCCCCTTTTGTTCCTTGTGGACCTTGTGGTCCTTGCGATCCTGTGTTTCCAGTGGTACCTTTGGGTCCTGTTGATCCTTGGCTCCCTTGTGGGCCTTGGGCACCCTGTGGGCCCTGGGGTCCTGTTGCCCCAGTGTTGCCCTTGTTTCCTTTCGCACCATCGTCACCAGGATCCCCTTTGGCTCCTTTTTGTGCAGCTGTTCCTGCCATACCTTTGTCTCCCTTGTCACCCTTGTCTCCTTTGGATCCTGTTGCACCTGTTGTTCCATGGTCACCTTTGTCTCCTTTTTGACCTTGTGGTCCTGTTGCACCTGCTGTTCCAAAGGTACCTCTGTCGCCCTTTGTACCTTGTGGTCCTCTAATGCCAGTGTCCCCTTTGTCACCTTTTGTTCCTTGCAAACCTCGATCGCCTTTGTCTCCTTTTGGTCCAGTGTTACCAACATCTCCCTTGTCCCCTTTGGGTCCTATTTTATGAGCATCTGTGCCAGCCATACCTGTCAAACCTCTGTCACCCTTGTCACCCTTGTCACCTTTAGAACCTTGTGGTCCTGGGTCACCTTTTTGTGCAGCTGTTCCTGTTGGACCTTTTGGTCCTGTTGGTCCTATTGCACCTCTGTCTCCACTATTTCCTTTGTCACCTGTTAATCCTCTTTGTCCTTCCAAACCTTCATCACCTCTATCACCCTTGTTTCCTGTCAAACCTCTATCTCCTTTTGGTCCTGTTGGTCCTGTGGATCCTGTTGGACCTTTTGATCCTGTCAAACCTTGGTCACCTTTTGATCCTTTTGGTCCTGTGGATCCTGTTGGTCCTGTCAAACCTCTGTCCCCCTTGTCGCCTTTTGCACCTGTATCTCCTTGTGGTCCTGGTTCTCCGTCAGCACCACCACCCCCTCCATAAGAATAATCTGGGTCATCATATCCATAGTAATAACTCATTTATCTTGGTAAAAATTTTAAAAGTTTTTGCCAAGTTTTTTCAAATGAAGTTTCCATATTCCTTCATCATATCCTTGTTAATTTTGACAATCTCGGGAGGTAATAATGGTCCATGAACAATTTTGATCCCATAAATTTTTCCTTTTAGTTGGGTATTATTTGATGGGGTTCCAGACAATCTTTTGTTTAAAAATACAGACCCAAATGGACTACCAATATCTGCAAGGTCCGATTCAAAATCTGATCCTGTCATTTTTTTTGAATTTATGTACACACATGATCCAGTTCCCAACCAATGACAAGAAATTATGTGTTTACTAAGAATGCTGTGGGGACCAACAATATTTACAGTTTTTTTAGTATTGTCTCTTATGCCACCAACTATTAATTTGGAGTAAGAGTATGATTTGAAGCTAACATATTTGTCATAATTACCATTGTCATTCCCAATTAGGTAGCACCACTCATCGGGAACAGATGTGTCAACCACGGTGCAGACAACAAAAACTGAAACATCGTTAAACTGCAAATCGGTGTTACAAAACATCATGTATTTACCACCCTTGTTTTCAATGTAGTCAATGCCTGGACCAATGGCATCTGAGCCAAATGATGGTGCAATGGATTTGTCATCTTGGTATAAAACAGAATTCCCTTGTCGAGCTTGTGTTATTCTTCTCTCACCACCATATGTTTCAAATGTTTTGGTGGCTTTTGTTATGTTAAGATCGAAAACAGTTTCATAATTTTCTTCATACAGGGAAAGTTTTTTTAATTTTTTTTCAATTTCTTTAATTTTCTTTCCATAATCGAAACCTTCTTCCAATGATCGTCTCGGTCTTCCATAACCATAGTAATAACTCATTATTTATTTTAGAAAAAAATTATAACATTTTTGTTATAAGTTTTTAGAAAGTTTTTTAAAGTTTTTTGAATGGTTTTAAAGTTCAATGCAATCATCTCCTTCTGCAAATTGACGGTCATCAGTTCCAATAATTCCAAGCTCATCAGAAACTTCATCATCATCAAAGCCCTCATCATCATCATTATCGTCATCATCATCAGAAGAAGGACCTGATTCTGGGTATCCTTCTTCTCTTTCTCTTTCTATTCTTCCAATTCTTAGGTCATCAATTATATTCATCACCCTCAAAATTTTTTGGGCCATTTCATTTAAAATTTCCTCACCAATGGTTTCAAAAACATCTATCGTTAAAAATCTTATGTCAGTCAGATCTCTAAGCATTTTGTTAAGTCTGTTTTCTCTTGTATATTCATCAGTAATTTCTTGAAACATTAAAACAACCATTGCGTCTAAAACTTTCTTCATTTCAGGAATGTTTGTTAAATTTGAATTTTCAGCCAATATTTCGTATTGGTTTTTTAATTCTTCCCAATTTCTGATTAAGTTTTCTGAGTTTGAGTTCATTCTTGTTCTTTTAATTTTTTTTAAAAAAAATATTTCAATTCAAAAAACTGTGTCATATACCCCAGTTCTAACCAACATTTGGACTTTTGTTTCGCCTGGATGTATGTAGTTGCAAACTGTTCCTGGATGTGTACTTTTGTTATGGTATATAATATTTGGTGGTTTGCCTGGATATGTTGTAAAACCCACCCACATACATTTTTCTCTGTCTGGACATAAGTTACTCCGTTTGGTGTTCATTTATTTTGGTTTTAAAAAAAATTTGAAAATATCCCCAAAACCCAAATCCATCCCCAAACCGGAAGTCAAACATTTTCAAAACCGGAAGTCAAACATTCCCAAAAAACTTGGCAACCATTCCCCAAACCGGAAGTCAAACATTTTCAAAACCGGAAGTCAAACATTTTCAAAACCGGAAGTCAAACATTTTCAAAACCGGAAGTCAAACATTTTTCAAAACCGGAAGTCAACTCAAATCCAAAAAAAACTTGCAAACCAAAAGGCAGCCATCTTTAAAAATTTCAGGAGGGGTGCTTACCAAAAAATTTTGGCGGCCATTAAGGTATGTCCCAGAATCCGCCTTTATACACTACTAGCGCTGACAATAGTCTCCATTTGAGCTTCAATCTCCGCCGCATCCACCTCCAGTAAATTTAAATTTATCGCTAAGGTATCATCTCCAAAATCAAACTCATCATCGTCAATATTTCTCTTGGAAAGCGCTCGCGCCTTGTTCTGTCGCCATAATGATAGCCTTGACCGTGCCCCTTCGCGTCACGTGATACGCTTACCTCAATATGGGCAAAGCTTGCCGTGTTTTTTCTTTGAAGTACGCCGCGTTTCCAGACACTTTAAGGGGGCGATTACATGGACCGGGCTAGCCCGCTTTATATATAAAACACATGTTGTTTTAACATTTCGATTACATGGCAAGCGGGCTAGCCCGGTTTGCCGGGATCCCGCTTGTCGCAACCGGGCTAGCCCGGTTAACCGGGATGAAAATGTTCATGTAATCGTTTTCAGCCCGGCAAACCGGGCTGAAACACTGTTGAACTCGCTTCGATACGCGTTCGTTTGCTTGACTGTGTGAATAAATAGTGCTGAAAGGAACTGAAATAGAACATCAACGTTGTTTGTGTGTTTTGTGATCAAAGCGAAGATTTAATAAATTAATTAGTCTTCGTGAAGACGCTTTCCTGGGTTAGCTAAGACTTTAACAATCTTTTTAGTAACGATGGGCTTACAAAATAAATAATAGACTAATTAGTGTAAAACTGAAGTAAAACTAACGTAGCTTTGCCCTTATTTACTTGATAATTGCGAATTTCGGCCTGAAATCATCCCGGCTTACCGGGCTAGCCCGCTCCATGTAATCGTTTTGTAAACTCATCCCGGTTAACCGGGCTAGCCCGGTTAACCGGGCCAGCCCGGTCCATGTAATCGCCCCCTTTAATAATTCCAGGTTAATTAAATTCCGAGAGTATGTTTCTTTTGTTCAAATTATTCTCTAATGATATAGGAGTCGCATTAGCATTTTAAACTCTGTTAAAGTCTTAAGAAATTAAAAGCTGATGAGACCATTTTATACGTATGTTACTTGACGTGTCAAGAAGATTCAAATTTTTCAGTATAACATCAAAATGGGTTAATGCCTGTTGAGAATGCATGAAAGAAAATGTAATTATATATACCGGTATGTACTATATTGGTGGGGGGTGTGGTGTGATGGGGGTTTCCAATGACAAGTGTATTAGATGCTGTTCCACATTGGCACTCAGACTGACAGTTTGGTAAAATTGATCGAGGCCCCAAGACAATGAGAACTTGAAAGTAGTGGCTGAGAAAGACCTGTGAGGTAAGCAAGATACAAGAACTGGGCAGCAAACAGCCACAGCAGGCCCGCAGAATTATAACAATGACTGGAAGGAAAATTGCTGTAATTTTAATGTATATAGTTATTATTATAATTATTATTATTAAGATGACGATGTCCAATATTAAAAAAATAATATAAAAATTGGTTTCTTTATCCTTCTAGCTTCTGATTGAGGTACAATATAATATCTATATACAGTGTAACACATTAAAATATAATAATAATACTAACCTAAATTTACATTGCGCACATATCCTAAAACGTCCAAGGCGCTTTACAAAATATCTTGAAGTAGGATGGAAAAAGAGCGGTGAAAATTTTCTGTTTCATCTCGACGGGCATCGTTGAAGGGATTTTGTTTAATGCGTGTCTTGCTAACAACAGGGACATCACTGATCACACCAAAACGCAATACGATAAGTGCTAACGTATGACTTTGCTCTAATTGATCATCTGCAAAACATTGTTCCATATCAGCAATAGACAAATTTGAGAGTTTCAACAATGCTTCTTTGATTTCATTTCTTGAGCGCTTTCTCTCCCGAAACTGTTGAAAACAACTTTTGTCTGCCATGACTTAAAAATTGCTAAGTCTGACTTGATAATTGACATATATATGTATATATATATACCTATTTACCCCAAGGGCCAAGGCAATGGTCAGATAACCGAATATAAACAGGAAATAAAAACTCGCAACAAAAACTACCTTTTGCAAATTAAAATTAAAAAGGGAATACAAAACAAAACAACAGCTGTGTCATCATACAGATATCAATTTTGTAGCTTTATTAATAAAAATGTTTAAGAGCAATTTTGTTCGAGCATTTTACCAAGATTGGCGCCAGTTGAAATTTGCTGTTGTTGATTTCAATATGCGCGACGAATTTTTATCGTTCTTTGCATTGTCAGTTAACTGCTACTGGGCCAAGTATGAATTCACACGGGGTCATGTATGAGTTTAGTTAAGTCAAGGTTACTTTTAATGCTCGAATCTCGAAATCTTTTTTAGCATTTATAAAACTATTTTCGCGTCCACATTTCTGACCTTGTTTGGAAATGTAGTTCTGCATGTGAAAACGACCAAGTCGATAGACAGCTTTTAAATTTCCACTCATGTCCTTCCGCGTTTGCTTATCTTACAATTTGCTGCCTGGCTCCAGCGTTAAAGTTTATATTACTAGTGTTCAATTTATTACGGTGGGATAAGTGAAATGTGATTGCAGGTTAATACAAAAATAACTCAATATTTCAAATACATCACGATTTCTCTTTTACGATTCCACTTTATCACGATTTCTCTTTTACGATTCCATTTATTATCGTTCAAATTTAAATAACTATATACTAATACATCGTTCCAGGTATTAAATAATAACTATACACATTCGTGAATATATTTTCGTTCCAATTTCCGGTGTAGCGTTGTAGACCTCTACAGGTAACTCTACCAATTCGTGATCTTAAAACTTGACGCAGCAAGAAAACCTGGGCTCTAGTTGCGCTTGCCGGGGGGGAGTTCGACGTAGCGGTAATTAATATTGGCGGACATTTTACGCGGTGCTGTATCACCGTAGCCTGCGTGCAGACGTTCACTCCCCCCCCCCCGAAAGGCGGAAAGTAACGCCTTTCGGGGGGGGAGTGAACGTCTGCACGCAGGCTATATCACCGTCAATATTGACTTCTCAAATTTATGTAGTGATTCGTTTTCAACCTTTTTTGAAACTTCAACACTGGAAATTAGTTCAATATTCATACTTCAATGTTGCTTGAAAATGTTCAATTTGTCTACGGCATGCCGAATTTGATATGTCCAATATTCTGACTAACTATAATGACGTAAATATTGAATTGCAGGAAAGTTGAATTTCAGCAGGATGTTGAATTTGATATGTTCAATGTTGAATTTAACTTCAATGACGGAAACATGTTGAATTAAAATAAACATGAATATTGGCGGTAATCTGACGCCATAAAATTCTGTGGCTAAACGCTAACCTTTGTGGAACACGTTTGGGGAGTCCATTGGTTTCGTCAAAGGTATAATGTGAGTTTTCTATATTTGTGTTAGTAATAATAGTACGTTATAAAGCACGTTGTGAATTAAAACTAAACGGGCTTGTTTATCTGATGATAATTATTGCGTCTGCTTTCACGCCTAAAGTTTTTGTAATTTATTTCTTAGTTAAACTTTACAATGGCGTTTTCAGTATATCACGCTCACTCGATAGCCTGAGAATGTTCGTGGAGAATGTTTTGTGGAGTTCCAAGAAATTCGAATTTATGCAAGGATTTTTTGTAACTAATTTGAGCTATAGTTGTTGACGTCCAACCTGATTAGCAACGCTCGCTGTTAATTAAAATCTCAAACTATAACGACCAGCGCCGTCAACGTTTCCGTTTAATAATTTGTCACATTAAATCCGGTTCTTGTGATAGATTTCATTTTATAAAAGGAGCTTAAATGATCTAAAGGGTTTGACTAATGGGGCTTTCCTCTGTTCAAGGAATAGTACTGGTATTAAAGTGTGAGACATGAAAAGTTGGTTTGCTGTCAACTACACGCGTAAAAATCTCGCAAGTTGTTACAGCATTGTTCAGGCAACAATGCAAACAACTTGTTGACATATGTGAACAACATTGATAAATGAACAACATTGTTCATCATTGTTTCAACAAGTTGTTACAGCTTGATGAAACAACAACCGTTGTTCACGCATGTTGTAACAACCGAAGAACGTGTTGATACATCAACCATGTTCACCATTGTTGTAACATTGTTGTTTATCGTTGTTATTTCGTCATGCTGTTACAACATGTTGTATCATGTGCGAACAACGTTGTTGGCTATAAAAATGTGCTGTTGGAACAACTTGTTCATGACTGTTGATTTATCCGTGAACAAGTTGTTCGAACCATAAGTGAACAACTTGTTGACAACTTGTTCACGGCGAGCAGCACAACATTGTTCACGGCGAGCAGCACAACATTGTTCACGCCTGTTGACAACCGTGAACAAGTTGTGCGTTTTTACGCGTGTAGGCAGTTGTGTACTGTTGCCCTTTGACGAGCAAAATCGTATGCGACATCCTAACACAGAGTCAGAGTAAAAGGGACGAGTCTTGGCTGACTTAGGGGATGTTATATGTATGCTCTCTTGGTAGGGCTAGCCCTTGTAAGAGGGCTGGAATTTACCTCGTGTTTACATGAGCTACTGCAAGCGTTGCAGTTTGACGGCGGATAACGCGACAAGTCGAACTGCAGACAAGTTGAAGTTATGGCAATCATGGTTTTTGTCGTTTTTATCCGCCAAAGCTGCAAATTGTCTACATGTTTAACCAAGCCGCGCAAGTGCCTTGATCGATCACAGCATTTTTAATAACCGCTCAACAATCTATTTAGTCTGTGCAAGAAGAATTCTTAGTTTAAAGTTTCCTTCGTAGATATTCTCGAAAACGCTAAATTTCTGAACTTTGAGTCGAATATACCACGCCGCAGACGGCATATTTTATCGTATATTGTTACATTGTCATCGGTTGTTATTACTTTGCAAATATAATTTAGAACTATTAGAATTTATATTCTTTAACGTATCACACAAAATTTCATATTTTTTGAGTAAACTTATCCTCAGGCAATCTGGTTGGAATGCAATTTCGGGTAGAGCAAAGTGGCGACATTTTTTCGAACAGATTAACAAGGACGACAAAAGGTCAAAAGGATATTAAAGTGTCAGAAGGATATTAAAGTGTCAGAAGAGAGAAACTAAAGTGGGAAAGATCTGATGTTTACATAATCTTCTGAAAGAGTAAGTGCCAGAAGTTTAAATGGTAAAGCACTCAAGAGAGGTATGGCCGGTTACACAATGGTGTGAATAAATACTTGAGGGCGAAGGCTTATTAGTGCATTTATCAGCCAGTAATGGCAAAAACATCCTTGTGGTCAGAAACTCGAGTGTGACCAGAGTCGGTTAATTTGGCCGATATAAACATGCTACAATGTTGACACTTATAAACAACCTGAGCTCAATTTAAGACCTTAGTTTAACATATCCTTGAAACGAAAAAACTGCGATAATCGAACAGTTGGGCGAAAAACAATACGAAAATTGATATGCGGAAAACTAGATGAAAATAGTTACGGAGTTGGAGACCGTGCTGTCCAGTGAAAGGAAGAGAAAAGTAAACCATTTTTTTAGGTGCAAGCGATACTTTGGCAGTAGGCGAGGAGATTTTATCTAAGAATAAACGGACGGATTTTTCAATAAGGTTTTTAGGAATTAGGATAACGATTAAGAATAAATGTTTGTTTAAATTTTTGATTTCCAAAAGAAAAATGTAAGTTGGCGACCAATTACGATATTAAAAGGAGGCTTAAAGCGCTACAGTGAAGCCAATGTAATCAGAGAAATTCTCACACTAACCTGAACAACCACTCTACTGTTATGATCATTAGTTATGATATTGCCTTTCCGACTTCACGTCAATTTGCGAATGCTTTCTGAGTACTTTGGTAACGCAAAAGATGAAGAAAACACTGTATTAAAACAAGTTGGGAGAAAAAATCGAAAAGAAAGCACATATTAAAATCCAACGACAAATGTTTATGGGGGAGGGGAGGATGCAAAGGTTCCTGATGTATAACGCCAAAATACGACTTTGTAACCTATTTTCTTTTTCTCCAAGAAACAGTTTCCAAATATTGCTAATTTTTCGTAAAAAAGTGCGTTGTTTTCCCCCGATTGTTTTCTCCCCTCTATTAAAGATCGCTATATTTACAAACCTTGTAAATACAAATATCGGGAGGGGTGAGGCCACAGAATAGAGATTAACCTTCTGTGGAGGCCCTATAGAAATGTTTACATGGCCCAAAATAAACATGTCATGTTTTCCGCCAAAACAAGCCAAAAACGTTTAGGAATGCAGAGGGATTTGTCAATGTTTTGAGTGGAAACATGACGTGTTTTTTGGGGGCCATGCGGCGCATAATCGGTTTTGGTAATAATACGAGTTTCCTTTCAGAGGGGCTTAAACCAGGAAGTATAAAGCGTGATTGCGTGAAGATTAGCTAGCAAGGAAGAAGAAACAAATTGATAATCAGGAGGAGAAAAACACCTTTGTGGGTGTATAATTATAATAGCGGAGGGCAACTAGATTGGGTATTGGGTAATATATATTTGTGGCATTGGGTCTTTGGGTCTTTGGGTCTCTGGGTCTTTGAGTCTTTGGGTCTCTGGGTCTTTGGGTCTTTGGGTCTCTGGGTCCCTGGGTCCCTGGGTCCCTGGGTCTTTGGGTCTCTGGGTCTCTGGGTCTTTGGGTCTTCGGGTCTTTGGGTCTTTGGGTCTCTGGGTCTTTGGGTCTTTGGGTCTTTGGGTCTCTGGGTCTTTGGGTCTTTGGGTCTCTGGGTCTTTGGGTCTTTGGGTCTCTGGGTCTTTGGGTCTTTGGGTCTTTGGGTCTTTGGGTCTTTGGGTCTCTGGGTCTTTGGGTCTCTGGGTCTCTGGGTCTCTGGGTCTCTGGGTCTCTGGGTCTCTGGGTCTCTGGGTCTCTGGGTCTCTGGGTCTCTGGGTCTTTGGGTCTTTGGGTCTTTGGGTCTTTGGGTCTTTGGGTCTTTGGGTCTCTGGGTCTTTGTGTCTTTGGGTCTCTGGGTCTTTGGGTCTTTGGGTCTTTGGGTCTTTGGGTCTCTGGGTCTTTGGGTCTTTGAGTCTCTGGGTCTTTGGGTCTCTGGGTCTCTGGGTCTCTGGGTCTCTGGGTCTCTGGGTCTCTGGGTCTTTGGGTCTCTGGGTCTTTGGGTCTTTGGGTCTTTGGGTCTTTGGGTCTTTGGGTCTCTGGGTCTCTGGGTCTCTGGGTCTCTGGGTCTCTGGGTCTCTGGGTCTCTGGGTCTCTGGGTCTCTGGGTCTCTGGGTCTCTGGGTCTCTGGGTCTCTGGGTCTTTGGGTCTCTGGGTCTTTGGGTCTTTGGGTCTCTGGGTCTCTGGGTCTCTGGGTCTCTGGGTCTCTGGGTCTCTGGGTCTCTGGGTCTCTGGGTCTCTGGGTCTCTGGGTCTTTGGGTCTCTGGGTCTCTGGGTCTCTGGGTCTCTGGGTCTCTGGGTCTCTGGGTCTTTGGGTCTCTGGGTCTCTGGGTCTCTGGGTCTCTGGGTCTTTGGGTCTCTGGGTCTCTGGGTCTCTGGGTCTTTGGGTCTCTGGGTTTTTGGGTCTCTGGGTCTTTGGGTCTCTGGGTTTTTGGGTCTCTGGGTCTCTGGGTCTTTGGGTCTCTGGGTTTTTGGGTCTCTGGGTCTTTGGGTCTCTGGGTCTTTGGGTCTCTGGGTCTTTGTGTCTCTGGGTCTTTGGGTCTCTGGGTCTCTGGGTCTCTGGGCCGCTGGATTAAAATTAACAACAAGATTTTAAATAGCATTATGTATGTATGTATGTATGTATGTATGTATGTATGTAATGTAGTCGTACAAAACATAGACTGGACCCATAGACTGGAAGGAATATATGGGCAAAATAACTCAAACAAAAATTCAGCATATTTTTTTAAAAAAGCCCAGTTTCTTCAAAATTCTCTCTGTATTGTCAACAAGACGCCTGCGCAAGGCTAGACTTTCTCAAAGTCCTTTTCAAACATTTTTGACCTTTCGTCATTTTTTGACCTAGCGCTAAGAGGCGGACTTGGAGCAAGTCTAGCGCAAGGCGTGCACTTGAGCCACTGATTTCTGAACGCTTCGCGTAGCCTGTGCGTACTCTAGCAAGACTATATGGCAATGGCAATGCATATTTGCATAGATTTTCACAAATAGAATCTATGGTCTTATATGAACTGCAGCGGTGCTGGAAGCGCCGAAGGTTTGCTAATGTAAAATAAATGTATACAAGGCCGTTTTTCTGAAAATTAAACAACGGATCTTTAAATATATTTAGTAGACAAAGCCTATAGTGTCGGATTCGGCAGAATCAAGCGATCATTTTGATATAGAATTTATTTAAATTTGGACAAATAGAAAATATTTAAACATGTTTTGAAACACGCGTTTCCAAATGTAATACGACACGCGACACCTATGCGATATCTAGACATGCACTGAACAGTTCACATATTGATATATCGCACCGGTATTTGCTCTATTCGGTGCTTATTATTATACTTGCATTTTGTAGTTGTCGGACTATAAAGCAGCAAGGCCAGGGCCAACCTGTTTTGAAATAGCTCGTGTGCAGTTGTAAACATTGTAAAGCCTTTGTAAGCATGTTTTAATATGATGGAGACAATTGTCAGCCTCTTTAACTGATCAACTACTAGATCAGCTCATAGATTACCTGTTGAAACTGGTCGATACAGCAATGTTTCATACAGTAATAGACTATGTAAACATTGCGATCTTAACGAGATCGGGAATGAAGAACACTTTTTAACGTCATGTACAAACACAAAGTTCGCCGATCTCAGAGTAAATTTTGTTGATAACCTATATAAAGTAAATAGTTCATTCAAATTGTTTAATTCCCAAGATATTTTTATGTACCTTATGTCTATGCAAGACAGAACAGTTATGGCTTTGGCAGGGAAATACTGTTTCGATGTTTTAACAATTTTTGATAACTTAACGTTAAGATAATAGAAATTAACTTTATATATATGTAATATGTATATGTCATGTAGTTGTAGTTAGTGTCACGTTTGTATCCTATATACCAAAGCTGGTATTGATGTTGTTGATCAAATAAATAAATACTACTGTATAACAACTCGGTCACTTGCAAAAGGTAAAGCTATTCAAACAAGGAGAAAGCCGTTACTAGGTAAACAGGACGTACAGTATACTGTGGCCCTTTCTTGTGTCTCTAGTCCTCAAGTCAAACTTCCTAGGCTATAGACCTCTTGCAGATGACGTCAAAACGGTGCATCTGGAGGACAACTTCAAAGTTCCGACGTTCAACAGAGCAAATAATGAATGAAAATTCTATAGTTTATAAGCATTTGTCCTCCACCAAGGGAATAAGTGCAAGTGGTCTATAGGTACTGTCAGCACGGCATTTTTTCACGTCTGTAATAAATTCGTCTATTCTGTCTTCACGGACAAACCTTGTCAGCAACATTACTGATCAACTACTCATGAATTCACCAATACCGTCGGAAAACACCTCAACCCAATTCGGTCAAAGGCAAAAGAACTCGAAAACATGCCTTTACAGTTTCGCAAGGCCTGAAGAGATGATGCAATAATGCAATTTTGTGTGGCGAAAAAATAAAAATAACAAACGGAGCCGAAACCTAGACTCGGCCACCACAGGGTTATATATAGCTCGAGTAATTAGCAGACCAGAAATAAGGCACGCTTCAATCAGTATGGCATAGCCTAAGTTCAATGTTAGTTTTTGGGCGAATCATCTAGCATTCTAGCTCTTTAGTTTTTATATTGTTTAACACTTTGTTTCAATATATAGGCTTGACAGACCATGCGAAGACTGCGTGGTAAAATCCCGTATTTTCGACAAAACAAAATCATAACTTTAAAAGTACATTCGGTCAAGTCGAACACGTGCATCCTCCATATGCACCAGGCTTGGACTGGCCTATGTGCCATTGTGCCAATAGCACATGCGCCCCCTTTAGAATACCCCAACTGCGCCCCATGAACTATATTTGCTAAAATAAATATAAAATAGTATGGCTGTCCATTGCATAGGCTTGTGGGCAAATTTTTTAGTACAGAGGCTTGTGGGCAAATTTGTCTGCAATGCACCTTAGTAGACCAATGTCATTATTTATTAATTTATTTTTTTTTAACTGCGCCCCTCTCCCTAATGGCACCGCCCCTAATACGAAGCCAGTCCGACTCTGATATGCACTCAACTGTTACATGTACAGTAATAACTTCTCTTGTTGCAATAATAATTGACGGACACGTCGAAGTATATTATATACACCATTTTCACAATGGCGATTAATTTGAATATACATTTATGTGAATCCTCAATAACGTTCTTGGAAAACGCCATTACTACATCTGCAAATGTTATGACGATAATTATTGTAAAAGGTGTCTAAATTTGTCTAGGGTTTTCAGGGTGACTTATACTTATGAGTAGCCTCTAAAACATGTTTCCCGAAACTTTATGATATCAGAGTTTCTTTCTCTTACGTCACCTCACTTAACCGCTCTATACTTGAGAACCAAACTACGAAACAACATGTAAAGTTATGATATATGTATATTTTATATTTTAAGATATATAAACACTATATGGCACTGCATGTTTTACAGCAAATTCGACCGTAGCGTGCGTGTAGCCGCCCTTGGGGGAAGGCCACAAATTCGTGACTATGCCGCAATTGGGTACGGTGTGTCCTTTTAATAGTTTTAGATCTTTATCAGCATCGCAGAAGTTTCCTTTTCAGTCCATCCGACGCCACGCCTGAAAGCAAACCGACATGCACTCTAAAATGTTCTGACGTTTGATCATTGGACTCTTGGCCATATGTTCAAAAATAGTTAAAAATCATTTTATTTGTGAACTGTTCAGTGTATGTCTAGATATCGCGTAGGTGTCGCGTGTCGTATTACATTTGGAAACGCGTGTTTCAAAACATGTTTAAATATTTTCTGTTTTTCCAAATTTAAATAAATCCTATATCAAAACGATCGCTTGATTCTGCCGAATCCAACACTATAGGTTTTGTCTACTAAATATATTTATAGATCCGTTGTTTAATTTTCAGAAAAACGGCCTTGTTTACATTTATTTTACATTAGCAAACCTTCGGCGCTTCCTGCACCGCTGCAGTTCATATAAGACCATAGATTCTATTTGTGAAAATCAATGCAAATATGCATTGCCATTGCCATATAGTCTTGCTAGAGTACGCACAGGCTACGCGAAGCTTTCAGAAATCAGTGGCTCAAGTGCACGCCTTGCGCAGGCGTCTTGTTGACAATACACAGAGAATTTTGAAGAAACTGGGCTTTTTTAAAAAAATATATTTTAATTTTTGTTTGAGTCATTTTGCCCATATATTCCTTCCAGTCTATGGGTCCAGTCTACGTTTTGTACGACTACAATACAATACATATATACATAATGCTATTTAAAATCTTGTTGTTAATTTTAATCCAGCGGCGACCCAGATGAGATCCAAAGATTCAAAGACCCAGAGACCCAGAGATCCAGAGACCCAAAGACCCAGAGACACAGAGACCCAGAGACCCGAAGACCCAGAGACCCAAAGGCCCAGAGACCCAAAGACTCAGAGACCCAGAGACCCCAAAACCCAGAGACCCAAAGACCCAGAGACCCAAAGACCCAGAGACCCAAAGACCCAAAGACCCAGAGACCCAGAGACCCAAAGACCCAGAGACCAAGAGACCCGAAGACCCAAAGACCCAGAGACCCAGAGATTCAGAGACCCAGAGACCCAAAAACCCAGAGACCCAAAGACCCAGAGACCCAAAGACCCAGAGACCCAGAGACCCAAAGACCCAGAGACCCAGAGACCCAAAGACCCAGAGACCCAGAGACCCAGAGACCCAAAGACCCAAAGACCCAAAGACCCAAAGACCCAGAGACCCAGAGACCCAGAGACCCAGAGACCCAAAGACCCAAAGACCCAGAGACCCAAAGACCCAGAGACCCAGAGACCCAAAGACCCAGAGACCAAGAGACCCGAAGACCCAGAGACCCAGAGACTCAGAGACCCAGAGACCCAAAAACCCAGAGACCCAAAGACCCAGAGACCCAAAGACCCAGAGACCCAGAGACCCAAAGACCCAGAGACCCAGAGACCCAGAGACCCAAAGACCCAGAGACCCAGAGACCAAGAGACCCGAAGACCCAAAGACCCAGAGACCCAGAGACCCAAAGACCCAGAGACCCAAAGACCCAGAGACCCAGAGACCAAGAGACCCGAAGACCCAGAGACACAGAGACCAAGAGACCCAGAGACCCAGAGACCCAGAGACCCAGAGACCCAGAGACCCAAAGACCCAAAGACACAGAGACCCAAAGACCCAGAGACCCAAAGACACAATGCCACAAATATATATTACCCAATACCCAATCTAGTTGCCCTCCGCTATTATAATTATACGACTATATAACGTATGCTACGTGTATACCTTCTAATTATTATAATTATTCTTGATGTCACCGGAGACTTGCTATATGGCCCATCAACCCCTTTGTGAAAGATAAATTGTGTATTTCGAAGACTCTGGAAGCATCAAAGGTAACTTTTTGTTATTAAATAGAAACAAGATCGTTCAGAAACCGTTGAGCTGAAGGCCATTATTTATGTTTGTCTACTGAAATACTCCCAAGGAAGTTCAAATGAAACTCTATTGGTGTTAATAATTTCCAAAAGGAAATTTTGGAAGGAAAAAAAAAAATTTCGCGCTCACACGCAAGAGTCAAGAGCTCAGTGAGGCGTTCCTGGTTCATTACTGAACGCATTACTGTTTTCACTAATTTGAGCTTTGAAAAACTGCTCTCAGCGGATGCGGATGTGACGGGAACCGTAAGCAGCAATCTGAAACATCGCCTAGTCAGTGGAAACAACGTTTCACTTCGGGATTTCAGATAAACCAGGACGTCGTTGACTGATCGAATTTCCTTGTGGTTTGTTTCCAGATGGCAACGGAAAGTTGTCAGTTCGGTGTCTACTGCATCCGCATCTGGCCGCATCGACACTGGAAACATGCCACATAACTTATGCAATGCTGTGTTGTCGACTAGGCCATTGTAGGGTGGTTGGAGCAAGGTCATGACCGGTTGGAGAATGTTCGTCACAGCCTCCAGGTTTGCCTTTAGTGCATTTATTTGCGCATCAAGTACTGCAACGAATTCCTTCCTGTAATGGTTCACCAGACCAAGATTTGCTGCTGTTTCTGGATGATCGTCGATACGGCGGGGCTTCTTGCGTTGGCGATGGTGCCTGTTGTATTCGGCATCGGGAACGATGCCATGTTGTTCGGCCACAGACTTAGCCGCATGTATCTGATTGTCGAGGCCGTCATTGTCGTTGCGAATGTGCTCGAGGGTTGCGATGGTTACCTTGAAACTTTCGATGGTATCAATGATATTCATGTCGATACCTTGAACTTCTGTGGTCAAGCACTTGGTTTTACCCATGACGTTTTTCATGAACATCAACATCACCACGAAGTTGAAGGACTTCATCTTATCCTGCAATGCTGCTGCCTTCGCCTGAGTTTTCGTGTCGTACTTGGAGTCGGTCAGCACCTCAAGGACTTCTAATAAGACTGCGTACGAGCTCCACACTGCGCGAATTGATTGCTCGCGTGCTACCCAACGCGTGCCCGATAGATTGCGAAGCTTCAACGTGATTGGTTCTTCGTCGGACTGTTTCAATTTATCGCTGTAAACGTCGTAGCGCTTCGTGCTGGCTGTAATGAAAACGAAGAGCTCCTGCAGTATATCGAAAAGTGCACATACTGGTACACTCGCGCCGCAGCTGTGCTCTACTGACGTATTTATTCGATGGGCCGTGCAGGGTATGTATGGAATGTCACGTTCGAGATGGATTTGCATCATTGCCTGACACCCTCTGAATACACCTGACATAGATGATGTGTAGTCGTATGATTGGAAGACAATACCATCTTTATCAAGTGACTTTCGGTCGACGGATGCGATAATTCCCTGTGCTTGCCCATCTCCTGTTTTGTCGTTGATGTCATTGATGTCGACCAAGCGTTCAGTGGGCACACCAGAATCTGGGCCAACATATCTAGCCACTACGGCCAGTTGATCTCTGTGTGACACGTCAGGGGTCGTGTCGGCAATCACGCTCCACATTCCTGATTCGTTTACTTCCTTTGTCACCTTGTTGGAAACATCCTCACCAAGTAGTTTGATGTA
The DNA here is from genome assembly GCA_035771165.1 of Paragorgia papillata. NCBI lineage: Eukaryota > Metazoa > Cnidaria > Anthozoa > Scleralcyonacea > Coralliidae > Paragorgia > Paragorgia papillata. Next base: position 220,198 of record JAWNZC010000046.1, read on the forward strand.
TTCATTCTGGGACTTTGGACTGAGGTACTTGGCAGCATGAGGGCGTTTTGGAGCATCATCCAACCATCGTTTGAAAGACGGCACATGTCTGGAAACCAACTGCACGAACTGATTAAAATTGCTGTTCGCTTCATGTTCTTCTGCAGATCCACGTAATGCGAGACCCTGACGTGCAAGAGTTCTAGTAACATCAAGCTGAATTTTAATTGCTGCTCTGTTACGTTCGATCTCTGCTGCAGCGGCGATCATCTCTTTTCGGCGAGCTTTGTCCATCAACAAATCAACGTGCCCTCTTTGATCAGCAAAATTAGCCAACTGCTGCAATGCTGCTTTGTGACTTTCACTACCAAAGTGAGCGGCTAGCTTTCCTTTCTTCTTTTGTCCAACACTCTTCATCTTGTCCCATGCGTTTTGGCCGTCTTTAATCCAAGCATCTTTGGAGTCGTTTTGATGGAATAGCTGACACACAAAGCAATAGGCTTTGTTTGTGTGGGGGGAATATTCGAGATATGGATACTGCTTAAACCATTCCGATGAAAAAGTACATTGTTTGTTCTTATCTTTTATGTCACGATTTCTAGGATAGCGCGTGAGCTTTGGCTGGAAGGGACCTTGTTCTATTAGGTAATTCCTGTCTGCGTCAGACATTATTACCCTCCTTCTCGCAGGATCACGTTCGATGGGAGAATAATCCACGGGATTATTGGATTCTTCTTTATCTGTGGCTGCATCGAGCTTCGTTAGTTCACCGACAGCCATTTCGAGTAAAGATGAACTCTGATCTTTAACTCTCTGAACAACATCCACCAAATTACCCAGTAAATGCTTTGGGTTTGGGGCATCAAGATTCCCAGCAGTTGAAAGCAGTTCTTGACATTCGCCAATGGCATCTGTCAAATGACGTAATTTCCCATAACATGTAACGAAGCCTCCTGTATCATTATCGGATGTTACAGTATCAGTGTCGTCGGTATCAGTGTCTTCAGTATCAGAATCTAGACTGTCTGAAGTGGTATGCATATTCAGACGGACAGGTGATGCATCTTCTAGCATTTCTTCATCACATAACATCTCATTTGGCTGCACAATCTCGGACTGTGGACTGTGGATTGCCTCTTCGAATTCTACTGGTGCCTCAGATTGATGCTCTTCATCCAATGATTGGTCATGCTGGTTATCTTCGGGAATAAGAGCTGAATGCGATGGCTGCTCTATCTGTTCCTCGGGTTGTACACTTGACAGGAAGTGTGTAGAGAGTGAAGATTGGTTGGATTCTCTGCATACCGAGGTTGGCAGTGTGTGAACATTGTAACTCGCGTGGGAAGCGAGGCAGTGCTTATTAGTGTAATCCTTATTGAACGTTGATCCACATATTCCACACCTAACTTTGTAGCGTCTTCCAACAGGCATCTGGAAAACGGAGTATAGTGGTCACTTAGACTAACTTAGTGTGGCCTGTAGCCTCACATGTTAAAATCGAGCATAATAGATGCCGTTTAATACATGAATAAATAACCAACTTAGAAATTCACAATTTTTTTCCAACCTAACGATGAAGTAGGCAGAATTTTCGATAATAAGACACATGACAGGAAATTTGTAGTTCATTTAGTTCAAAATTTAAAAAAATAAGGATGAATAGAGGAAATGTCAAATGTACTTTTAACCGAATGGAAGCACTGTATTTATTTCCTTGGCAATGAAATATATTATTTTCTGAGTATGGCTCTTAAAATTGAAATTGAGCCTAAGCCTAAGGTTTTCACGGACTGTGTGTTTTATTTATATTTCGACTGGACCAAAATTGACCGAAACATCTAATAGCTAGACAAGTAGGCAGCTTTTAAATAACAAAGGGGGGATATATTCGCAAACAAAAATGCATCACAAGTGACAAGTACTGCATGAAGTACATAGCGTGATAGCGGCGGAGTGATAGTCTTGAATCTTGATAAATGATTTAATATTTGCCGACATGTTGTCAAAGACAGAAAGACTTTAGTCTTTACGCAAAGATTCACAAGCTGAATCCGATGAAGGTCCAAAAGGAAAGACATAAAGTTCAATGTATCGACTGTATACTATAAACCGACAATATAAACTAATAAAGTCTAGCTATATTAAAATAATAAATTATATTAATATTTACCTCTTTCCGAAACAAATCCAAAGCTATGCTTTCGACATGCCAACTGCCAGAATCGCGGAAGTTCGGAACGATATTATTCACAAATATTATCCGTATGACAGTGATAATAATATAAATTTAATCGAGTAAGGCTTAAATACAGCAGACTTAACATTCGAAGCAAATTATAATACCGCATGCATATTTTAAAGGCCGCGAGCATATTTTAATGATGAAGAACGCTGTCCAGCAGTCGGCGAAGCGGGATTTTCGCTGAGTCGTATATTTGTAGACTATTAGTCTATAATTAACGGTATTACGATAATACGATTTACGAGTAAACTCGAATTGAAATAGCGCTCATCATAATCTTAATTTCTTGCCATGATTGAAGTCGGTCTCCGAAAATATTTAGTCGGTCAAGTCGGTCACTGTTAGAATCGCATCTAATTAAACGATGCATTATCATGCATAATTTTGATTTTTGAGACCGACTGCCCTCATTTTGAGACCGACTGCCCTCATTTTGAGACCGACTGGTGATGTGTCTGGGGGGGTGTACCACCCCCCCACACCCCCCCCCCCCCACATTTACGCCCCTGGCTGCACGTCATCTGCAAGATAACTGCAACTTTTGACTGCAACATGGCTGCGAATTGGCTGCAAGTCGCATGACTGCAGAACGATTCATTTTTGACTGCTTCATATTCAGAATTTACAGTCAAACAGCAGCTCAACAGCAGTCAATAAGATGCTGCAGACAAAAGGTAGTCAAAAAGCAGCGATACAATTTGATTTTATCAGAAGACGCAGCCATGCACTTATCACGCGGATCTCCAAGCCCTGGAGCTAATTTGGGCGAGGTGCCAAGGTGTCAAATAAGTGATAAAGAACATATGTAGCTTATTTCCTGCTTTTGGGGCCTTTTGCACGCGCTTACTTCATTCCTGGTCATCATATAAAGAGATGTACAGGTTAATAAAATAACTATTTTTATTTTTTAACAACAACTAAAGCGTTCCTCGTGTGACGTCTTTAATGTTTATTCAAGTACAGTCTCGAGAGTGACTAAGATGTAAGACCATGTAAACAATCATTGTTCTTCTTTCGCCTCAGTTTTGCAAGCGGTGAACTGCTGAGCCACATTTGTTTCGGACTGTTTTCCTCCAGTTAAATGAACTTGCGTTGAGTTGCCACACACAGCAGCATTGTCCCCAATTAGCTGTATATATAGCTAAATACATTGACACTCAAATAAAGTTATTCATTTATTCATTCATTCATCGTTTAGCATAGGCATGATATAAATAAAGGAAACGAATGTCAGCTCATTGCCATTTTGCCAACACCTTCGGCTCAAATTGCGTTTTATCTCGCGTTTTATACTTTGACAGGTTAATTTACAGGTCGCATTTCGCCAGTTCCCTGGTCAGTTCCTGACTTCGAGTCTATTTTGAGTTCATTGCGAATGTGAACCAACTTGCGCAGTTACAACTACGATCCCGCGATCTACTTTTTCCAACTTAAGATCGATTTTGAGTTATGAAAAGTTGTAATTAAAAAAGAATATGTAGTGAAAAAAATGACGCTGGCTTTAAATGGCCAGAAACTCGCCAACTTGGGAGACAAGAACTGGAGTCCATCACGAATTCTGTAAATTAATTGTCCTATTTCACGGCTTTGCGTAACATGACGCTTGCGCGCGTTTTATTCAAATGAATCAAACGAGAATAAGAGCGAAAGCATGCATGTAGTTGCAACTCTCGTTCTCATTTGCCTGTCGACTCTCGTGCACTATAGCTCTCATCAAACTTGAACCAGTTTCTGGTAGAAAGTAAAATCTGGTTCTACTTGTCGCAACAAAGAATTTTGTTGAATTCTGTTGCGCAACAAAATTGCGTGAAAATGTTGTAAGTCATAATTAATAAAACTAATAAATACACAGTTGGTTATAAACCACAAAAAGGTTATGTTTAGTATAAGTACGATGGAGATTAAAAAACATGTGACATGTAGTTGTACAGGGACACAGGGTGGAAAATGGAAAAACATATAGCTGAACTCACCGCTGACTCAAATAAACTTTAACGTTCCATTTTCTGCCCTCGGCGTTCACAGAAGCTGTTGCGTTGGCAAATTGAAACTCTTTGGATTGACTACACGGTTTCAATTGAGAAAAGAAGCGCCGACTGCTTTCTTTGCTTTGGCGGTTTCTTGCTGGTACTGTGGGTGACGTCCGTATAGCTATCACCGGGCGGACACGTTGTGTAAATTGATCAGTTGATTCGTTAGGTCTTGGGCTACATCAGTTATGTTGCTTGGCATTGTGAAATATTGTAAAAGAGTATAACGACGGCTATAGCTTGCACTTGTTTGTGAAAGAAACACTGTCCCTTATACTCTATAACAAGTAACTGCATGTTATCAGTCTTATCTTCGTTGTTAATCTGTTCGAAAAAATGTCGCCACTTAGTTCTACCTGACATTGCATTCCAACCAGATTGCTTTGGGAAAGTTATACTAAAAAAATATAAGATTTTGTGTGATAGGTTAAAGAATATAAATTCTAATAGTTCTATATAATTATACTTGCAAAGTAACAACCGATATGATACTGTAACAATATACGGATAAAATATGCCGTCTCCCGCGTGGTATATTCGACTCAAACTCTTAAAGTTCAGAAATTTAACGTTTTCAAGAATATCCAAGAAGGAAACTTAAACTAAAGAATTGTTCTTGCAAAGAAATTGATTGTAGAGCGGTTAAAAATGGTGCCATGGAGGTCGTCGCCGGTCGATCAAGGCACTTGCGCGGCTTGATTAAAGTAAAACAGTGTAGACAATTCGCAGCTTTGGCAGATAAAAACGACACTGAAAACATGACTGCCATAACTTCAACTTATCTGCAGTTCGACTTCTCGACACTGGATATCACTGGCGTTGTCTGCGCCGTCAATGCAGCGCTTACAGTCAAGGATTATATGCACTTTAACTGTGTTTTGTCTGCTCATTAACTGCATATTGACTGGCAGACAAGAAAAAGTTAAAACGCAGTCAAACTGCAGTGCTGTCCCTTGCGTGGTTTGTAGGTAGGATTCAGTCTCCCACAAAATGTTTTTTTACACGGCCGCCGGTCTTGAGCGAACCGCGAAGGCTCAAAAAGGTTTGAAGAATTATTTATTGAACCATTTTATCACGCTTTGCTAAAGGCATTTCACACTTACTGATTATTGGTAATTCTAAGGAGGATATTAGCGTTCCAGGTACCAGATTTTAACTTACATCGAGTTCACTGGCTTTGCCATGCACAATTTCGATCGTCGAGCAACCGTACGATCCAAATTTTAATCATTAGAAGAAAGATTTATAAGAGATTACTGGGGGGAAAACTGGAAGGAAATTTCAGATTTTGGGAAGGAAGTTTTGCTAAAAAGAAGGATAAAAAAAGGAAATTTTGCTTTAGCTGAGTGGAAACACTGTTTATGAGCCACGTTCTGAATTGCATAGTTCTAGTTAGAACGTCGGTGAAGTCTGTAATTTACTGTAAACCAAACGAGCTTGTTCCCTAGTTATTTCAGTATTGACATCTGTTTACTTTCACGCGTTAAATTTAACGACAATTCATTGCTAGTTTTATAGCATCTTTAGTATAACAAGCTTGCCTGGTGGTCTGGGAGATGTTCTTGGCTACGGTTTTGTGGAGTTCCAAGAAACTGGAATTCATTCGAATTTGCTGTTATATTACGTACGCGGAATTTCATTGTACTAATTTGTCGAGCCAGTTGTTGACGTCACCAGCGCCATCAACTTTATAAATGGGTTGGGTTTTCGTTCAATAATTTGTTACGTTAAATCCCGTTCTTATGATCTTCATGTTTGTTGGTTTGTGTAAACGCGTGGTAATTTTACGGATTATACTGTGATCCATGATGGATTATGAAAAGTTGGTTTGCTGTAGCTCTGTCACCTAGGCAGAAATATGGCCAAGGGTTTCCCTTTGACGATTAAAATCGTCTGCGACGTTTCTGGAGTTTGTAAACAAAGTAAAATAATATAATATATGATGGGTTGATTTTTCGCTGACTTTTAGGCGAGGCTTGCTGAGAGGTATTCCTTTGACGAGTAAAATTATCTGCAACATCAGGTATTTTACTGTAATTTACTAATAAAAATATCGTTGCGAATCAGTTCCTTTGCTTCCTTATCCTGACCAATTCTTTGATGAAATTCGTAGAAATTTCCTGTTTATGAATTTGATTGGCACTTCGATACGCATTTGTTTACTTGACTGTGTGAGTAAATAGTACTGAAAGGAACTGAAATAGAATATCAACACATTGTTTGTGTGTTTCGTGATCGTAGCGAAGACTTAATAAATTAGTTAGTCTTTATGAAAATGCTTTTGTGGGTTAGCTAAGAGTATTAAAAAAGAATCCCACAGTTACTGTAGATGCACTAGGCTGTAATACATTACATTACATTGGAAGTTACACTACGTTTTAAGACATTACGCTACATTATAACACGTTATTAAAGCTACCTTATACAACATCACGCTATGTTGTAAGACATTACACTACGTTATAAGACGTCATACTTTGTGGTGAGACGCTTTGCTTTTATGACATTATGTCATGTTATAAGATGTTACGCTACATTATAAACCGTATACACTAGCCGACTGGCAGTGTGAAAATACCGGCTATAGCCAGCAGCTATTTTGAACACTGCTTATATACGAGAGTACACCCCCCGGGTTTGACAGTTCTTTACAATAGACGAGTTCAAGGTTACGGACGCCATATTGAAAAGGGGGCAAACAGTCTGGGGCGAGCTCGGTCAAAGGGGGCAAACGCCATATATTTTCATATGTAAACTTCACGATTTTTGATCAGTGGGTGAATGGTTTACGCTTGTTTTGAACGATTTCGGGTCCGCATCGTTTTGTAATTTTTGTAATACTTCAAGGAAACATAGAAAAAGCTTTGTATGTTATTTTGGAAGGCTTGCAAGGAGGATTCTAAAAGAAATCGCGATGGTTTGTTGAGGAATTGTATGTACACGCGCCTATTGATACAGAACGAGGAGCGATGAACAAGCCAATTTACGAGTAGCCTGAGTAAACAGCCGCCCCTTTTCGCTCGGCCCCTCGCAGAAGTGACGTCTGAGGCTCTGAGCAACGAGCCAAGAAATTCCATACTGATGACGTAAATCTACCGAGATTTGGGTAGTTGAGCGCTGATTGGTTACTTATCCGACATCATTCATGTCTGAAATAACAAAGTTAAAGCTTAGTCTTTGCCAACAAAGAAAGGTAGATAGATACTTTTGCTAAAGCGAGTTTGAGTTGCAATAAACAGCAACATTTCCCATCGAAATTGAACGATATTGCCAGACATCGAGCGCCACTTCCTGTCGAGACTTCAAACTGTTGTAACGTAGCAACGCAGGTTTCATATTTCATTCAAGCAAGTCTCGACAGGAAGAGGCGCTCGATGTCTGGCATAATCGTTCAATTTCGATGGGAAATGTTGCTGGTTATTGCAACTCAAACTCGCTTTAGCAAAAGTATCTATCTATCTTTCTTTGTTGGCAAAAACTAAGCTTTAACTTTGTTATTTCAGACAGGAATGATGTTGGAGTTGATCTTGGTCGAGCCGAGTTTTGAATTAATTATCGTATGATTACAAAGTAACCAATCAGCGCTACTACCCGAATCTCGGTAGATTTACGTCATCAGTATGGAATTTCTTGGCTCGTTGCTCAGACGTCTCTTCTGCGAGGGGCCGAGCGAGAAGAGGCGGCTGTTTACTCAGGCTAACTTACGAGCAGGTATTCTAAATGTTAGTGATAGGTTGCACTTTTAAGGACGTGAATTGAACCTAGAGAGTCTAGAATAATATTTTCATGACCAAATCAGTGAAGCGCTCGCATACAATTCCTCAACAAACCATCGCGATTTCTTTTAGAATTCTCCAAGCCTTCCAAAATAACATACAAAGCTTTCCCTACGTTTCCTTGAAGTATTACAGAAATTACAAAACGATACGGACCCGAAATCGTTCAAAACAAGCGTAAACCATTCACCCACTGATCAAAAATCGTGAAGTTTACATATGAAAATATAAGGCGTTTGCCCCCTTTGACCGCGCTCGCCCCAGACTCTTTGCCCCCTTTTCAATATGGCGTCCGTAACCTTGAACTCGTCTATTGGCAAAAATCGTGCATGGTATATTTTACGCATCAATCTTGAGACATTTTTCTTTTTCTTGCAATAAACAACAGTTGATCTTGCAATAAATCCAACAGTTGATTTTGTAGACTGCATTGGTAGTTTCTCAGTAAGAGGTCATTTTTTTTATCTCGTTCTCAGATTTCTCTTGCTCTTTTTGCTTATCTTAGATCAGGTCTTTTTTTTTGGTGTGTGTAGTCTATGCAATATTGAAAAAACCTGTCCAGAAAACAAGTACACTGTACTGATAATACAAAATAATGTGTTGATATATAATGTATCGATATATATATATATATATATATATATAAAACATAATTACTTGAAAATTTTACATGTTTGATGTTGTGGAAGAAACACTCACACATGCTTCCTTCAAATGAACTTGATTTGGTAATAGCAAAGAATTATTCTCAGATAACTCATTATGCGCATGTGATGTCAAAATGTTTAATTTACATATCAAACAAACTGAAATATCTCAAGAACGAAGCAAGGAAATGGAAAACAGTAAATTAAATGTGCACGGCTGTTAATGTTATCATTAGCCATACCATTCAATGAGATATTACAGTATGTGCATGACTGTTGAAACTTGAATCACACCTGCCAATTTTTCCCAAACCGGGCATAGGGCTGAGAGCTTGGAGCCCGGTAGGTTGAGGTTAAAGTGGACGACTTTCACTTGGTTGAGGTAAAAGGGACCTATCCACTACTTTTTCTGCTTTTTGTGTCTACTGCGCATGCGCAGTAGCACACTATGCCACGAGCTGTTGAGTTTGCTCACTACGTCACAAACGAACGGAACGCGACGAAAGTTCGCCGAAACTGGCCCGAAAGGTCACCATTTTGTTTTGCTCACGAGGTGTCGAGGTCGTCAAACGTATTTTGTTCGTTTGCTCAAAACCGTGCACGATAAAGTATTAATTATTTTTTGTTTATCGAGCCACTAACCAAGAGTTCGGTCAGGCGACTCAGGCGCTATTTACGTGGAGATATATAGAAACGGAATCAAGCTTTTCCAAGATGGCGGCACGAACGAGGAGAAGGTGAGTCTGTTTATTTGCTTTCATAGTTTAATAAAAGTATTTCACAACATTCATATAAAAAATATCAGCATGTAACAAAGTTATAAACATGCTATAGAAAATATACAAGCCAAAAACTTAAAGTAACGCAGATAGATATAAAAGAATAAAATAATTTGTTGACAGGAAAACACTTTTATCAGTATATAATGCTATAATACAACCATACTTTAATTACTGTTGTGAAGTTTGGAATGTGTTTGGTGAAACCCAGTCTACACGTTTACAAAACTTCACAACAGGGCTGCTCGTATTATAGCAGATTTACCCAATGAAGTAAGGCAAGAAACTGCTTTAAATGGGGAAAAGGCAAAAGCTAAAATCATGTTTAAGATATTAAACAATATGGGGCCAGAATGTCTGAACAAACTATTTATTTTCAGGCAAGACGTCTTAAGTCACAATCTTCGTGACAGTTCTTCTAAAGTGTGTTTGCCACAACCATGAACAAACAATATGAAAAGTGTTATGTTTGATGGCGCCTCAATATGGAATTCCCTACCATCAAACATAAGAGATAGTAAATCCTTTTCAAGCTTTAAACGAAAAATTGCTACTTATGTTGACACAAACTAAGATTTTCTCTATATCTATGTAAATACTGAAACTACCAATGTAATATAGCTAAGTACTGTTCTGTTATTTTTGTTCTGTTTGTAAATAATGTAATTTTGCTTTTAACTTTGTTGTTTTTGCCTCTATATTTGTAATTCCTTACCATTATATATTACTGCTATAAACACTATCTCTTCTTTTGAGAAACAATTATGTGATTACCTATTTAATTATTATATTTGAATATAGTTGAACATGGTCATAACATCAGAGCTGTAGCTGTTTAACAATGTTAATTGTTATGGTAAACTGTACTCTGTTGTAAATGAGGAGGTCTCTTAGCACAAACTTGGTTTTTGAGGTCTCAAAAATTCCTTCCTTCGAACATGTCCACAAACAATTTTTTAAACAATTCTTTTCAATTTACTTTAGATATCTAATTATTTGAACTTTAATTCTGTGAACGAGGTGACCTTTACACAAGCTTTAGCCTCTTGAGGTCTCCTCACCAACTTGTATTTTTCTTTATTTTGTAAATAGTTTGGTTTTGGCAAATAAACCATTTATTCAATTCGCCTCTATTTTTGGCCACTGGTGTTCTGGGCATGCATGGGGGTTACAATTGTAACCAGGCCCCACCCTAGTTAGTAGAAGTTGGCAAAATTTGACTGTTTTTCCTCCGATTGGACCCCAAACAAATACCAAATGGCATCAAAATCCATCGAGGATAAAGGGGTCATGCAACAAAGGGTTAACTTAGAAAAACTAAACATAAAAATCCTAAAAATACTCACCGGTAAAAAGTCTTTTTGTGAAAAACATTTATATCACGAATACAGTAAATGACAGCAAACGGCCATTACCGAAGTATTCGGAAGTGTTCTCGAATCAGGTATTTTCAGGGCTTTGATTGGTTCCGAAGATGTGACCCAAAGATTCTAGCTACGATGACTATGTTCCACTATGGTAAATACTAGTTTCCATCTGTCAAACTGACATGGCACCATTTTGTCATTTATTTTTTCTGCTTTTCGGGTTAAGGTTCAGATTAGGGTTACTTTTATTGTTCAGTAATTTCTTTGGTTGGGGAAAGGGTTAGTATAATCGTCATTTAATGAAAACATTTGTTGATATAATGATGTCATGATGATATATGCAGTAGACACATGCACGCTAGCGCGTGCCTATTTTTTTAATTTGTTGTCAAGATTCAGTGATCAGCTCAGTCTCAAGATTTTGGCAATCACACAAAAACCCTAACCCTAATCAGAAATCTTATTTAACCAGCTTTTCTTACTTTTCTCAAATAATTTGGTTAACATAATAACATTTAGAATAGAATAGAATAGAATAGAATAGAATAGAATAGAATAGAATAGAATAGAATAGAATAGAATAGAATAGAATAGAATAGAATAGAATAGAATAGAATAGAATAGAATAGAATAGAATAGAATAGAATAGAATAGAATAGAATAGAATAGAATAGAATAGAATAGAATAGAATAGAATAGAATAGAATAGAATAGAATAGAATAGAATAGAATAGAATAAAACTTTATTTCACGAGGGAAAAGACGTATTAACCAAAAAGGTTATCTAACATACGGCCCTCAAAATATAACAATAATTACAAAAAGATATACTAAGCAGAATACACTATATCATACATACAGGGGGGAAAATAATGTTAAGTAGACTATGGTTAAGTAGAAATACATTTACAATTCAATAGAAATTTTAGCAAAACAAATCTTCTAGATGGTCAATACAAGTAAGTTTATCAAGAAAGTAATAACGGAGTTTGTTTTTAGTGGTAGTTATTCTTAATATTGTAGGAGCATCTGTAGTACTTGCCGATGACATGGCGAGTTGCTTATATTTATTGTCTAATGAGTTAAAAAGAATCGAAGCACTGTAGAGAAATGTGCGCTTACGAAAATCAGTACTTGGGTAAGGCAGCTTAAGATCATATAAACAGGCTCTAGTACGAGCATGTTGTTTATTGGCAGATAAAAAATTAAACATAAGTTTAAAGGAAGGTGGAGCATCAGGGTTAAGTAATATATTGAATAGTAGAAGAAGCTTCCTTAACTTAATTAGATCAAAAACTGGAATCCATTTAAGCTTGGAGAAAAGAAGAACAGAATAAGTGGAATAGTCGCCTTCTAAAATAATACGAGCTGCACGCTTTTGGAGACTAAGAATTCGGAGCAGAAGTGATTTAGATACAGATACAGATACAGATTTTAATTACTTCTTCCCACAAGGGGCTTTTCAAGAGCAATTTACATTACTAAATTTCAAGTGGCAGAGTCGAAGGCATGTTAAAGGCGCTCGAAGCAGCCGCCCTACGACACATTTATGACACACATGTCAGACCACGAATCACAGACCTATAGGTGTTGATTTTATGGAGGGAGGAAAACCGGAGAACCCGGCGAAAAACCCTCGAAGCACAGGAGAGACCAACTAAACTCTACTCACATGAGTGTTCCAAGCTCGAGAACGGGGTTATTCCCAGACGGTCACCCATCCAAGTACTAACCCCGTCAAACCGGGCTTAACTTTTGGTGAGAGGCAGCGCCCTAACAGCACACGCCACCCGTGCTTCACCCGTGCTTCCTAGAAAAATTACCCCAGGTAACAGAGCAGTAAATAATAGTAGCATGGATGCAAGAGTTATAAAAACGAAGAGCACATTCTTGAGTTAAAAAAGGTTTAATCCTACGCAGCAATGCTAGCCTACTATTGACAAGAGAACATAAGCTGTCAATGTGACTGGCCCAAGTTAAATGGCTGCCTAAATTGACACCAAGTATTTTAGCATGCTGGACTTGTTCGATTTCTTTGTTGTCTAATTTGACCAAAAGAGATTGATCAGAGATAAACCTTAACTTCTGAGAAGAATGTATGAGCATAGCTTTGGTCTTTGATGTGTTTACTACCATCCTGTTTTGCTTGGCCCAAGCTGAGAGATCATGCGACAAGATTAAGATTTAAATGTAATTCACTAACAGAAGAACCCTTAGTTAGTATAGTGGTGTCGTCTGCAAACATTGTAGAATTTGAATGTGATAGTTGAGATGGAAGATCGTTAATAAATAGCAGAAAAAGAAGAGGTCGGAGAATGCTTCCTTGAGGAACGCCAACTGTAATAGGAACCATATCAGACAATGTACCCTTAAACGAAGTGCGTTGGTACCGGTCGCTAAGATAAGAAGTAAACCAATTTAATGCCATGGATGAAGAGCCATATATCTTAAGCTTGCGAAGTAAGATATGGTGGTCAACATGATCAAAAGCCTTTTTAAAGTCAATAAGAAGAAATCCATTCATTAGTTTATTATCTATGTTAGTTGAAATCTTATCAGTGACTGCCAGCTCACATGAGCGAGAGGTTCTAAAACCAAATTGATTATCAACAAGAAGATTGTAGCTTGTTAGAAAGTTAGAAAGTGACACATGAACATGACGTTCAAGAATCTTTTAAATTATAGCTAAAACAGAGATAGGACGAAAGTTAAAGCGGTCAGAAAGCGAGCCAGCTTTAAATATAGGGGAGAAAATTTAGTAATTTTCCATAAGTTAGGAAAAACGGCTGAGGTAATGCTCAGATTATAAATCTTCGTTAGAATTGGGCGAGATAGATGGTGCAGCTATTTTAAGAAAATATCCACTAACATCGTCTAACCCAGCAGCTTTAGTTACAGACAAATGGTTTAGCAGACTGAGTACAAAATCTTCTGAAACTGGAGGAATAGTAAACGTGGTATTTGGTGGTAGTTTAGAAGAAATAAAATTAGTAAGGTAGTCCCAGTTAGAGTTGCTAGAATTATCAAGCTTAACAGAGTCCCTAATTGTGCAAAGTGATCATTAAACAAATTAGCCATATCTTTAGGATCTGTAAAGGTTTTATCATCTATGGTTAAGTGGTTAGGCAAATTACAACACTTCGAGGGTGCAATATTGTTATCAAGATTAGCATTTATAGAGGCTTACGATAGAAGGTGCGCTTTGCATCTCTAATTAAATGTACCACTCGATTACGTGCCGACCTATAATCTCGCCAGTAAATAGTATAGTATTATTTAAAATAGCAAGTTTGTGTAGATTGTTGCGCTTCTTAATTGCATGCATGACTAATCTCATCAGTGAACCATTCAGGTTGGTGAAGCCTTTTAACTCGCTTTTTCTTCAAGGGCGCGTGATTGTCAAGTACATAATTAAACAGAGCATACCAATGTTCAAGAGCTTCATTAATGTCCGTAAACATTTCTATGGTGTTCCATGGTGTATTATTTAAATCAGCTACAAAACGATCAGCAGAAAAATCTTTAAGCGAGCGATAGAAAATAGACTTATGACTGTAGGACTTTGTGAAATTACCTCGGGTTAGCCACGTAACGAAAATGGGCAAATGGTCACTTAATGAAATAGGTAAAGTACCAGATTTTTTACCTTATGGGTAACGTAAATATGATCAATAAGCGATCCAGAAATAGGTCTTGTTGGTGTGGTTATTAGTTGGTGAAGATCAAAAGAACTGAATAAGTTTTTAAATCGCTTACTGCATGACTGAGATAAAAGATCTATGTTAAAGTCTCCAAGTATAATTATTTGGTTATCCTCAGTGTCGGCTTTAGCTAGCATGCTATCCAAACTATCCAAGTAAGAGGAATCAGCGGAAGGAGGACGATAAACAAAAGAGACCAATATTGGCTTGGATCGAGGAAAACTGATTTCAATTCATTATAGGCATTCGACACTGTTTATTTCCAGATCAAAGCGCCTTTAATACTATATGATCAGGCACGTAAAGCAGTAATCCACCACCTTTCTTGTCTTGTCTGTCAGCTCGAACGAGAGTGTAATTGTCAACTGCTAAGACAGCATTATCCCACGAGTTGTCTAAGTTTCCACGCATTTATCATTCAAACCATATTTGTATTTAATTGTTGCTCTTTACATACACAAAATAGGTATATACTCGGTTGGTTTGTCTTTTTAAGTTAAAAAGTGAAGCTGTGAAGGATATTTCTGTAAATTTGTATTCTTGTACATGTATGTGATGGTGTTTTGTATACTTATAAAAGTTGTTATAAGTTGTATAGTTGTTACACTTAGCTTGGCTCTGCTGCTGGTTCTTCTTGATATCTAAAATATGTCTTCCATGGCACTGACAGACAGTGCGACATTCTAACCGCAGTTGTGCTGCGCAGCATATATGGATACTTTAACTCATTCCTGTTCGAGGGCTTTCCCAGAGGTGAATAAAATCGTCTGGCGTTAGCCAGAATAAAATACTAAAGACCAATTCGGACAGGAAAGAGTTAGGGCGATTTTTGCTCAAAATCACGTCTATATTAACTTCACTGGTCACTTTTTGAATTTTACACAAATAAATAATAAACAGAATGTCAGAGCGTAGAGCTTCATTATTTAAGTGCATTTCTGTTGTGTATGTGCTTTAAAGAGATAGGGTAAGATGATATATCTCAAAATGGTGGAATTCTGAGACCGCTACACCTGATACTGCTATTAGGATGATCTGTATAGCACATTCTAACTAATGTAACATTCCTATAGGTGTCACTTACAGCTTGATTGTGTATTTTTCTTGTTTACAGTTTTTCCCCGAAGTGGTTTCTTTTTGGAAAATGGCTGGATTATGCAGTACAGTTTGTATACTGTTACTCACTCTGTACTCAGTTGATGTGCAAGGTACTCGTATTGTATCATACATTACTGTAAACTTTATTTAAATCTTTATAACTCTACAGTATGTACATATATGTTTGTTAAGTTGAAGTATTAAGCTAAAGGGTACTGTATTCAGCTTGCAGTTCTACTAATAAACTGGGGACACAATAATGTTGATAGTAAGAGTTACCCAATGTGGAAATTGGCAAGTTTTGCGCATGCATTTAGATGAGCTCCACTCAAAGCCAGGAGTGGTGGATAGTTAAAATTATACGCATACTACCAAAAGGATAAGGTAGATAATTTGTGCATGGCTTCTTTGTCAATATTGTAACAGAAAAGTATGAAAGTCAATTCAAAAATTCTTTATTTCTGTACAGCAATTGCACTAATTTGTCTCTCAACAATCTTGGCTATTTCACACGAGGTTCGACCGTTCGTGCAACTTGTCTCAAAATAATTATACATCAATGCCATTAATAATAATAAAATAATAATAACACTTTATTTAACTAGAGGGTAACTAGAATTACAAGCGTAATTTTCATCTAGGCCCTATGATAAGATTAAAATAATTAGAGTTTTACTATTTACACGTCTATCATACATTACTACATTAAATTATTACACATTAAGATATTAATATGCCATTGGGAGGCAAGTGGCATGCAAAATCGAACCTATATATAATTAATTATCTAAAATCTAAATGATTTAAGTGGCCTTTGGACATGGGTTTTTGTGCAAGGTTACGCAGAAACTTTTTGTGGTGAGTGGCGAAAATTCACACGATACATAGTGTAAACGTTCCTGGGGGTAAACATACCAGGTTTAACGGCATACATACTTGTCGTACACACGCAAAAACGCACACTCTGTGTCAGACCTGATGCAGAATGATGTCAGATCTGTTCAGGAAAATGTAGCGATCCCTGATACAGCCTGTTGCAGTATCAGCTATGATACACCTATGATATCATATCTGTACCTGCAGCTACAACAGACTGTTCAGAACAGATTCTGTCAAACTGTATCAGCCTGACACGGTCAGTGCTGTATCAGTTTGATATAACAGACTGAACAGGTATGTTGTCTACGGAGCTGTCGCAGTCTGTGAGAAATTCTAACTAAATGTTTATACATCAGCGCTGGTACATTCTGTAGCTGTCAGGCTATATCAAGGGTTGCTACATTTCTCTGAACAGATCTGGTATCAGAGCTGATCAGACTGTGCGTTTTTACGTGTGTAGTTGAAAGGCTAAAACCAGTGAAAATGTGAAACACTAGTATTAGTCTTTCACATACGACGAATACAGGTGTATTACTGTCGCCTAAAGTGCCACTAACCCCAAAAGGTTTTTTGCAGGAATAAACATTGCCAATCCAAATGGTGAAGAATGCAATATAAATTAACTAAATTGGTAAAATCCTCTTGATTTAAGAATCGATTGAAGTGGCGATAATGACGGACACGACGGAGCACTTGGGAGACTGCGTCGAGAAGGGTTTGTGACGTAATACCAGGAATTCTATATTTTTTTACTGTAAAGTAAATAGGTTACGTTTATAGCCAGTTTGGCGATATTTTTCATTTTAATTATTTTATTATAGTTCCAGTGTACTACCCTTTATAGATATTTGAAGACGAATTCCTGGTATTACGTCATACGCATCCTATACCCATTCCCCTCACTGCTCCGCCATGGGACAAACAGATGCGAAATTTTGCAAGTTTGAAGGGGCATAAAAAATGAAAGTGTTCAATAACAGAAAAGATATGTTGGTGCTAATATACTCAACAAGGGCTATTTGAATCCCGAGAAAAATTTTTTGGGGTTAGTGGCACTTTAAGTAGTTTATTATATGACACTTTTTATTACAAAATCAACCATGTATTAACTGTTTGCAGGTCTTCGCTTCTTTTAACATTTATTTCAAAACACCGGAGTAGCGTTATTTTTTGCTGTTTCTTTCTCATCTGAATACTAAAATTCAATTTTGTAATGTTCATCGTCATTTATTTCATTTATTTTCGTCGTTTTGCAGCAATAACTTCTTAATAGGATTTTTTGTTTGTTTCTAATCGTAGGGCATTAACAATTTTCATAATGCCCGCGGGCATTATGGAGAAATCTCGCCACGTCGGCAACCAATCACAGCGCATGATTTTATATACTGGAATTGATTTGTGTCATGTACACTGATCTCAAAAGAAGACTGGATAGTGCAACCTATTGTCCACTGGTTCATAAAATGAAGCCAGCTAAACAAAAGAAATCCGCCATTGCTAAGGGACCAAACATGCTGAAAAATGTCTTTATGTCTTCTTAAAACGTCTTCTGTACCCAAAAAGAATATTGAACTATATTTTCTTTCAAAGATTCAGCATCTCATTCAAGAAAATGTTTATATCGGTGCCAGAATACGCTAGAAAGACCATCACTTGGTCCCTTAGTAACGGCTGACTTCCGGCTTCATTTTGTAAACAATAGATACTTAATCCAGTATTATTTCGAGATCAGTGGTCATGTATCGAGAATGAAATAAGTTCCCCCCGGGGAATATATTAGAATAGCACCACTGTGATAGCACTGTGCACACGTGGTTTTGTTTGCGACTGGCGAATACAAGAATGGCAGAGAAACGTAAACTAGGAGCGATCAATTTTCTTCTCGAAATAAAACTATCTAGGCTTAACTGCATGACTAATTAAATATGGTTTGGACAAAAGGATTTATTGTCAAACAAGACGCCTGCTAGGCATAAACTCGGGCTACTTATAGGCTGTTTAACTCTAGCTCACAATAGACAATGGACAGCATTACTCAAGTTACAAAAATATATCATTGTCAATATATAAAAATATATACAACATAACAAAGAAAATTAATACGAACTATGAACAATAAAAATGCAGAAACCGAGGCGAAACCTAGACTCGGCCTTACCATAGCTAGCCCCGGCCTTACCATAGCTAGCCCCGGCCTTACCATAGCTAGCCTCGGCCTTACCATAGCTAGCCCCGGCCTTACCATAGCTACAATCCTGGCCAAAATTATGTGGACAGTCCACTCTAAACAAACAAATTAATGTTCATACATATTCTTTCCCCCCATTCCGCCCCCCGGCCCCCTTTTCAATGTTGTATCCCACAATACATTTTTATCAAGTCCAGTTCATTCATTTATCAACATTGAAAGGGGGGACGGAGGCCAAGGGGCCTATTTTTGCAAGATAACAAGGGAAATACCAGACACAGAGATTTATGCACGCGCTGTCCACACTAATTTTTGCCAGGATTGTAGCCTCGGCCTTACCATAGCCAGCCCCGGCCTTACCATAGCTAGCCTCGGCCTTACCATAGGTAGCCCCAGCCTTACCATAGCTAGACTCGGCCTTACCATAGCTAGCCCCGGCCTTACCATAGCTAGCCCCGGCCTTACCATAGCTAGCCTCGGCCTTACCATAGCTAGCCCCGGCCTTACCATAGCTAGCCTCGGCCTTACCATAGCTAGCCCCGGCCTTACCATAGCTAGCCCCGGCCTTACCATAGCTAGCCCCGGCCTTACCATAGCTAGCCCCGGCCTTACCATAGCTAGCCCCGGCCTTACCATAGCTAGCCCCGGCCTTACCATAGCTAGCCCCGGCCTTACCATAGCTAGCCCGAGTAATAATTATATAGAACTATGTTTATAAACATATAAGAAATGTTGGCCATACTGCTGTACCAAAACATTGAAATGGTGACCATACTGGTACCAAAACAATACAGTAAAAACCCGCTAACAAGAACCTACATTTTACCAAATCAGCCTGGGATAGGTTCTTATATTTTTATATATTATATAAATAAATTCTTAATTTCAGCCTGAGGTTCTTAATAGTGGTAGGTTCTTGTTAGCGGATTTTTACTGTAATACACACTTGATGAAAGTAATGTATAAACTGTTGAATAACATTGACTTTTATTTGCAAGACATCAGTCGTACAATAATAAACAATACAAGCAAAAATATAGCAAACCACAAATATATACAGCATTCACAGACAGTCAGACACAAGTCAGTTCAGCTAAATGACAACCTCGATGAAGATGTAAAACACAGCATGTTTACCTTTCACTTGCAAGTTGGCTTTATCAACTTTCTTTGTTCTTTGATTTACACCACTTGAGCAACATTTTTCAGTACAATTTAATAGTTAATAACACATTGATCGAGAGTTTTCAGTATAAAGTTTGATCGAGTACTACATATTTTCAGCGTACGGTTATCGAGATCGCGGACCAACCCAGGTCTACTATAGTCTATTGTAAGCATTGTGAGCGTGTTTATCATTAAAACACAAATTCCCTTCGAACAAAACAACCAAAGGCGTCAGGAGAAGAAAAAACTCGTGAGTCGTGCATGAAAACCAGCCATGATGAAATCAGCAGCATTTAAAAAACCCAGGGTACGAGGTTGCATTTTAGCCTGGTAACCTTCTGGTAACCACTAAAAACTTCTGCTTTCCCATTGGTTGAAATTTTCGCGCGTTTTTATTGGCTATGAGCCAAACTTCAATCGTCATAAGTGGATTTAGCCCTGATGACGCGAGAATGAGATTAGTGGACCAGGCTAGTTGCATTTGAGCACGCTTCAGGCTCGCAAAGGCTTTTGGGAAATGTGACGCCATAAGTGCCTTTTGTCGACACAAAAAAAAATAACAGAGCCGAAACCTAGACTCGACCACCACAGGTAGCCCGAGTAATAAAAGTAGCGTGCTACGTGGGCAGTGTTGAAACAACAATCGAAATATAGTAAGGTTAGATATACTACCGAAACAGAGAACGTAGGAGTCTAACGTTTCGAGCGAAGGCCTTTCGTCAGAGAGAAACGAAGGGCCTTCGCTCGAAACGTTAGACTCCTACGTTCTCTGTTTCGGATTTATTGTCAGCCTAGCGAAAGGCGCGAAAACTTTTTTTTTATTCAACTTATGGTCTGGCATTTTGACGATGTTGCGAGGTATTAAAGTCGGTTTGTAGAGTGTTGTTGTTTCGTGTCAATTATATTTTACACGAGTGGCGCTCGAGCAGTTTTGAACTTCAGCTCAATAACAAATTCTGTATACTGGAGATTGTAGACTGTCTTTCTTCCCATTTTGATGTGGCGTTCATACATGTAAACAACTGTACGAAGAACCTTAAACATATGAATGTTTAATATTCTATAAATCGTTCTATCCGTACTTGAGTGAACTTAGCGTGATTGGGCAGACGATTCGCAAGACTAATAACGTGAAGCTAGCAACATAATCTTCAGACGATCGTAATACACAACATCCCCGAGCCCGGGCGTAGGGCCGAAGCCCCGTAGCCCAGTGAGCTAGGGTGCTAATCTCGGCATGAAACCTGTTTTATATATATTATATATATATATATATATATTATATGTGTGTGTGTGTTATCAAATCGACAACTTGCGCAGTTCGGACAGCAGGGTACTGGTAACTAACCTGTTAAATTATTCAAATTATCCCCGAGCCCGGGCGTGGGGCCGAAGGCCCGTAGCCCGGTGAGGGTGCTAATCTCGACACGCGTGGAGTCATTTTACACGCGTGTAGAAAAAGCAAGGGAGACGAAAATCTGGAAATAGTTTATATATGTATTTAGTATAAATTTGCAAGTTTATAATGCAAATCCTCGAATTTCATTGGCTATTGCAGGAGTTTATAATTGGTGATATAAACCTCTGGGATAAACCAATGAAAGTCATTCTTTTAAAAAAATTGACCAATGACAAAATGCGTAGTATAGCACGAACAATGATCATTAGAGCCAGCGGTTGTTTTGTTAAGCAACAATGGCGCCGAAATTATAACGGAGTGAGCAAATGAAAGAAGAAATTGAACATTTAGGCGAAGCAATACGTTCTACAGAAAACAAAAACGGCTACAAAATGGTTAGAATGGAAATTATTAATGGTAAGATCGTTAAATTGTTTATCTGTGTTCGTTTAAAACGAAATAACTGCAAACAAAACACATTTCAAAATTACTCTTGCTGTTGACAAGATTTCGTCATGCTAAATTATGCAAGAAAACTTTACTTTTCCATCTGTTAGTGTACGGGCCAAGGAGATGTCCGAAATGACTGTTGAACGTTTGTTGTTGGCAGTTAAAAAAATGTATTAAACGAGCCTCAAAGAATATGTTATGGTCGAGAATTTATTTAACTTTTGTTGGTAAATTTATACTAAAACAATTAGACAACTCGCCCTCGTTTTCTATGAGCGATAGTCAACTCGGCTTC
Organism: Paragorgia papillata; assembly: GCA_035771165.1. Classification (NCBI taxonomy): domain Eukaryota; kingdom Metazoa; phylum Cnidaria; class Anthozoa; order Scleralcyonacea; family Coralliidae; genus Paragorgia; species Paragorgia papillata. The sequence continues at coordinate 242,195 of JAWNZC010000046.1, forward strand.
GCCTCGTTGACTATTTGCTCATAGAAAACTCGGGCTCGTTGTCTAATTGTTAAATATATACGTCGTAGGGTGTCACGCGGTAAGAATTGTTGGATACTGGTGACTAGCGACGAAGAAAACTATAAAGTATAAACTCACAAACAAATAGTATTTTGCTTTCGTTTATTTAAACGAAACGAAATGGAGCACGAAGAAAAGAAGGACGAAGATAAGAAGGATACAAACAACCCGTTTAATATATCTTGAAAAGGAACCAAACGCCGTAAAACCAAAACTCGATCTGAATTCCAGTGTTTGTAGTCACTCCGTGGTCAAATCATTTTAAAGTTAACGGTAGGATTCTTGTTGTTTTCAAGTTTTCGCTTAACCTAAACAATATACAGCTTCACGTTTTTGTGCTTTCCCTTTGCTCGTCCAAACCATAAATATATCAGTTTATTAACTAAAGCTAACTTAAAACACTACCTTTATAAGCTTATGTAGACGTGATGTTTTTCATTAGCATTGCATGCACTTTATATTATCATAAAATACTCATGGGCTTTGGCGATTTTTTTTGTTGTATTTCCAAATTTTGGACTGAAACGTTGTCTGTTTAATACTTATTTGTAGAATCCGATTCTACTGAATTGTTTTACAAAAATGCATATAAAGCGGGCGAGGGGTTGTTGCGTTCATGTGTTTCTAGTATTATATAAATGCAACAAAAAACTTATCTATCAGTACATCCACTGGACAGGATGGTCTGGATCTGGATCGACTGGACGTCACACGATACGTATTAATATCGAAATTCTTGTGATGCGCCAAGCTTTTTGTGCAAAAGTTTCAAGGAGTTCAAAAAGGTCTTGTTGTCAACAGACCTGGAAAACAATAGCGAAGGGCACAAAAGAAGTCAGTATTCATGTTTGTCGAGGTCTATAATTTTTTTTTCGTTCTTGACAAGAAAAATGACTCTTTAAGAATCCTTGTGATTCTATTTTGGCTTATTTGTCTGAGTTTTGGCTTGTATTAAATTAACTTGAGCTTTGCTTTAGAAGATGGGCTGGCAGGCTGTGGGGCTGGCAAAAAATGTTACTATCTTTGACTACAAACTTTGCACTAATTTTATATTCGTGTATTCTTTTTTTACCATACAGCTCAATCTCTAAAAGTTTTACGAATATCTTCTGATCCAAGTTATGTTGATTTGGGAAAGACTCTGATACTTAATGTGACGTATACCTACACTGGCACTAGTGGTGTGGGAGTGTTATGGAGGATCGGCATTAGCAAAGTATTAGTTGAACAGACCCGAAGTGGTATGTTGGATATATTTGATTCAAGAGCATCTCTTTTAGGACGAGCAACCTTAGTGTTAAAGAACACGACGTTATCTGATAATGGAGCGTATACATTGTGGGCAAGAATTAGTGGATACACTGCACCTGATGAAACATTTACTGTGATTATTCAAGGTACGTGGATATGTAAATTACCAAACTATTTAGGACATAATCATTTTTCTATCAAGACAGTGTAAATGTCCAAATTCTTCTCAGTTTAGCCTGCATATAAGCAGGCGTTAGTTTATATTTATGTCCGTGGACATCTTCATTGACTCACGTGGAACTCGCGTTGTTGTTCTAACCTTGTGACGTCACTAAACATACACTGCGTTTGTTCCATAGAGGTTTGTTCCCAATTTTGCGACCAAGTATACATACTGAGTACAACTATTTTTGATACTGTGATCCAGGCTGGAAATCCGCCAACTTAAAAAAAATATTTAAGATGCAGGCCTTGGCAGATAATTATTGATTTTATAAAATTTTCAATTACGCATTTCTGTATTACGAGGCTCAGTTGCTTGCTGGTTACAGGCAAGCGTGGTATATACTAATCTGAATAAAATCAATGGTTTTGTCCATTTTCGCAGGCCACAATGATTTTCTGACAACTTACGTTGCCGAAGGTTTACAATAGTTTGTCAGCCTTTCATTAAAATGTTTAACTTTTCTTGATGTCCAGTAAGCCTTTCAATTTTTAAAACCTTTGGATCTTAGCCTCAGTAGTTTGGAACAGATATGACATCGCTGGCCGACGTTTTGCGCCTGCGGGAGCTCCCGACCAAAAAAGAGCGCGAAACTATTGTTATTGTGTACTTCGACGAGACTGCCACACGTTTCTTGCAAATTTTAAGAAAACTACAGAAATTTTATATATAATATATATAAAATATGAATTATATGAATTATCCCCGAGCCCGGGCATAGGGCCGAAAGCCCGGAGCCCGGTGAGGGTGCTAATCTCGGCATGCGTGGACACCATTTACACGCGAAATTGCACGCGAGATGAAAAGCTGAAAGGAATTCTGAAACCTGTTTATATATTATATATAAAATAATATATATATATATATAGTAAGTAAGTGTTCTCCGGATTATATTATTAAAGTTTTCAGCTTTCAACTCGGTTCTTCAAGTCTTCTTCAGAAAAGTTTAACGGTGTATTACGCGAGGAACAGCGCGAACATTCTAATACACCGTTAAACTTTTCTGAAGAAGACTCGAAGAACCGAGTTGAAAGCTCAAAACTTTAATAATATAATCCGGAGAACACTTACTTACTACATTATGCCTGGATTACAAATCTTCAAATTCATATATATATATATATATATATATATATATATATATATATATAGTTCAATCTACAGACACGGTGTTTCGCTGTACTACAGCTCATCAGTGTAGCTTGGAACAATCTGAATGAATTTCATCAATTACTTATACACATGCGATCGTCGGTGACAACCGCATGTGGGACAGCATCGGTGAAATACATTCAGATAGCGTGAAGTGCGCATGGGCCCAGAGTGCTCAAACTTCCACAAGGGTAGTGAGCGTTGTGGCGTTAGTGAGCGTCAAAGAGCGGTAGTGAGCGTCAAATCTACAACTTGCGCAGTTCGGATAGCAGGGTACTGGTAACTAACCTGTTAAATTATTCAAATTATTTAAATTTACGTCAGCAAATTATAATTTATAATTTCGATTCCCTACCCGGGAAACGAGAGATTCTGGGATATTCCGTTTCACATCGATATTTCATTGGCTGATGAACACAGTGAATTCTATATAACTCTTCTTCCGGATAACAAGAATCCTGTGATGGCGTGAACGGATCATCCCAGAGCCTCTCGTTTCCCGCCCGCTGGGTAACGGGAACGTGGGCTCTGGGAACGAGATTGCGATCATGACGAAAGGAATCTTTGCCAGAAAAAAACAGAAAAAACATTTCAGCTAAAATGTACATTAATAATATTACTATGGGAAAAGACCAAAGAAAGAAGGCTAACAAGAGATGTGGCAGCGAGAAAAAGACAACAATAAATACGACTTAAAACCACTGAAAAAAGCCTAAAAATTACGATAAAGACCGAAAACGATGCCGACCGAAATGTAACTGAAAGAACAAGGATGTGTCCTGAAACTGTTCAAAGCCGGTAAAGAATTTTGCTCTGGTGTATTCTACTTAACTCGAGAGAGAAGGATGAATAAAGTTTGAAACAAACGACTTTTTAGATGATGAGGAGAACTGAATGATGCCTTGTCATATTTATTTGTCAACAACGAAAAAAGTAAGAAACCGCGAACGAGAAAAACATTCTGAAAAGAGTAGACTGAATTGGCAGTGTTTGTGGTGACAAAAGCAAAAGAAAGTTTAACAGTAGGAGATTCGTATTTACCAGTTTAGCTGAGTTAAAACAGAAGAAATAATATCATAAATAAATAATATAATAATATAATAATATAATAATATAATAAATAATATCTTGTCTAGAGTTGTCTTTGAACGCTAGCACGTTGGCATTGTGTCTTTTCTTGGCCACTGTTTATGTATATTTTTGAATAAAAATTTGTCATTTGGTTCATCTCGTGTTTTTTTTAAATATTGACTTTGCATGTTCTTTCGGTGTGTCAATACAGATGAACCTTGCTAACTAATTTTCTGGCATGTTTTCTGATCTGTGTGTCATAATACAACAAAAAACAGAAATTAGGTGTGTGTGTGTGTGTGTGTGTGTGTGTGTGTGTGTGTCCCGATACAGAACGAACACGAATTCTGTAATTGACTTCTAAAACGATCCGATTTGGTTGGTAAGTTCATTGGCGTAGTAATTTTTCTAAAAAAACGTTGTCTAAGTCGAGAAAATCAAAGGTAAAGTTTATGTAAATCAAGAGGAATCTGTATCACATATACAGACACTCATTGAAAATGGATTTTCTTTGTGTTTTCCTCATGAATTATTAATGAGTTTTAGAAATATATATATATATATATATATATAATTAGGGGGTCGCTGTAATTCTAACCCTATCCTATGCAAGACAGACCACCTGTTACGTTATGTTGGTCTGATAACAAGTTATTACATTATTTATATTAATCTTTACAATACAGACCAACGGATGGAAAACATAAAAATTATATCGGTGCCCAAATATTCCCTTTATGCCTTTCCATCGTGTCTTTGACTATTAATATGTGCACTGCATTACCTGAGCTCTGTTTACTGGGCAATAGTAAACGAAGTTTACACACACAATATGGAATAAATATGGCTATGGTCTTCCTGGACCAAAGCCGCGTTCATTAAAAATTCGTAATTAAATTATCTAATTAATTTCCATAGTGCAAACTGATGATTGAGCCCAGTAAATGTGAGGGCAATAAAACGCCAAAGCATCATTAGGCAAATGACGATGCAGCCCCATCCAAGGAAATGCAGCACTTGCTGCATAATAAGAGTGAAGATCATTAGAACATTTCGTAATACTGAAACACACCTTGATGCAAACTGCCCAAATGCAAGTATTTCTCCAGCTAAGTGCGACCATTGGCAAGCAATGCAGCCTAGTAAAATCTTTCAAAATGTGGATGTACAATTTTTTCAAATGCAATACACAGTGCACAGATCTGATAAGTACTTACATTTTAAGATAAATTTTGAAAGATCATATCAATACTAACCCTCAGTGTAAATTAACGATTATAGAAGGTTATAGTCCTTGTCATTGAACAATTGCTTGCTAAATTATGCATGTGTAAGTTTCACATCAATAAATCTATGACACTTCTGATTGACAGATCAATTTGGGTCGAAGAGTTCGTAAGATTGCTGCATGTTCTTTATCTCAGAATATATATATATATATATATATATATAAATCATATTCTGAGATAAAGAACATAAACCGATCTGAATTTTTATTTATAAATTTGGACAAGAGATTTTATCCGAGGGAATTTGAATAAAAAGCGCAATTAGCCTCCGGCTATGTTGCGTATGAAAAGGCGATACGGACCACGCTGTTGGACATGCAGTGTATATATATTGGTTAAAGAACCATGTAAAAAACAACAGAAGAAAGAAAGAAAGAAGAATAAAAGATGTGTAACGTATAGTATAGTGCAATCAGGATCTTGGGACAACCCTGGACACGTTTCGATCTTCTATGGTGGTCTCATCAGCTGGGATTTGATGTTAGTAATAAGTTAATAATAAGTTAATTGTTGGAAGAGAAATAATAATCGCTATCAACACAATATATTAGACGAGAATTAAAGTGAGTGCTTACCAAACTTGTTGTGTGTTTTAGGTAGTCCAACGCATTTAAAAATATTGGAGTAGAGTAGGAAGGTAGAAGTGTGTAGATCTCTCGTAGCAGTTTAGTAGGAGAAACGAAAATACACGCTCCTTTGTCAGTCTTCGGGTATACGTAAGGAGAGTGTCCGTTAAAGTAGGGTTTATTTAGTAGGGTCATTCGTCACAAGGTCACAGTGAGAAGCGTGCGTGTATGGTGTAGGAGTTGAGGGGATAGTCATAATCATTGTCTTTGTGGGATCATGTAGAGGTAATTGTAAATTGTTGATGGATGTACGTATAAGTAGAAATGTATTAATTGGTAATGTGGTCTGTATTGATGTCAACTGTTTTGTGTACCTTAAGCATATCAATGCAGACATTAATGCCTTCATTATTTGATATGTTTGTGTACAGACTATTGGCATTTATAGTATTAAAAGTTAAGTGAGTAGGTGAGTTGTTGCAGAGAGAAAACGTTTGTCTGAGGAGATATTTTGACTATCAATGGCCACATTTGTGAGGCTCAATGGTTAGAGCGCCTAACCGGTCATTAGAATGTTGCAGGTTCGAACCCTGTCTGGGGCTCAGAAACATTTTCTGAGTAACTGAGCTTTGACGAACGTCCAGCGAACGCCGTCTGTTACATGAAGCGCTATGATAAGTTGTACGCATACATGTAGTGCATGTGGTACTTTACAGACAGGGTTCGAACCTGAAACCTTCTAATGACCGGTTAGACGCTCTAACCATTGAACCACTGAAGCTCAGATGAAGAGCTAAGGTTGCAAATTCATAGTCATATGCTTCCTACAAGTGGTAGCGTTTGCATATGAGATGTAGTTAAAGTGATATGATGAGTTGTACGTATACATGTAGTGCATGGATCTGAATATTTTAAACTTGTGTAGTATACAGAAGAGGGGTTATAGAACCGGTGGATCTGGTGGATCTCCTGATTCACCCATGACGTCGCTATTTATGGGCTTATATTTATGCATCTTAGCGGTGTTGTTACTCAATCTTGACGTACCTATATCAATCAGTTAAACTGGTGTTTAAATAATTTACTAGATCTACAACTTAACACCGTTTGATTCTTTCTTTTAAAAAGTTTACTGATCGGCTAAGTGAAGACATCGAGAAGTCGTGAGAAGAACTTAAGAGTTTTGATGAGAAATTACGTAGAGACCCCGTAAGAAAAAGTGTCAAAATACAAACGAAATATTATATCATAGAGGATGTATTTGCATAGTGTAGTATATTTAATTGATGTTGAGGGTGTTCAGGAAACGTATTAAGATTATAATAGCATTGCTAGTGTAATCGGTCCTTTTATTTAACATATAACTCAACGCCAGATACATCACACATGTTGTATGTCTCCCCTCATTGTCTCGCCCCTCCCCCTTTGTCTAATGTCAATCATGTCACGCTCACAACACTCCCTCCCTATTTACAAGATAATCTGCTCGGGGGTCTTCGGATCCTTTCTGGATATCTTCGTTGGTTTCCAACCACTCGTGTTTCACAGTCACTGTCCTCACTGGTTCCTAGCGGTAATTCGTCCATGTTTTTCTTTTGCGGTATCTTCCTGGGCTTCGATTTCTCTTTGGGTCGTACACTCGTACGTTATATGGTTTAAGGTAGTTGTAATGCACGATTTCCTCTTTCGTTCCACCAATTCTTCTGACCACATCAGCTGTTTGGGTTTTCGACGTGGACCTTAGGATCACGTACGGCCCCATCCAACGATCCGGAAAGGTTTTTGCCCGTAGATTTCGTTTCCAAACCTGCTGCCCTTCGCGTAATGGTTTGAACGAGCTTTTCCGGTTGATCCGCTCCATGGGTTTCTTGGCAAACTTGGCATCATATTCTTGGGCTTGTCGCAACAACTCGCTGGCCTTTTCTCGTAATTGCTCTGTCCTTTCCCGAACAGTTTATGGTGACATCCTTTCCGTACCATTTCGAACTTAGGTCGTGGATGTTCTTTGAAAACCAGTTCATAAGGTGCTGCACCAGTGCTTGTATGTGTTGCTGTATTGTACGCCAATTGGACATCTGGCAGTCGTTCAGACCATTGCTTTGGGTGTTTATCTACTAGCTTGGCCAGCGCTTCCCCCATGGTACGATTAATCCGCTCCACTCCAGCATTTCCTTGTGGTCTGTATACGGGTGACTAAAGGTGTGCTCAATGTTCTGGGTTGTATAAAACTGCTCGAAGGTTGCATTTATGTATCAAGGTTCATTATTGGAATGTACTTTGTTTGGTAGGCCGCATCTCGATATCCAACCTCTGAGTGTTCTGCAAACTGCCTCGCTGGTTTGCCCCATCTCCGAATACTTTGTAGATGGGTCAGTTATAACCACGATGTTGTCGAATCCCTCTCTTGTCCTCGGTAATGGTCCTTTCGAGTCGACTTCTATCAATGCAAATGTTTTCGTTTCATTTGGGCATTGGTGTAATGGAGCATTTCGGTGACCTTGTGCAAGGGTTGCTGCACAACGTCTGCAGGTTTTGGCGTAGGTCTCTACTGCTGCTTTCATTTTTGGCCACCAGTAATGGGGTTCGATTCGTGCGAGCATCTTGGGTGGTCCTTGGTGTGCTGTTTCATCGTGGGCTAAGGATAATAAGGTTGGGACAAATGATGCAGGGACCAACACTTGCTTCTGGTTCTCTCTTGTGAGCAACCCAAGTTCGAACCTCGTACCCAGGGTTTTATCTCCGCTCCCTCGCCCCCGCCCACCGCTGCGAAAAGACCCTGGTCCAGGCTGGTCACGTGCTGCCCAAAATATGCATGGCCAGTACAAAATAAACTTAGTGTGGGTAGGGTGGTACAAAAAACTTTCTCGACTTACCGACTGGAGTAGTGTTTATACAAAACGCAAAACATCTGGCCAGATGAAATGTCACGACTCACGAAAGGTGCACAACCGAACGGCTTGGAGAAACAATCCGAAACGAGATATAATTTAATAAGAATGCCAAAGTCTCAAAGATCAATATTTTGCTGGCTTTTTAGCGCTGGCGACATGTGTTATTGATGGGAGAATATTCGTTTTAAGCATTCGAATCGCGAGACTTTTAACTGGACGTATTCACTTAAATATAACGGCAGCTTTCGGTGTGGTATTCAACAACGTACAGGTGAAACACATACGTATTTTATTGTTTATATTGAGAGTTTGAAACAGTCTTCCATTTCATTACCCACTGTGAGGTTTACTGTGCTGCGTTGTTTTGACCAGTTCTCATGCGGACAAAATTATGGTCAGTCATCCACGAACATGATAAGTGATAAATATATCTGATATAAAATGCCAATTTTCAAGTTCATTTTAAAAAGGTTAGTCGATATCCGTACCTATTATATTTTAAACAATTGGCGAGGGACTATAATTTAATACGATCCGACGTGTTATTATTAACAGTCCGAAAAGCGACGGGTATTAGATCAAAACTAAAAGATACGTAACAAGTTAACTTGAACGGGGGTTTCTTTAACGGACAAGAAGTTTGTGACAGCAAGAAGCAGAAAAATCGATAAGACATGCCGCTTAGCCTTTCTTGAAGTCTACTGAAAGTACTATTTCGTTAAGTAAACAACACAGCGCATTCAGAAATGCAGACAGATGACAACAAAGGTACATCAACATTTCACCTTTGCCTTATTAAATGAGTCTAGTGTCTTACTATAGCATTATAGAATGATCTTGGTTTCAAATATTTTACTATTTTAGTACTGTTTATTTTTGTGTATTTGTCGTTGATTACTATTTAATATACTTTGCCAAATGGAGGAGTGGCAACACTTTTCGTAGTGGCGTATTCATATTTCATGATCAAGCGACGATGGATCAAATTTGTGGAGTAACTGGAGGTTATATAAATAGAAAAATGATAATAAGATATCGATTAATCGACTATATATTGTATAATTTAAGTATCCAGGCTGACGATTATAAAACGAATGGGAACTCAACATCAAAAACTTTCTTCATTGTAAACTTAAATAAACACAGCGATTTATTATAAACTAAAAACAATTAGCTGTCAAAACAACTTGTTTCAATTTTAAAATCGTGTCACCAGTTTAACCATTCATTTCAAAATCTAATACCAGAAAGCAAGACAAGATACGTATCACATGCATTTCTTCGACTATTCCAGCGAGGTAAGAATTGATACGCAGGGGACCCTCCCACAGTCGAAAATTTTTATAGACGACACGTGACCAGCCTGGACCAGGGTCTTTTCGCAGCGGTGGGCGGGGGCGAGGGAGCGGAGATAAAACCCTGGGTACGAGGTTGCCCAAGTTCGTTTCTATGTGTAGAGATATGTGGCTTTAGAGCTGCGTCTCTCTCTTGCTGAGCTTGTAAATCTTTGATGTCACCAACAAATCCTTGTATGCTTTCCCACTTTTCTCCTGAGAAGCACTAACAGTGGCCACTGTCCGCAGGTTCCCATCCTCTTCCGTTAAACAATTGTTCCATCCGATTCGACTTAAAGCGTCTGCCATGCGTGGTTCGAACTCTGCTATTTCCCTCATCATTGCTGCTCGTCGACCAAATGGATCTTTCTCCTCTAGTATCTGTAGAAGTGGTTTATGGTCTGTTTTCAACAAGATTTTGACTCCTAACAAGTAATACCGAAACTGCTTGAGGGTGGGTGTCTTGCATGGCCATTACTTCTCTATCATGTGCTCTACTGAAGTGTGCGACAGGATGTACATGTCCTTGTGAATCTTCTTGGGACAGCTCTCCACCCAGACCAACTTTACTAGCATCAGTAGTAACGATAAACGGTCGACTTGGATCAGGGCGAGCCAGTACTGAAGCCCTCGTTAATACGTTTCATAAGGTGTTGAATGCCTCTTCTTCTGCGGTACACCATGTGAACCTAGCTGACCTCTTTTTCCAACAGTCTTGTCAAAGTCTGTCAGTAGGGCAATAGTGCTAAAATCCTTGACAAACTTCCGATACCATCCAACAGCACCCAGAAACACTTGCACTTCCTTGAGGCATTTCGGAGCTGGTCAGGCGCGAATTGCTTTCACTTTCTGTTCCTCTCGTTTCACACCCCTGTTGTTGACTCTATGTCCCAGAAATGTTACCTCCTGCGTTGCTAGAGCACATTTGTTGACTTCGATTCGCAGGTCATGGCGTTGTAGTGCATCAATCACTTCCTGGAGGGTAACCAGGTGTTCATCAAAGGTTTTGCTAAGGATGTAAATGTAATCCATGTATAATGCTAACCGATTTGGTGGAATGTGGCCAAGGACTCTTTGCATCAACCGAGGGAAGGTTGCTGGACTTCCCTTTAGGCCATAGGGCATTCTTGTCCATTCCCAAAACCCCGTTGGTGATCGAAATGTTGTCTTTGGTCTATCATCTGAGAGATTATCCAAGACCTCTTGCAAATTACCAGTATGAAATGGATCATTCTCAGTTATTTTGTTCAGTGGTCGGTAATCCACACACAAACGGACAGTTTTATCCGGCTTTAACACTGCATGGGACGATTGGAAATGCCTATGGGGATTCAGAAGGGGTCAGGTGTCCAGTCTTTGCATGATTTTCCACAGCTTCATTAATTTTTTGTGTCAATCCAAGATTAGTTCGCCTAGGTGGATACCCCCGTAGGTATAGTGTGTTCTACCGTTCTGGTGTGGCTGTCATTCCCCGGGTAATCGAACACGCATGTGTTCCTGTGAATTAGTTCTTCTGTGTTTTCTGGTGGTCTGTCAATTGTTTACCCATGGAAATTTCTGGAATCGGATTATATTGTGTGGGATTCTTTGCCCTCTCTGTGTCGTTTGCTTCTACAACGTGTGCTACTCTACTATGTGTGTCAGGAAGTTCTTGAATAGTTACTGCAGTTTGCTCTCTAAAGACCCTGATCGGTTTATCAGTTCTCTGATGGAGACGTTCAATACCTTCTATATATGCGTCTGTTGTAATGTTCGTGTCTTTGTCCTCTAGTTTACCCGAAATAAACCATTCACGTGTTTGACACGGTTAACCCGTATATGATAACACTTTGGCGAAATTTTGTGGGTTGATGACTCTGATTGTGAAGGTAACTGGGTCTCGCTTATCGTGGCGTATTTTCCCCGTGTATTCAGCGTTACTCTCAATTTCCCCAACGTATCTAGACCGAGAATTCCGTTTTGAACGCCATTAATAACAAAGAAATTCAATAAACAAATGTTTGTTCCTACCTTAACTGTAACTTGAAAGACTCCTTGACACTTCGTGTCTGTCCATTGGTCATTTCCACCCGTTTCTGCGTTGGGCGCATTTCCATGCCATGAGTTTCTGCCACCACTGTGGGAAGAAGTGAAACCTCTGCTCCTGAATCACAAATAAACTCGTGCGTAAACGTTGTGGTTTGAAACTGACGAACACTTCTGGTTAATGTTATAAATTGCTTTTCTGCTGCTGAGAACGAGTTTAATTTTAGGGCTTGTCGATCCCAGCCGCTTTGAAGTTTAAAGACGGCGATTGACGAGGACATGGAGCGTTGCATAAAGGTGCTCTATGTCCCTTTTGTCTGCAACGTTGACACAGATTTTTGTACGGGCAATCTTTCTTGAAATGTTCACTCGATTCACAATGAAAACATCCCCGCCCTCTCGTGCTTCTTTCTCTCAGATTTCTCGGCGGGAACTTTCTCTTTCCAACGAAGCTCACGCGTTTGCCGTTATCGCTATCCGCTTGGTCTGCGTCAATTTCGTCGCTTTCTTTTGCTAACGCCGCCGCTAACCTCCTCTCTGATCATCTTCCTGAAAGAAATAATTTACTTCAATTAACGGCGTCGCGTCAAGCAGGAATTTAAGCATGTTTATGTTAATCAGCTGCGAACACTTTCATTGCATTCTGCGCGTGTTAGCGATAAAGTTATGATAGGTAGCAAGTATTTTATTCTTGTAACAAGTACTGTATAATATGCGTGATGCTTAATTTAATCACAAGAAACCAATATTGAATCCAACCAATATCCCCCTCCCTTTACAATGTTGACTAGGAAATAAGGGACGCTGTGAACGTGAAAATGAGCACTTAAATAGTCACCAACATTGAACAGGGGGGCCGGGGGAACATAAAACGGAAAATGTTGCTTTTTAAGTTGAAGTTTCCCAACACTTTTGTCACTGATTGTAGTTGCAGTTCTTTAAAAAAGTAAATAGTTATTGTTACTTCTTCAAAAAGTAACTATAGTTATAGTTACAGTTACTTCTTCAGAAAAAGTAACTAGTTTCAGTTACAGTTACTTAAAAATGTAACTAGTTACTGTAACTAGCTACTTGTAACGAAGTTACTCACAGCACTGGCTTTAGGAAACAATGAAAATAATTCAAACAAATTCAACAAAATAAGAATTTCACAATTTATACTATGTTTGCCATAAACGTACGTTTGATATAATTTGACAAATCAAATAACAGCAACACACCACATTTGAATTCGAAAATATAATACTAACTAATATTTCTCATGTTGCGATCGTCTCTCAAAACAACAGCTTTCAATCCCATATTCTTTCGTTTCACCAGCTGGTTTTCGATGAGTACGTTTAAAAGTGAGTTGACCGCACTTTCTTCCCAGCAGAGTGGGCTGATGTTCCTCATTTTAGATTGTAGACTAGTCAAACACCAGGGGACGAAGTTGATAAATAATGAATTTGCCAAACCCGCGTGGCAATACAGCTGTGATGTCTTTGACTCCGCGAACGATGGCTGTTATGGCATCTTTCTGTTCTCTCTTTAACACTAAACGAGATTGTCCCGTTCTTTCTAACGCATAGCTTCGTTTACCTTGCGATTCACGATGGATACGATACGATTTACACGAGATTTATACACGAGATTTGTTGAAACGAGGAGAAGTGACAAGCCGTTTATACCATGAGTCTTGGCACGAGTTTGGAATGCGCCGACTTCACTGCGTCGGAAATCCGACGCAGAGATCCAGGGTTTCCCAGAGCCTTCGCGGGGGGGGGGGGGGGGGGGGGGGTACGAGAATGTCTTGAATCAATATCAACAAATGTGCAAGGAATTATGGGTAGCTAGTACCCAGGCTATCAAGTTAGTGTCTTGGGAATACCATTCTGAAGTTGATTTATTACCGTTGATGAACTATGATGTACAAAATTTTTAGTTTTATCACAATGGACCTAGGTTATAGAAAAACAATATAAATATCCCAGACTTTTTGCCGAGACTGCGTCATATGACACTCGACCAGTAAGTAGCTCATTGATTACAATCGAGCGTCCTGCTAGTTTTTAAAAAGTCAATGGTTTCGTTCATTTCTGCGAGTCACGGTAAAATAATTTTCTGAGGAGTTAGGTTGCCGAATGTTTGCAAAACCTTTCTTGCAATCTTCAATTCCATCTTAGCTTTATGTCACTATAAATTTCTGCTGATTTTCTGACGTTTATTGCTTGGGTCTGAGTTCTTTTTCGTATACAATTTTAAAGCCTTTTGAATTAAAATATATATATATACTCAGTTTAACATTCCTTTCAAGATACAGTTCATGACAATTGCTTTGTTTTATAGTTCATTACCAGTTCAAAGCGGTCAAATTTGTAGAATGAAACAAAGCAGTTTAATTTAATATTCTTGTCAATATAGTAGAAATATTTGCATTTTAAAAGTAAAGTAAATTTGCAAGTAAAAGTGCGTAAGTTATTTTTTCCGTTAAGTTATAATGAGCTATTGATTTTTCTCTGACTAGAAGAGCTTCGGTTTTACACACCAGACTACGACTAGGTTTTTGCGCTCTCAATGATTATCTGTATAAAATTAATTGTTGCAATTCACCTTTATGTGTCTGTGGAATCGATAAGGAAATTGTAAAGCATTACTTTTTATCGTGTCCCCGTTTTGCTGCTCAACGTGTGGTTTTTCTTCTTACCTCTGCTCCACAAATATGTGGTCAGACATGGTTAGCAAGTGGCGATAATGAAAAACTTAATTATATATTAAATGGCTCTGAAGTTTTAAGTTATGAAGACAATTGTAGTCTGTTTAGCATTGTTCAACAATTTATAATGAGCACTGATCGCTTCTCCCAAACTAACGTTTAGCCAATATTTTATTTTTGTTCGTAATTTTGTTATGTGTGTGCGTGTTTCTTGTAAAATTGTATTGTATATGAACCCCTTAGATAAACAAGTTGCTTTTGGGGTAAACATACTGATTAAATAATTTTAAATAAATAAAAACAATATATTTGCATTTGCTCATTGCTATACATACATATTTTAATTACTTCTTCCCACATGGGGCTTTTCAAGAGCAATTTACATATTGAAATTTTAACATGGCCGAGTCGAAGGCATTTTAAAGGCGCTCCCGGCAGCTGCCATAGACCCATAGGTGCAACCTCGTTCCCAGGGCCTTTTTGAAATTGAAAGTGCGGGAAAAGGCCCTGGCATCGGCTGGTCACAGTACCCAGAAATACTGGGTGTAATAAATTAACAATTTAATTTAGTATGCAAAATCATTCGGAGTAATGACAGTCCCGTGGAAGAAGTTCATTGTAATGGGCGGTCTCACTGGTGCCGTTGGCGGTTCCGTTGAAGCTATTTGATTATAACTGGCACGAAACTATGCATAATTACGTTTCCTGAGCAATGTTTAAGAAAAGCAACCAACCAGGGTCTTTTCCCGCCCTCCTAATTTCAAAAAGGCCCTGGGAACGAGGTTGCTATAGGGGTTGGTTTTGCCGAGGGAGGAGAACCCGGCGAAAACCCCTCGAAGCAAAGGAGATCTTGTGCTTCGAGGGATTTTCACCGGGCTTCCGGGTTTCCTCTACTCACCAGACGGTCACCCATCCAAGTACTAACCCCGTCCAACTGGGTAACTATTGGCGAGAAGCAGCGCGCTTACGGCACACGTCACCCGTGCTCACCCCATTGTTGATTATTCAGTGTTTTCTTCCCCCCTCTTTCTAGATAAATCAAATGCTACAATCAACTGTACTACTCCTGTGAATGTCACAGAAGGTGAAAACGTTTCATGTGTTTGTTATGGAGTGGGTGGTAGTCCTCTTCGTAGTCCTCCTCCTACTGCATATTGGCTTAAAGATAACAATCCAATACCTATAACAAAGGGAAATCTCAGTGCGCTACTGGATATAAAAAACGCCAGTAAGAACAATATAGGGACGTACACTTGTCGAGTGCGAAGTGGAACTTTAACTGATGAACGACGAGTCAACGTTACTGTTCTTCGTAAGTATTTATGTTCAGTTATATAAGTAGTATTATTATTAAATATAATCACATGTTAAATATTGTGTAAGAAACACACGCACATGCTTCCTTCGAATTAATTTGGTTTGATAATAGCAAAGATGTATAACCTTCTCTGATAACTCATTATGCACATGTGACGTCAATTGTCAAACAACCTGAAATATCTGAAGAACAAAGCAAGGAAACGAAAAACTACAAAAGGCGTTACTTTGTCATTTTAAGTGTTCTTTCAAATAAGACAAACTTAATTTCTTTTCATATAAGCACTTTAAGGTTACATGTCGTTCATTGTTTTTTTAAGATGGGCCAACTTTCATCAACTTTAGCCGCAACGTGACCAACGATACTGCTCAAGTTGGTGACAACGTCAAATTAACATGCCTGGCTGATGGTAATCCCAAACCAAATTACAACATTACTTTTATGAAAAACCAAACGTTTGAGGGAATATTGATAATTAACAATGTAAATATCAATGATGTTGGAACATATCGCTGTGTTGCCAAGAATAATTTTGGTAGCAAAGAGGCAGAACTAGTTCTCAATGTGACGGCAAAAGCAACAGAGTCAACGACAACCGCGTCTACAACTACCCCGTCTACAACTACCCCCACTTCGTCTACAGGTAGCTCGTCTAAGACTAGTTCTACAGGGCATGTTACACCTACAGCTACAGGTAAGGGAATGTGTTTATACCTAAAATATCAATAATTCACGAAAAGGCAAACCTGGATGTTAATTAGTATGCTGTACGTATTCCATAGAACATCCTCCTGGTTTGCGTAAATGTTTCCTTCGAAATGGCTTGAATCTCCAAAATAATTGGTGAACATGGTTAGTTAGGGGCCGATTATATGGAGATTTTCAGCCCGGGCTGAAATTTCAACCCGGTTATTATTATCTTTAATACGAACGTAGCGATTACATGGAGAAATTCAACCCGCGGGGTGAAAGTTTGGGCGCATTTCCATGCCATGAGTTTCTGCCACCACTGTGGGAAGAAGTGAAACCTCTGCTCCTGAATCACAAATAAACTCGTGCGTAAACGTTGTGGTTTGAAACTGACGAACACTTCCGGTTAATGTTATAAATTGCTTTTCTGCCGCTGAGAACGAGTTTAATTTTAGGGCTTGTCGATCCCAGCCGCTTTGAAGTTTAAAGACGGCGATTGACGAGGACATGGAGCGTTGCATAAAGGTGCTCTATGTCCCTTTTGTCTGCAACGTTGACACAGATTTTTGTACGGGCAATCTTTCTTGAAATGTTCACTCGATTCACAATGAAAACATCCCCGCCCTCTCGTGCTTCTTTCTCTCAGATTTCTCGGCGGGAACTTTCTCTTTCCAACGAAGCTCACGCGTTTGCCGTTATCGCTATCCGCTTGGTCTGCGTCAATTTCGTCGGTTTCTTTTGCTAACGACGCCGCTAAAATCCTCTCTGATCATCTTCCTGAAAGAAATAATTTACTTCAATTAACGGCGTCGCGTCAAGCAGGAATTTAAGCATGTTTATGTTAATCAGCTGCGAACACTTTCATTGCATTCTGCGCGTGTTAGCGATAAAGTTATTATAGGTAGCAAGTATTTTATTCTTGTAACAAGTACTGTATAATATGCGTGATGCTTAATTTAATCACAAGAAACCAATATTGAAGAAATGATATTCGGTTAAAAAGTCGGAAATTCTAAAAGTTTATAGACGTTCATTGAAGACAAGTTTATCCCTCCCTCCCCCTCCCTTTACAATGTTGACTAGGAAATAAGGGACGCTGTGAACGTGAAAATGAGCACTTAAATAGTCACCAACATTGAACAAGGGGGCCGGGGGAACATAAAATGGAAAATGTTGCTTTTTAAGTTGAAGTGTCCCAACACTTTTGTCACTGATTGTAGTTACAGTTCTTTAAAAAAGTAACTAGTTATTGTTACTTCTTCAAAAAGTAACTATAGTTATAGTTACAGTTACTTCTTCAGAAAAAGTAACTAGTTTCAGTTACAGTTACTTAAAAATGTAACTAGTTACTGTAACTAGCTACTTGTAACGAAGTTACTCACAGCACTGGCTTTAGGAAACAATGAAAATAATTCAAACAAATTCAACAAAATAAGAATTTCACAATTAATACTATGTTTGCCATAAATGTACGGTTGATATAATTTGACAAATCAAATAACAGCAACACACCACATTTGAATTCGAAAATATAATACTAACTAATATTTCTCATGTTGCGATCGTCTCTCAAAACAACAGCTTTCAATCCCATATTCTTTCGTTTCACCAGCTGGTCTTCGATGAGTACGTTTAAAAGTGAGTTGACCGCACTTTCTTGCCAGCAGAGTGGGCTGATGTTCCTCGTTTTAGATTGTAGACTAGTCAAACACCAGGGGACGAAGTTGATAAATAATGAATTTGCCAAACCCGCGTGGCAATGCAGCTGTGATGTCTTTGACTCCGCGAACGATGGCTGTTATGGCATCTTTCTGTTCTCTCTTTAACACTAAACGAGATTGTCCCGTTCTTTCTAACGCATAGCTTCGTTTACCTTGCGATTCACGATGGATACGATACGATTTACACGAGATTTATACACGAGATTTGTTGAAACGAGGAGAAGTGACAAGCCGTTTATACCATGAGTCTGGGCACGAGTTTGGAATGCACCGACGTCACTGCGTCGGAAATCCGACGCAGAGATCCAGGGTTTCCCAGAGCCTTCGCCGGGGGGGGGTCTGGGTACGAGAATGTCTTGAATCAATATCAACAATTGTGCCAGGAATTATGGGTAGCTAGTACCCAGGCTATCAAGTTAGTGTCTTGGGAATACCATTCTGAAGTTGATCTATTATAGTTGATGAACTGTGATGTACAAAATTTTTAGTTTTATCACAATGGACCTAGGTTATAGAAAAACAATATAAATATCCCAGACTTTTTGCCGAGACTGCGTCATATGACACTCGACCAGTAAGTAGCTCATTGATTACAATCGAGCGTCCTGCTAGTCTTTAAAAAGTCAATGGTTTCGTTCATTTCTGCGAGTCACGGTAAAATAATTTTCTGAGGAGTTAGGTTGCCGAATGTTTGCAAAACCTTTCTTGCAATCTTCAATTCCATCTTAGCTTTATGTCACTATAAATTTCTGCTGATTTTCTGACGTTTATTGCTTGGGTCTGAGTTCTTTTTCGTATACAATTTTAAAGCCTTTTGAATTAAAAAATATATATATACTCAGTTTAACATTCCTTTCAAGATACAGTTCATGACAATTGCTTTGTTTTATAGTTCATTACCAGTTCAAAGCGGTCAAATTTGTAGAATGAAACAAAGCAGTTTAATTTAATATTCTTGTCAATATAGTAGAAATATTTGCATTTTAAAAGTAAAGTAAATTTGCAAGTAAAAGTGCGTAAGTTATTTTTTCCGTTAAGTTATAATAAGCTATTTGATTTTTCTCTGACTAGAAGAGCTTCGGTCTTACACACCAGACTACGACTAGGTTTTTGCGCTCTCAATGATTATCTGTATAAAATTAATTGTTGCAATTCACCTTTATGTATCTGTGGAATCGATAAGGAAATTGTAAAGCATTACTTTTTATCGTGTCCCCGTTTTGCTGCTCAACGTGTGGTTTTTCTTCTTACCTCTGCTCCACAAATATGTGGTCAGACATGGTTAGCAAGTGGCGATAATGAAAAACTTAATTATATATTAAATGGCTCTGAAGTTTTAAGTTATGAAGACAATTGTAGTCTGTTTAGCATTGTTCAACAATTTATAATGAGCACTGATCGCTTCTCCCTAACTAACGTTTAGCCAATATTTTATTTTTGTTTGTAATTTTGTTATGTGTGTGCGTGTTTCTTGTAAAATTGTATTGTATATGAACCCCTTAGATAAACAAGTTGCTTTTGGGGTAAACATACTGATTAAATAATTTTAAATAAATAAAAACAATATATTTGCATTTGCTCATTGCTATACATACATATTTTAATTACTTCTTCCCACATGGGGCTTTTCAAGAGCAATTTACATATTGAAATTTTAACATGGCCGAGTCGAAGGCATTTTAAAGGCGCTCCCGGCAGCTGCCATAGACCCATAGGTGCAACCTCGTTCCCAGGGCCTTTTTGAAATTGAAAGTGCGGGAAAAGGCCCTGGCATCGGCTGGTCACAGTACCCAGAAATACTGGGTGTAATAAATTAACAATTTAATTTAGTATGCAAAATCATTCGGAGTAATGACAGTCCCGTGGAAGAAGTTCATTGTAATGGGCGGTCTCACTGGTGCCGTTGGCGGTTCCGTTGAAGCTATTTGATTATAACTGGCACGAAACTATGCATAATTACGTTTCCTGAGCAATGTTTAAGAAAAGCAACCAACCAGGGTCTTTTCCCGCCCTCCTAATTTCAAAAAAGCCCTGGGAACGAGGTTGCTATAGGGGTTGGTTTTGCGGAGGGAGGAGAACCCGGCGAAAACCCCTCGAAGCAAAGGAGATCTTGTGCTTCGAGGGATTTTCACCGGGCTTCCGGGTTCCCTCTACTCACCAGACGGTCACCCATCCAAGTACTAACCCCGTCCAACTGGGTAAATATTGGTGAGAAGCAGCGCGCTTACGGCACACGTCACCCGTGCTCACCCCATTGTTGATTATTCAGTGTTTTCTTCCCCCCTCTTTCTAGATAAATCAAATGCTACAATCAACTGTACTACTCCTGTGAATGTCACAGAAGGTGAAAACGTTTCATGTGTTTGTTATGGAGTGGGTGGTAGTCCTCTTCGTAGTCCTCCTCCTACTGCATATTGGCTTAAAGATAACAATCCAATACCTATAACAAAGGGAAATCTCAGTGCGCTACTGGATATAAAAAACGCCAGTAAGAACAATATAGGGACGTACACTTGTCGAGTGCGGAGTGGAACTTTAACTGATGAACGACGAGTCAACGTTACTGTTCTTCGTAAGTATTTGTGTTCAGTTATATAAGTAGTATTATTATTAAATATAATCACATGTTAAATATTGTGTAAGAAACACACGCACATGCTTCCTTTGAATTAATTTGGTTTGGTAATAACAAAGATGTATAACCTTCTCTCACAACTCATTATGCACATGTGACGTCAATTGTCAAACAACCTGAAATATCTGAAGAACAAAGCAAGGAAACGAAAAACTACAAAAGGCGTTACTTTGTCATTTTAAGTGTTCTTTCAAATAAGACAAACTTAATTTCTTTTCATATAAGCACTTTAAGGTTACATGTCGTTCATTGTTTTTTTAAGATGGGCCAACTTTCATCAACTTTAGCCGCAACGTGACCAACGATACTGCTCAAGTTGGTGACAACGTCAAATTAACATGCCTGGCTGATGGTAATCCCAAACCAAATTACAACATTACTTTTATGAAAAACCAAACGTTTGAGGGAATATTGATAATTAACAATGTAAATATCAATGATGTTGGAACATATCGCTGTGTTGCCAAGAATAATTTTGGTAGCAAAGAGGCAGAACTAGTTCTCAATGTGACGGCAAAAGCAACAGAGTCAACGACAACCGCGTCTACAACTACCCCGTCTACAACTACCCCCACTTCGTCTACAGGTAGCTCGTCTAAGACTAGTTCTACAGGGCATGTTACACCTACAGCTACAGGTAAGGGAATGTGTTTATACCTAAAATATCAATAATTCACGAAAAGGCAAACCTGGATGTTAATTAGTATGCTGTACGTATTCCATAGAACATCCTCCTGGTTTGCGTAAATGTTTCCTTCGAAATGGCTTGAATCTCCAAAATAATTGGTGAACATGGTTAGTTAGGGGCAGATTATATGGAGATTTTCAGCCCGGGCTGAAATTTCAACCCGGTTATTATTATCTTTAATACGAACGTAGCGATTACATGGAGAAATTCAAACCGCGGGGTGAAAGTTTAGCCTGGGTTGAAATTTCAGCCCGGTTCGCGTTACCCGGGATGGAATTTTCAGACCAGTCAACTGAGCTGAAATCGTCCATGTAATCGCTCAAAATTTTTAGCCTGGGTTGAACTAAGCGTATGAACGGTGTCATTACGCAGCCGCAAAACAAAGATTCTTCGAATTCCTTCGAGTTATTGATTAAAATTTTGGTTTCAGCCCAGGTTGAAATCGCTCATGCAATCGCAATAAAAACTCAGCCCTCCTAACCGGTTGAAAGTCTCCATGTAATCTAAGATGCATTTGTATTTTAAGCCATATACTGTATAGGATTTATAAGGCGAGTTGTGGTAAATGCCATACAGTTCGGCCGCTCATATTGCATTTAATAAAATGCAAAAGAAATTTTTGTGACTACCGCTGACCTGTCAGCGGGAGCCACAATGTCGGCGTGATCTTGCTTGATTGATTCAGGATGCTATAAAACACGGGCGGGGAAACGCGCATATAATTTGGCGAGCTACACACGTAAAAATCTCGCAAGTTGTTACAGCATTGTTGCCTGAACAATGCTGTAACAACTTGTTGACATATGTGAACAACATTGATAAATGAACAACATTGTTCATCATTGTTTCAACAAGTTGTTACAGCTTGATGAAACAACAACCGTTGTTCACGCATGTTGTAGCAACCGA
This sequence comes from Paragorgia papillata, assembly GCA_035771165.1. Taxonomy (NCBI): domain Eukaryota; kingdom Metazoa; phylum Cnidaria; class Anthozoa; order Scleralcyonacea; family Coralliidae; genus Paragorgia; species Paragorgia papillata. The sequence goes on from JAWNZC010000046.1 coordinate 264,713, forward strand.
AGAACGTGTTGATACATCAACCATGTTCACCATTGTTGTAACAATGTTGTTCATCGTTGTTATTTCATCATGCATGAACAACGTTGTCGAATCAACAAGTTGTTTTTCGTTGTTCCAACAGGCGTGAACAAGTTGTTCGTTCAACAACTTGTTACAGCATTGTTGACTGTTCGTGAACAAACACGCGAGGAGACTATGGACCACGGTCACGTGAAGGTCACGTGTATGGTTACGCGTAATCTCACGTGAGCATAGTTCATTTGAACTTTGCTCCTTGACGGAACAACAGCGGGCATCGTTGAAACGATGTTTTCATGTGTTGAAACGGGTTTTCCCACTGCTTCTTTCCTCATTTTATTTTCCCTTTGCTGCATTGCCATAGTCTTCTGTATGAACAAATCACTTGGTAAAACTTTGTCAAGATTAGACTGGCATACACTATGTTTATCCATCTCAAAGAGGTAAGAATATAAATACATTATTAAATAACTTCAATGTTATTTTAGCTCGTTGGCATTGCTAAATGCTATCATTAATTAATACATGTCCCTTCTCTCTCATTTTGTTTCCAGCTTAAAACCCAAGAAAAAGCAAAGAATTTTAGGTAAGTTTATTTGTTCGCACTGTTCAATACTGTCAGTAGAAACAGTGAATTTTTATACGATACATAACTGCAAATTTAACTGTCAAAACGGAAAGACACTTTATACTTTGGAATATTAATGTTCTTCTGTCAAATATAATTTATCGTTCCTCGTTTTTTTTTAGAAAGTACATGTGAACTGGAGTGTATTAGCTTTAATAGCTTATTTACAAAAAGGTAAGACATGTTAAAAATCCTTAAAAAATGTTTACTAAAAAAATGTTTAAGTTACGTTTTGTTTTCTTCCATAGAAATTAGTCGGAATGCTGATCTCTTGGCTTTTTTGAGGCAAAAGTGAAAGAATTTTTTGTTTCTTCTTCTTCTTCTTCTTCTTTTACGCCTTAATCCCTCGCGGGGTCGGCCGCTCTAGTACGCTGACGCCAATAAACTCTGTCTTGGGCATCCTCTTCTCTCAGGTTCAATAACCTCATATCTCTCTTTAAGGCATCTCTCCATCTCATCCTCTGCCTACCAACCGTTCGTCGACCTTCTATCGGATATCTCCATGCAATCTTTATCGGGTTATCCTCCTCTCTTCTCACCACATGACCGTACCATCTCATTCTAGCTTCTCTAATCTTCTCCGATATTGCCATTACGCCAACTTCATCTCGTATGTCGTCATTTCTACGTCTCTCTCTTAATGAGATTCCATGCATCCATCTCAGCATTCTCATTTCTGTTCTATCCAACTGTTGCTCCTCCTTCTTCCGCAAAGCCCACGTTTCAGATCCGTACATTATAACTGGTCTCACCACTGTGGTGTATATCTTCGTTCTCAGTCTCCTAGGCATTTTCCTATCCAACACCACACAGCTCACTTCCCTCCACTTCGCCCATCCGCTCTTTATCCTCTCTCTGACATCTTCCTCCTCTCTCTGACATCTTCCTCAGTGCCTCCCTCTTTACTTATTATTCCTCCTAGATATTTGAACCTTTCCACTTGTTTCAAAATGTTTCGATGTGCGTCTTCTACCTCTATCAGTTCATCTCTTCCTCGTTTTGCACTGACCATCACTTCTGTTTTATCAACATTAACTTTCAGTCCTCCTCTTTCCATGCAGTTCTGCCACTCCATTATCCTTCGCTGTAAGTCTTCCTTTGTTTTTTCCATTATTACCAAATCGTCTGCGTAGAGCAGCTCCCAAATGCTTTCCGTACCAACAACTTCGGTGAGTACATCGAGGACAACCACAAACAGGAAAGGGCTCAAAGCTGAGCCCTGATGCAATCCCACTCCAATCTCAAATTCTTCCGTTTTTCCATACAAGGTGTGAACTCTGGTTCTACTTCCTCTGTACATCTCCTTTACCAGCTTAATCAAAGACTCCGACACTCCTTTCCGTCTCAGTGCCCAGTATACGACCTCCCTTGGGACCCGGTCGTATGCCTTCTCCAAATCTACAAAAGCGTAGTACATCTTTCCGTTTCCTTCCAATCTCTTCTCCTGCATCTGCCTCACTATATATAATGCGTCAACCGTACCCTTTCCTTTCATGAATCCAAACTGCGTCTTGCTTATGCTAATTTCGGCTCTTAGTCTTTCATCAGTAACTCGTTCCATAACCTTCATCACGTGTTCTGTTAGCTTTATCCCTCTATGGTTTTCGCACTTCAACACATCTCCTTTATTTTTATATATAGTTACCAGCTCACTCTTCTTTCAGTCATCAGGCATTTTCATTTCCTCTATTATTTTCTGTGCAAGTTCTAGAGTCCACTCCACTCCTCTCCTTCCCATTGCTTTGAGTAAATCAATAGCCACCTCAGATGGTCCTGCCGCTTTTCCTGACTTCATCTTCCCCATTGCTCTCTTAATCTCCTCCATTGATATTTGGTTTATTGGTCCTTGTGTCTTTCCTACTTCGTCCAGTTCCCCTCTTTCATTTTCGGCATTTAGTAGGGTGTTGAAGTATTCTTTCCATCTGTCCTTTATCTGTTGCTCATCTTGTAATAGGTTACCATTACTGTCCTTTATCACTCCTATTTTTCCCCGGTCTTGTCTTTTCATTTGTCGTGCCCTTGCTATTCTGTAGATTTTCTTTTCACCTTCTCTTGTTCCCAGACTTTCATACAGTTCTGTCTCTGCTTCATCTTTCGCTTCCTTAACCGCTCTCTTTGCTTCTCTGTTTGCCAATCGGTACCTTTCCTCTGCCTCTCTGTTATCATTTTTCTTCCACTCTTTGAAAGCCGCTTTCTTTCTTTTCAGGCTATCCCGTAATCCGTCATTCCACCACCAGTCATCTTCTTGTCTAGCTCGTGCTCCTGATGTACGGTCCACTACTTTCTCTGCAGCTCTCACGAGACTACCCTTCATACAACTCCACATATGTTCGACTCCCTCTCCATCTCCGATTTCTGCTCTTATCCTTTCTACTTCTTCTCTAAATTCTTGCAACTTTTCACCTTTAAGTTTCCAGCATTTCAGTTTACTTTTTCCTGTTGTTTTCAGCTTGCACTGTTTCCATATGCTGTCCATCACCACTAATCTATGTTGCCTCACACAGTCCTCTCCTGGGATAACTTTGCAGTTTTTCACCCTTCCTCTTTCTCCTTTTCTTGTCATCAAATAATCTATTTGGCTCTTATGTCCTCCACTATCATATGTAATTATGTGCTCATCTTTCTTTTTAAACAAACTGTTAACAAATATCAGCTCCATGCTTTCGGTAATCTCAAGCATTCTCTCTCCTTCTTCATTCCGCTCACCGTATCCATGTCCTCCGTGTGTGCCTTCATAACCATCTGCTAGTCTTCCTATTCTTCCATTTAGATCTCCTCCCACTACCAGATATTCCGTGTCAGGCACTTCTCTTATAGATTCCTCAAAATCGTTTCTAAAATTCTCTTTTTCTTCATGTGTACATCCAACTTGTGGTGCATATACTGAAATCACACTCATTAGCCTATTCTGCATCACGAACTTCACAGTAATAAGTCTGTCATTATATCTCTTCACATCCAGAACTTTATTTCGATATTCTCCCCGTACTATTACTCCCACTCCGTTTCTCTTAGCTCTGCTGCCGCTGTACAAAATCTTACACTCTCCTCCGAGGTCTCGGGCACTCTGCCCCGCCCATCTCGTTTCTTGGACGCATAGAATGTCAATCTTCCTTCGGCTCATCACATCTGCAATTTCCCTTCCTCTTCCTGTCATGCTTCCAACATTCCATGTGCCTATTCGTGTTTTTATTTCTTCCACTCTCTTCTTTAGCCTTGGCCGTGGGTTCCGAGGTACCCCTCGCTCATTTCTCGGGTTGACCGGGGGATGCCAACACGCATCGCTTGCAGGGTATGCCCTAGCCCTATTTCTCATTGTCAGCATACTTTCCATCATTAATAATAATTTGAAGCAAGGAGTTTTATGGCCGCATGCTCTTGCTGTCGCCAACCACAAGTTTTTGGCAGTGGGCCTAGCCTTTGCCTTAAAAGGCACAAATCCTGCAAGGCAGCAGGTGGTAATTTTCGGGATACCCTCCCTAGGAGGACTGCCGACCGAGGCTGATGAGCTCCTCCTGCCCAAATGTAGCAGACTATTCCCCGCCGGATGCTCGCCCGGTATTTCAAGGTCTCGGAAGTTATTAACCTAAATCCTTGTTTTTCTTCTTAAATTCTTTTTGTATAAACTATGGTTGTGGGAGTTAAATAATATCAATGAAAATGGAAATGGAGAAGAACTGAAAGCGCCGCCAGAGAACCGGGGAAAACTGGAGGATACGTGTGACTTTGTATTCAAATGATCACTTCAATAAACGTTTTTAAAATTCATGGATGTGTTTGCGTGATATTTTCGTCTTCAATAATAGTGATATTAATATTTTTTGTGATTTTATAAGAAAATTAATAAGCGAGACAACCGCGGTGCACAAAAATGTTGTTTTAACAACTTGTTCACAAATGTTATACCGTCGATTGCATCTAAGGATGGACACCGTTGATAAAAAACATTACCTCCGCCAGCGTCAGACTTCAACGTTTCCCACGAGCATTTGACAGGTTTCTTTTAGTTCAACCAATCACCTTCAGACTGGTTAAACATGATTGGTTGAGCTAAAAGAAACCTGTCAAATGCTCGTGGGAAACGTTGAAGTTTGATGCTGAAAAAACGTTGAAATTTCCTGGTGGGTCACAGTGTTTAAAGAACTTGGACGTACGTTTGTTGAACAGCGGCCGGAAAAAATTTGCAGGCCCTCTCAAAACTATCGCCTCTATATAGGGCCTAGTCTCGCTGTGCATAATGGGATCGGTCACCATTTTGTTTACAGGATCTGGCAGGCCCTCTAAACAGTGTGTCCTTTCCATGATGCAATAGGGCCTGTGGAGGAGGCAGTACGTGTGATGCATCAAAGGACTGGCACGAGCGCGCTTGGGCTCAGAAAATCAACAAAAACACAATTTCAATGGCGGCCAAAAAAATGAAGTGTACCCGAGATAAATTCCTCTTTTTCAAAAGGAAGAAAACTTATTACTGCCATTAGAAACGCAAATAAAGAACAAGTAACTCCTTCAGATTAAATTTGTTTTAATTATATGTTGTCAAGGATTTATTTTAGATTAATAAAATCACAATTGTTTATCGTGAGAGTTGAAAAAATTCCTAAAAATTTACAATTTTTGAAGGGCGCACGCCGTTAAAATCATGTTTTCTCTGCGAATCGGTTGACAAAAGTGAATTTGAATACACCAACGTAAAGACAATTAAATAGGCTTTCGAAGTGACATAGTCACCGAACGTGCTTTTTTGTGCTTTTTTCGTAAAATTGACATTTCGCCAACCCATTTTTGAAAATTTTCTTTTCCAGTCTCGCCACTGACTATAGCTTTATAAACTGAAAAACTGCTAAGTAGTGCTAACACTTTCAAGTTTAAAACCCCTTGCTTCTTCTAAAGAGCAATCACATGAATATATACACAGTACTAAAACCCTGTTGCCAATAGTGTTAAACATACGAGGAGAACTTTTAAAACAAATTTCAACCAAATGATGTAAATAAAATGCCATAGTTTACTACAAGTCTGCATCACTATGTCTGCATGCGACTCAAGCTAGCTATATAGTTTACGACGGTAAAAACAAGATTATAGTATTCTTTGTTTGCCAAATTTTATGTGCACAGAAATACTATAACGTTAACAACAGGCTTGCTCAAATTTTAGCGGAAAGCATTTAAAAGAAACAATAAAAATCGAGAACGTTTCGGCTTTGTGTTTATATCCAGAGTAAACAATCTTATGCAGTTCAGTTTATTTTGTTTAGATAATATCATAACGCTTTAAAGAATAAACATGAAACTAAAAAACACTCTTACGTCCATGCATGCAGATTAACATTATATATGTGTACGAGAAACTGGTAACTACAATTATTGCATTTTGCAGACAAAATTCGATCATACTAAGCTTTATATATCTGAAAATTAAATTACAGTTGTCGAATGCCGAAGACAGTACTCTAGTCAAATCTACAGCACAAGCGACCAACAACGTACGATAATATAGTTGATAGATATTTTACATACAAAAAGAGTACTGAAGTGTCTCTTACCATCTACTTCTGTCTCCGTTTTAAACACATCTGATCAGTCAAGTCCATTATTTACAGATTACAGTTAGATATACAGTTGGTTTTCACGGCCGCTTGAAGTTTGACTATTTTTTTTGTAGCTCCTAAAGTTTGAGATTCATTCAAGACTATAAGTAGTATGTATAGGAGGTATATAGTTCATTAAAATAACATTTATAGAGCAAATAAAGCAAGATTACGACTTAAAAAAAGCTGGAAACGACACATATACTTGGTAGCATGGAGGTTTGACTTTCACAGACCACAGGTACAGTCTTCGGCTTCGTCTTGAGGTATCTGAATCAGCCATATAAACATGCAGTTATAGTGAATCTTTTTTTTTTCATCATTACTGTAATTTTTAATGCGGAGGTTTCTTAGCATCTTCTTTCAGCCGTCTCAGTTTTCTTCGCTCAATGGTTTCTTCTACTTTCGAAAATGAAATTTAAAAATCGAATTAGCTCGAAGTGATATATACGGGGGGTACGCGCATCACACATAGATCAGGGCTCCCATTGCCGTTTCCCCGCCCGTGTTTTATAGCGCCCTGGTTGATTGAGTGAGTGAGCGCTTGTCTTGGACCTCATTTACGTCATACTCGCGCAGTCATCGCCAGATATTCGACACGATCGCTATATAGTCGAGAAGATCGCCATTGATCGCCAGGTATTCGGGAAGTACTCGAGTTGTTTTCGTGGCCTCGTGGGGAATAAACTAAAGTGAATCACAGTTTGATTTTTGAAAAGTGTTAATATATTACTTTGCAAATCTTTTCTTCTTGGAGCGGTTTCTGTCATTGATCAGTTTATACAAGGTAAGAAATAGTTTCAAAACTGTGACGTTGTTTATCTTATATACTATATACAAAATCTATAAATACTTGATCGGATCTCAAAGCCAGAAATATTCAGCTTATAAAGTTCGCTAGAAGTAGGGCCTTCAACTGTGTCCTGTTTTAAAGCTCTTCTTTTATCGAAGAAATTGTCAATATTAATGATAAAATCACTCTATGAATTTAAGTTTAATTTTGGTTGAATTGTGTGTTGTGCTCACTGGTCAGTGACTCATCACTCATGTTTACACTGCATGTACATGTAAGTATATATCATACACTATTAAGAGTGAGAAATGTGTTTTAACCAACTTTGAGCTAGGTGTTTTGATATTAGATCAAACACAACTTTTGAGTGTTTCAAGATCAAACAAATCAGGAAATGAATCAGTTGTCAAATGAATTAGTATTTTAAGATAAGTTTGAGGTCAAAGTTGGCTTAATCTATCCGTAGTTAATAGAAAATATACATGGTTTGGAAGCTCAACAAAAGTCATTGTTTTTTGTTTTTGTTCAGGTTTGGAAATTTTTGCACTTTCTCGGCTACTGAACATATTGTGCTTTCTGTATAATGAAGCAATCATCCAATAGCAACGTTTGGGTTCAATCACTCAACTGTACTGTTTAAATATTAATAAACCTAAAACAAAGGATTTGGCACCTTCATGTACCTTTCAACATGAATCGTAGCTTGATTGTTAACCGCTTTGAAGTTTGCCAGGTTTCCAAACCATGTATATTTTAATTAACTATGATCTATCTTGGAAGTGTTTGATCACATATCAAACCTTTGTCTCGCTAATGATTTTCCTGTGTGTTTGGTTTATGAATATTAATGAGTTTGAGAAGTATATATCACAGTGCCCTGTATTTACACTATATACATGTATATAAGAAATTTATGCGGACAAAATATATTGGCTGTTTTACAAAACCTTGACTTGGTGCTTTGTTTACTTGTTTTAGGTGTTGTTCAATATCTTGTATAATGAAATTAAGAAACCAAAGTTTGTGTACATCAGAGCTGCAACGGCGGTCTGACCACAGAATAGTAGATACACCAGAAGTCTGACCCTTGTGAAAGTACTAAAATATTCTATAATCTGGTGTCTAAGTGCCACCAATTGTATATTTTGATAAATTGTTGAAAAGCTATTGTGAAGTGTTCGGAAACTTAAAGCCTTGAATATGTTGAAAGCCTTGAAATGAAGAAATATATCTGTTGAAACTACAATATTGAGTATTGTCGTACTGTCTTATTTAAAATACTAGCAGAATCACAAAATGTTAGTGATGTGCATTACACTTGAATGCCACTGACAGCATATTTATGGCAAGTAAAATGTTGTTTTGGAACATAATGTTGATATTTATCTGGGGTGATTAATTCTTTGAAAGTTTTCGTGGCAATAATGTAATATTGATTATTTTTGTGGAAACACCATGAAGAATATTTATTTGGTAAGCTTTCGGCCTGAGTCAACACGCTGAAATGCTATAAATATTTTACATGGTGTTTCCACAAAAATAATCTACATGTATATGATCTGGGGTGAGTTGTACAAAGATGAGATAGCTTATCTAGTTGATAAGTTCTAGCTAAACAACAGCACTAATCATGCTTTGAACAATCTAATATAAAATTTTATCCACTGAATAGTTATGTACCTGATAGTGTTGTTCAGTGGATAAAAGTTAAATTGGGTTGTTCAAAGCACCACTAGAGTGGTTCTCTAGCTAGGGTTTATCCACCAGATAAGCTATCCATGCTTCGTACAAAAATCTGAATTTTACAAGTTCACTTCATGTAAAACTTGGGGGCATGTTTATGATGCGAATATATGCTGTTTTGGAAACAGCCAGTAAAGATGTATGTATAGTATGTGCCATGTTCAAATTAGCAATACATGTATAAAATGATTTAAAATACTGAACTATCTTTTTTTTGTGTGTGTGTGTGTGTGTGTGTGTGTGTGTGTGTGTGTGTGTGTGTGTGTGTGTGCTTTTCACACATTTTCATGCATTGCTTCTTAAGTCTATATCTCTTTCTGTGCTTTTCTGTGCTTAACAACGGTAGTCACATGTACGCATTGCGTACCTATTTTTAATCCAGCAGGTATTGTAAATAGGATACAAACTCGTCCTAGCTCATTTACATAAACTTTCCGATGGATTTTCTCAGCTTAAACACAGTTTATGTCTTACAGATTGTTGAAAAACCTTAAGAATTAGATGTGTGAATTGGATAGAGCCATATATTTCGGCTCGCGTTGTGAATGCCTATAAGGCTCGGTCTCTCGTATCTATATGTACTATTTACAACATGAGCGGCCGATTAAACATTCATTTGTTTTTTTCATGAATTATTGATGACTATATATATATATATACAATGTTTTCTTTAAAAGAAGAATATTAAGGGTCTGTTTATATGGAAGTGAGTTACCTGGCAAGTTGTAATATTTGAGATGATTAGCATCAACCAAAGTGACAAACAACGAATATAGAAAATTCATCCCGCTATGCCGGGGAATGTTTATCCCGCTTTGTCGAGATCCCGGCTGCCAGTGCCGAGTTCTCGCCAGGGCGAGTTACTCGTCTGCCTCATATAAAGAGAAAATTACGATGGTGATATTACGAGTGTCGATTATTTCTAAGACCCGACCGAGACCAGTTGCGAAAAATGCAACTACCCGGCCTTCGGCGGGAATCGAACCCACGACCTTGGGAACTAGTCCAGCGCCCTAACAGACTTAGTTTCCCAGGGGTTTATAGTTTCCCAGGGTCGTGGGTTCGATTCCCGCCGAAGGCCCGGCAGTTGCATTTTTCGCAAATTGCATTTTGATATGCAAATGACGTCAAATTGTTTCCAAAACCTTTTAACATATTACAAAACCGTGTACGTCTTTGATTGAACGAAATCGCTTGATACTTTGTATGGAGGTACAGACTGCTAAGTTGAGCAACGTCATTCAAGTCTTATGGTCTCCATGGCAATAGATTAGTTTCCAGACCACTTAATTTCCAAAACTAAATTATCTGTTTTTCTCTTCAGTGCCGAACATTTTTGGGTTAGTGCACTGCTGGTTGAGAAACATCCTGCGAGCAGACCCTTATAAATACTCTGCCGAAATCAAGTCGAATCTTTTAAGTCACCCCAAACCTCTGGACTAGTCAATCTCGTTTTCTTCCGTCAAACCGGTTTTTAGGTCGCACGCATTGAATTTAGGGGGAAACCGACTGCCAAATCTGAGCCCGTTGTACTGTATTTGTCGCCAAAAAGATCGTGACATCTGGGAACGAGAGTGAATCTATAGAGTTCGCTGGAATGAATTGTACAATCGCTCTCGTCACTCGATTAAGCTACTATTTATAGACAAACAAACCGAAATTGAATCTCGAAGGATTTCTATTGAGCAATTTTCTTTTGTTGGAAATGCAAGAATAAATTATAAACTCGGACAAACATGAATTGACGTCATCTATGCGCTTCGCTATTAAGTGTTTCTCGCGCATGCTCGACAGACATTCGACTCGATTCGGCAGAGCCTTATTTTACGGTGAGTATTTATAAGGGTCTGCTCGCAGGGTGTTTGAGAAAATTTCCATTGACTTAAACAATTCGAAACTGAAGTTTGAAGTTGGTGCAAAGCTTGCTATATCAGAAAACAATGAATTTTGACAAAATAGTCCCAGTAATTAGCGAGACAAAGTCTATCTTGTGTTCATGCGTATGGCAGTTTTCATCCCGCCTATAGCGAGAAAAAATCATGAATAAAATTAGCTTGTCTGATGATTCGTAACAAGACATAACAATTCTGTTCACAGCTGGTTTATTTGCTTCAAAATCAATCTTTTATTATTCCTGTTTTATACATGTAGTTTTTCTATTATTAACCAATTTCCAAAGCAAATTTTATTTAAAATATATAGATAGCAGTGGTTGAGGAAAAGCTAGTGCCACGTCCTAATAGCGCCAGAAACTGATAGCAAAAACAAACAATAATTACATAGGCTTATATAAAGGTGACTATTAAACTGTTTTAATATAATTCCAATGTTGAATCTCAAAGAAAAATACCAGAACAGAAAATAACGTAGTTAACAGCCTGAAAACCATGCGATATATCGCATTATTACACTTTGAACTGAGTATAGTTCGATGCTGACTTGATGAAACGATATATATATATATATATATATATATATATATATTTCTAAAACTCATTAATAATTCATGAGGAAAACACAAAGAAAATCCATTTTTAATGAGTGTCTGGATATGTGATACAGATTCCTCTTGATTTACATAAACTTTAGCTTTGATTTTCTCGACTTAGACAACGTTTTTTTAGAAAAATTACTACGCCAATGAACTTACCAAATCGGATCGTTTTAGAAGTCATTTACAGAATTCGTGTTCGTTCTGTATCGGGATACAGGCACTCGGCTTCGCCTCGTGTCTGTATACCCCGATACAGAACGGCCACTCATTCTGTAAATAATACTTCTACACTTAAAAACCGCGCAGGAGAGCTTTATCGGATATAAAACACGAGGCGATAGCCGAGTGTTTCATAGCCTCCTTCGCAGCCCTTCTTTGCGGGCCTCGATATTTTCGTCCCCCACGAAGGTCTGCTCAAACGAGCAACACATTCCGTTCCCTTTGTGTACATGGACCAATGAAATTACACCATTGTCGTGCTAAATAAAGCCGTCCTGGGCTGGTATTGTTATGTGTAATTTGTTTAGTCGAAAGCTAATATTTTGAAAAGTTTAGCCTAGAACTTAACGAAATTTACGAAGAATACTGTTTTGACTATGTTCTTGCTGCCTATGCAAACAAATAAGCGTGAAAGTCAGTGTAAAGCCTAAGAGCGTTGAGAGAAATTTAAGATTGTAAACAAACGCTCAAAGGTGTTAACGGTTTTATAGCGTCTGAAGCGACTGCCCAAATTAGTTTACTTGAAAGCTAATATTTCGCTTACTATGCGGATAATAATTATTTACCTGGATACATGGCCAAGGTGAAGGTCAGCCTCCCCGATTTTAGGAGCCTATCTCTGATTGGTCAATTTCTCGGAACGGAATGTGTTGCTCGTTTGAGCAAACCTAGTGTGGGACGAAAATATCGAGGCCCGCAAAGAAGGGCTGCAAAGGAGGCTAAGTGTTTCAGAGCCGATAAAGCCCGTACTGCAAGGTTTTTAAATGACTTCTAAAAAGAATCACTTCATACGTCATTGGCGTAGTAATTTTGAAAATTAAGCTTATCTCAGCTGTTAAAAACCAGCGAGAAACTTAGAGCGAGTCTATATCACATATATAGATCGGATACGCTTATGATTTTTCTTTGTGTTTTCCTCATGAATTATTAATGAATTATATATATATATATATATAAATCAAAAGCGAGGTGAAATAGGAAAGAACTGTAAATTCATATTCTTTATTATTTTAAAGTTTTTATCAAGTGAAAAGCTCGTTGACAATCTTGTTGTTTTAATTAAACACGTTAACTGTTGTGAATCTTTGTGGAACATGTTGATCAACCACTGCAGTTATTCTGTATTATTTACGTGTATTTCTCATAAGTATTTATTGTTTAGATGCACCCACAGGCGAAGAGAAGAAAAGTCCCATTGCCGTCATTGTGGGCGCTGCAATTGGTGGTATCGTCCTTCTCATAATATTTATTGTCCTAATCTGGTATTGCTACTGCAAACGTTCAGGCGGTGAAAGCCGTAAGAGTAAGTAAAGCGTCTTTCTCCATCAATAAAACGTGATCACCTGGTATTATAAATCGATATATACTATTGGACAACAAGTCTTTGTTCTTGTTTAAGTGATTGTCCAATAAAAAATATTGTTGGCAATGTTTTAAACCTCCTAGGAGGGCTGGTTCTCCTCCATATAAACACCCCTTAAAATACATATAAGGCGAAAATTAAGTTTGTCTTATTTGAAAGAACACTTAAAATGACGGCGTAACATTTTCTGCAGCTTTTTGTTTCCTTGCTTCGTTGTTGAGATATTTCAGTTTGTTTGATATATAAATTAAACATTTTGACGTCACCTCTGTCGAAGAAGGTTATTTATCGTCGCTATTAGGGACTTTTTAAGATTCAGACAACGGACTACGGCTACGGTAGAAAGTCTAACAGTGATATTAAATGGTGCTGTATTTATACTTTCAAATTTCAAGATACATAATCACACGGACTCGTTTTGTTCTTAAATTCTTGAAGAAAAACACTTGTTCAATCTATGTTAGTCGCGAGAGTAATGTTAAGCTTCTCCAAGGCTTCTGTTGTGACTCAGGTTCCGCGTTGCCTTTACGACGTCAAAATGCTTTTCCTACGTTGTTAACGGAGCCACGATGGCATGCAAATACTCTTGGGACCGTCATTTGCAAAAGCTCTTTGTATGACATAAAATTCTATTGTTCAAACACGTTGCCGTAGTCCTTAGTCGTGTTTTTTTAAAGTCTCTATATTATCAAACATACTCCCTTGAAAATAGATATGTTTGGTGTTGTGAGAGAAACCATAGTTAATAGAAAATAGACATGGTTTGGAAGCTCACAAAAGTCATTGTTTTATGGTTTTGTTCAGGTTTATGGAAATGTTTGCACTTTCACGGTTACTGAACATATTGTGTTTTCTGTATAATGAAGCAATCATCCAACAGCAACGTTTGGGTTCAATCACTCAACCGTACTGTTTAAATATTAATAAACCTAAAACAAAGGATTTGGCACCTTCCTGTACCTTTCAACATGAATCGTAGCTTGATTGTTAACCGCTTTGAAGTTTGCCGGGTTTCCAAACCATGTCTATTTTCTATTAACTATGGAGAAACACACCCAGACTCTTACTCCGAATTAATTTGGTTTGATAATAGCCAAGATATATAACCTTTTTGGATAACTCATTATGCACATGTGACGTCAGGGTGTTTAATTTGCATCTAAAACAAACTGAAATATCTCAAGGACAAAGCAAGGAAACGAAAAACAGTAAAAGTTGTTACTTTGTCATTTTAAGTGTTCTTTTGAAATAAGACAAACTTAATTTTCATTTTATAGGCACTTTAAAATAGTGAGACAAATCCCGTTAAGATCTGTTTCAAATACAAGAAACCTAATTTTCGTTTCATAGAACACAATTTTCTTACTAAGATTATTTTCGTTTATTTTAGGACGCAGTGGAGGAGAGTAAGTAGTTTTTTAAAAGCGACTTTTTTGACGCGACATTTTTGACACCAAACAGCATCGCTTTTAGCACTTTATTGTTGCGGTGTCCTGACGAGTTAGTGCGAGTTCGTTCGTTCGTGCATGTAGAAGCGATAGCAAGGGACATTTTGGACGCAACTTCTTTAACGCAACACTTTTAACGTGACGTTTTTGAGAATTTATGTTTATTAATTTATGTTTAACGCGAAGTTTATCGGACTTTTTTAACGCGACATTTTACGCCACTTTTTAGACGCGACGTTTTTGACACGACGTTTTTGATGGGAATTTTTCGACACAATCTTTTTGCCGGGAAATTTTTACGCGACGTTTTCGAACGGACATTTTAAACGACTTTTTTGAAGCAACTTTTTTGACGCGATGTTTTCGACAGGACATTTTAAACGACTTTTGAAGCAACTTTTTTGACGCGATGTTTTCGACAGGACGTTTTTGACGCGATGTTCTTGACACGATTTTTTTGATGCGACATTTTTAAAGCGACTTTTTTGACGCTACCTTTTTTCACGCCACATTTTGCGCTACGTTAACCAAATAAGGCATCGACCGTTAGCACTGTGTCTGGTTATATAACTGAATCTGTCATTTCATTTTCTAGAGAAGACATTGTGGTAAATCCTTCATGTTATGAACTTATGGGTGACAGTGTGGATAGAAGCAACGCGTATGAATCTGTTGATGCAGCGAAGATGCAGGCTCGTGCAGCTGACGAAGCAGTACCTAGTAACGAGAGCCCTCCACATGCTAGTAACGGCTTGCCTCCTGTGTATGCGGTGGGTTGATAAGTCAAAGAAAACACCAAAACCACCACCGGAGAAAATAAGTCATTGATACTGAGCGCCAGCGAGCCAGCGTATAATCGTTGGGAGGAAGTTCTGACACTAGTCTTCGTTCTATTTGTCGGGGGGGGGGGGGGGGGGGGGGGAGGAACGCCTGCCACAACAGTCCTATTCATAAAAGCGTCCAAATATAAAACTAAACTCAAAATCAGGCTTTTAATATTTTCATTATTTTCTCGAGAATCATTTTGACAAAACAATCAAAACTTTAGGCCCATTCAAGTTAACGATTAATTTTGAATATTTTCACTGTTCAAGCTTATAAACGTTTAAAGGCCGCGCATCACACAAAGCTCCTCTAGGTAGAGCTCTATTGCAACGCTTGACGAGTTGACAGTTTGTGTGCATTAAAGTGGTTCTCTGATGAAAATATTGTTGGCAATGTTTTTGCGTAATTCTAAAGATGTTATGGTAGTTGGTAATCGTGCAAAGTTTCATTTCAAAATTTGTTGAAGAAAATGTGATATTTTACGCGTGAAGTTTGTATTTTGGAGCGCCGCCATTAAAGTGGCCGAGCTTGAGAAGAATGAGTCGAGGAAGCTTATGACGTCATAGACTCAATAACAACAATGACCCTTTTGTTGACAACAACAATGATTTTTGTTTTTGTTGAGTCTGTGACGTCATAAGCTTTCTCGACTCATTCTTCTCAAGCTCGGTCAATTTAATGACGGCGCTCCAAAACAGAAACTTCACACGTTAAATATCACATTTTCTTCAACGGATTTTGAAATGAAACTTTGCACGATTACTATATACTACTCTTTAGGATTATGCAAAAACATTACCAACAATATTTTCATCAGAGAACCACTTTAAGATTCTTTGAATAGGACTATGACAGGCGTTCATTTCTTCTGCCCGAAAGCAGACCTGCCCCCGAGCACAATACCAGCCACGCAGG
Organism: Paragorgia papillata; assembly: GCA_035771165.1. NCBI lineage: Eukaryota > Metazoa > Cnidaria > Anthozoa > Scleralcyonacea > Coralliidae > Paragorgia > Paragorgia papillata. The sequence continues at coordinate 280,749 of JAWNZC010000046.1, forward strand.
CTAGTTTGTACCCTGCAAGTCAGAGTCCCTTTCCGACACACCCAGGCTTTAGGGGAAAGTGGGCTCTGCCAACAAACTCGATCTTCGCCCCAAGTTTGGGGCGAGTTAGTCGGGTTTTGAACTGGTCAAACAAGTTTTAGTTTATGAGCACGCGCAAGCAGGAAAATAGCAAGTAACGCGTTAAAGCCTGGGCTCAAAATAGTATCTTGGCAACCGTTCACGCATGCTCAAAAAGAATTACCGGGCCTGCTGGCATAGCCCACTTTCCCCCGAAGCCTGCGTAGGTCGGAGAAGGGCTCTGACTCGCACGGTAGCTAGTTTGAGACTTGAGTACGGATTTTTTAGATATCGTCAGTCACCGACATTTTTGTCGCCGGATTTCTGAATATCGTCAGTTACTACACGTTTTTGTTGCCGAATTAAGTTGATTGATTTGTGTTCAGATTTTTGTTTGCCTGATAAAGCCGGCATCATATCATTGCGTATCTTGTATCCATTATGTCTACGACCTTTTTCTATGGGTGTCAGAAATTTGTATAGGTAATCGCATGGGGCCGAAGATAACCTGACGGAGTCAGGCTCGCTTTTCCCTTCCTGCGGGAAGTGGAAACTTGCAGGCGGAAGAAGGGAAAGAGGGCCATCCTCGTACCCAGGGTCTTATCTCCGCTCCCCCGCTCACCGCTGCGAAAAGACCCTGGTTGGGGCTGGTCACGTGTCTCCCAGAATATGGGAGATAACAAACTTTTCTTGTCAGGGTCGGGTGGTTGTTTTGAAAATTTGTCGCAGTACCTCGAATCAAGAATATTTACAGTATAGCTCTGAATATCGAGGAAAGCTCATTGCGCAAATTAAACACTCCATGGATAACAATCTGGTATTATTGAATTACAATTCTGAACTTCTACAAAAGCCTTCCGTCGTTCAATCCGACGAGCAGCGAGATTCTGTATTCTTCGAATGGATTTCTACAGTCATCACTCATCAGCGATCTGATATTAGCAGCCTGAAGATTTTAAATTTTACAGTAAGCGGATTTAAATTTCCTTACAATCAACTGAATCAAGACTATGCGAAATTCACAAATTCTTTTGGTTGACAATCGTTTGAACCTCCATTCGAAAGAAAGTGTGGAAATTATCCCACAGCCCTTGCAAGGGCCAACGCTCGCGGAATTCATATACAGATTCAACACCTAGGGCTTGCAGCTGTCAACAAGGCTTTACATTCTTATTCTGTGCTTTAGAAATTCCAAGAGGTTAGTTCATTACATTTACTATTTCTTTAATTTCTACATCGCATACAACAATTTCATGCCGTTTCGTAACGTGCAGCGGCGGGCCGGTGTGCACTTATACTTGAACTATATTGCTGATTGGGCCGATTGCTGATATCGCTACACAGGCCAAGGGAGCACGCCAGACTGACCTGTGTTTCTTCTTTGGTCGGAGTTATTTAATTTCATTTATATTCAGCCATTTTGAATAATGCGGTATATATCATTAGCGTATCGCAGGCGCGGGTTACGGCGCCGAAGGAAACCCGAGCGCGTTACGAAAATTAACGGTCGGAAGGAAGATAAATAAGGGGAGTGAAACGCCAAGAGATTTTGTAAGATGATGCTGGTTGACCGTTGCTAGGAACATTTCCGTTGCTAGGAACATTTCTAATTATGGTCGATATACATGTATGATGTCACTATCCATCCAAAATGAAATAGTGAAATAAAAGCAGCTTGCTGCGAGGGCAGTGTTGAAATGCAAGTCGAAATATAGCAAGGTTGCCGAAACATGAAACGTAGTCTAACATTTTGACTTTATATTAAAGGGCCTTGGCTCCAATCGCTCGAAACGTGAGACATCTACGTTCTATGTTTCGGCAGTACATAAACAAACTAATACTATCAGTAGATCGAAGGCGGATTTCAGTTGATATGTGACGTGTTTCTTAAGTTCTTTGAATTTCGAACTTTACTTGGACGATGTAATTTAAATACAGCATTCGAACAGTATATTCTTTCTCTGACTATGTCTTTGCAAGTGGTTCGCTGTTGGCTAGCGATTTATATGTTTTATTAAATAGTGTTTGCTAGACAGGAATTGAGGAATATCAGAAACGCTGGGACGGTTGGGTCATGGGTTGTAACTGCTGGGAACTTATAAACGTTTGTTAAACTTACCTCGCGTGAACAACCTAATTGATTGTTGACAGATCAAGGGCTACGAGCATAGCTAGATTTCAAAACCCAAATAACGCATCGCCATTGGTCAATACTCCTTCACGTGACGGTTGTTTCACTCCCCTCCTTTTGTCTTCCCTCCTTTCTCCGCCCTCGTAAACGCTCGGGCTCGGGTTTCCTTCGGCGCCGTAACCCGCGCCTGCGATACGCTAATGATATATACCGCATTATTCAAAATGGCTGAATATAAATGAAGGAACTCCGTACAAAGTCAAAGAAGAAGAAACACAGATCAGTCTGGCGTGCTCCCTTGCACAGGCTAAACACGGCGCAGAGCGGTTGCAGTCTTCTCACAGAACCAATTTAAATGGCATTCGCTCGAAACGTATATCTAACTTTACTATATTTGAATTTAAATGGACGGGTATTCTCTGCTTTAACCAAACCAAATTTTCCCAAGTACTTCCTTCTGAAGAAAGAAACTTGAAATTCAAGCAATATATTCACAACAAAGCAGCAGCAACTTACCTGACTACCTTTGTGCCTAGCTATAGCTACGGCCGCGTATCCGCGTAGCCAGTCTACAAATACCATTTCACATGCGGGGTATTCTAACGAGCTCGTAGAAAACGAGGGCGAGTGGTCTAAGTAAATAAGTCTTATCAAATATTGTTCCAAATTTTCAGATAGTGGTACAATTATCTTTTCGGGCTCGTGGTCTAATTACTCGGGCTACCTATGGTAGAACGAGTCTATGTTTCGAATTGGCAAGCATTACGTCATCCCATCAGGCCTTGCGGCAGATGATGCGTGCTAAATGCTATAAATCTTCATGTTTTTTTTCTTCGCTTTCCTGAATCCTGATGTTTGATCAAGTTGTTTGAAGTCAAGTGTTCTTTCTTGGACGTGTTCAGTGTGTTCACAGACATAGTTATTGTTCAGTAATGTCGCTGGCAGGTATCTTGATCTTCTACACGCTTACAATCGCTGACTAAACATGATCATGCTGTGTTGATATTTTATTAACACCCGAAGGGACTCAACATATGAACGCTGTGTGGAAATACCTTAAATACAGGCAATCGTGTTTTGTGTATTGCGAATTGTGTTTTCTATCGGAGAAGATGTTAGCACTGCATGCGATGTGATTGCAGCTGCGAGTTTGCATGAAAACTATTGCAAACAAAATCCAAGATGTGAGAACACAAGGAACATTCATGAAGATGACAGACTTTAAGGAAACAGTTTGTTGACAGTAACAGTATCTTTATATTTTTGCATTATTATTTATGTGCTTTATTACTAAACGAGTTGTATATTTGTTATGCTGAGTAGGAAGCTTGTATACACATGTATGTTCTACAGTATGTACAATTTGTGTTTTCACCAACTGTTGCTTGTCTTTGAGTTTGAGATCGGCAATGGACAGTAGTAATTTAATATTGATCCATTAGGATTTATATTCAAAGTGCTTTGAACCTTTGAGTATGTAATTTTGTGACAAGTATGTTATCCATATATTGATGTTCATTTTGATACTGTATAAATTTTGATGCATAGATTGAGTAAAAATATATTCGTCATAGTGACAACTTTGAACCCGTCATATTCCTCATATTTAAGAAATAGAAAATGGCCGCCCGTGTTTATATAGCCTGATGCAAACACGAGAGTGAGTTGGGAGAATTTGAAAGTTTATGTGAACCCGAGCCGTAGGTGAGGGTTTACATAAGTACTTTCAAATTCTCCCAACTCACTCGAGTGTTTGCATCAGGTTATATAAACACAGGGCATCCATTTTCTATTTCTTTTATGAAATAAGGCTAAAAAATGTGCCGTGACATCACAACCGTGTTTACATAGCCTGATATAAACACGGTAATTGACCAATCACAGCGTGCGTAAGATGCAACCTATTTTATAAATATATACAGTAATACTTTAATGACATATTGGCCATTATAGGCATCAGCAGCCAAGTGTGTGTAACTGTTATATGCGGATTGGTACCAAAATGTATCTGATAGAGAAATTAGAGTGTCTGCTCTAAAGCAAAAACATGGAATCAGGATTCATGTTGTATGAAGATATTGCATAGATGTAGGGTGCGGGTATATTTTACTAGTCACCTATTGCATATTTGCTAGTGCATCTGTACCTGGCCCACACATGAAGTTTGGGCACCTCAGACAATAACTAAAATCAGTAAGGTTGAAAGACTACAATGCAGGGTAACTAAATTTATTTTAAGTTTTTGAACTGGCAGGATGATTTATCATACAATCTGAATGATCATCTGAAAACAGTTAATCTACTACTATACCATTATCATACTGGCATGACTTGAAAGATCTTATCTATTTTAAACGTTATACAGGTCACTATAATATTCCTATTAATAGCTTTGTTCACCTCAATAATTCAGTCAGAATCACTAGAAACAGTTCAGAACTAGATATACTAGTTACTCGGGCTACCTGTGGTAGACGAGTCTAGGTTTTGGCTCCATTATTACTCGGGCTACTGTGGTAGACGAGTCTAGGTTTCGGCTCCGTTATTACTCGGGCTACTGTGGTAGACGAGTCTAGGTTTCGGCTCCGTTATTATTTTTATTATTATTTTTTTGTCTATGTTTCGAAATGGCAATCATTACGTCATCCCGTCAGGCTTTGCGAAACTGATGTGTGCTAAAATTTCATACGTTCTTTCTATAAATCTTCGCTTTCCTGATGTCTCATCAAGTTGTTTGAAGTGAAGTGAAGTGAAGTGAAGTGTTCTTTCTTGGACATGTTCAGTGTGTTCATAGACGTAGTAGCTGCCAGTTCGCCGCTGCAATGTAGCTCGTTCAATCCAGCTCTTTCACTAACGGCAGGCGAACTGGCAGCGGGATGTCTAATGATCGCTTGAATATACCGAATTTAGCACTGTAGATTGCACTGTAGGTTATTTTGTACTTTTTAACAAACGCTTAATATGTGCACGCTGTTTCGTGCATAGGCTATGCCAAGCTGCATTGCTACGAGTAGCCCGAGTGAACGCCTAAGGAGGCGTCTTGTTATTATTATTTTTTTGTCTATGTTTCGAAATGGCAATCATTACGTCATCCCGTCAGGCTTTGCGAGACTGATGGGTGCTAAAATTTCATACGTTCTTTCTATAAATCTTCGCTTTCCTGATGTCTGATCAAGTTGTTTGAAGTGAAGTGAAGTGAAGTGAAGTGTTCTTTCTTGGACATGTTCAGTGTGTTCACAGACGAACAAGGGGGAATTTCGTTTTCCACCAATCAGCGCGTTTGTTTACATTTTGGCTCTAGACCAATCAGATTGCGTGAATGTGAAAATACACGTAAATTTCATCACAAATATAGGGTCGCAAATAAAGCCCTGGGGGGGTCAGGATTTTTGCATTTTTGGATCGATTTCAACGGAATCAAGAAGTACATTAAATTTGCTAACAATTTGCCGCTGGGATTTTCGTTTTATGGCCTAGTTATAAAATTATTGGCAGTCAAACATTGGCTGAAATAAAGGGACCACGACGCACGCTTAAGTATAACTTAGTGAATATGGGCCTCAGATGATCAGCGGTTTTATTTTTTTCAATCGAAATTAACGAAGTCAGAGTACACATTTCCCCAAAAATGTGCCGCTGGGATTAGCGCTTTATAGCTGGGTTATAAAATTATCCGATTTCGAACAACGGCGTACGCAAACGACCGCGAACTGGGCGTCAGGATTTCTAACTTGAGCCGAAATATACGAAATCAGGTAAACAAAGCTTTTTTCTAAAGATTTGTCGCTGGGATTAGCGTTTTATCGCTTGGTTATCGAATTGTTGGCATTCAAAGTTCGGCAATTGTCGAACGCTGTATTGTATACAGCGGTTTTGTTCTTTTGTATAAAAATTAGTTTACGAAAATAAATCCGAAGTTTTTCCAAGCAAATCGTTCTTGGCTAAAAGAGCGGGAAAATAATTGGCTTACTTTGTTCTCAAACGCTATATACACTTGTCTTTTTCCAATGTTAAAATGCCTAAGTATTTAAAAGCTTGCCAGAATCGTGAGTTTCACGCGAAGTGGAAGAGCATTGAAAGAGGTTTACATATAATAAACCTACGTAGAAATGGTTTGTCAGAATTTGCAAACATTTTTGGGATATTTTTAAAGCAAAAGCTTGAAATGAAAACAGCACCAATTGTAGAAAATGTTTGCATCGATTGCCTTCAACGATGCATGAAAACTCGGGATTTCACTAGACTTATACCAGCTAATAATGTCAGAACAATAGAAAACAAGGTAAAATATTTGTGGGGGAATTACAATGGTCACCTTATTTCTAGAGTTTAATAAATATTCTTGTTGTGCCAACATAAGCCAAAAACTGTAAAACTATAATTATTTAGTATTACAATATAAGTTTACATGGCTGGCCGATACATGGAAGATAGATATGGGGGGGGGGGGGGGGGGGGGGGGCTAAGGGAACAATTTGCTTGGGACCTATATAAGGGGAGAACTGAAAATTGGTGAAATACTATTATAAAAGAGAAAAATATTGCTGCATTATTATTAATCTAGGAGTTCAGGGCAGGGGAGGGAACCCAAACATCTCTGGTGTACATCCAATATTTCAATGCTGTAAATGGAAACGAGGAGCAATTCAAAGAATATCCCACCAAAGTGTATAGTGCATTCTAGGTTTACAATTTTAGTCTTTCCATTAGGAACTCTCCTTATTGACTTATCTTCTCCTATTTTAATACACTGGCTAGTCATTGTTGTAATGTTCAAACAGCAGCACAAGTTCTTAGCAGAAGTTTTCCGAAGTCGAAAAGCTTTCCATCGCTGAAAAATACGCCAGCCGTTTGGTTAGGAGCTGAAAATTTAGGAACTGGGTACTAAAGTGGAGCGAAAAAGTGCCGGATCTTATGTTCACACGACACCACCAAGGGTTCCGTTTTCATCTCGCTCCGTCTAGAAATCGTTTTCAAAACGCTTCGGTTAGAGCGCCGTTTTCACACAATTTCGATCCGGTGCCGTGTGAACGCAACGGCGTTTTGTGACTTTTTAGTGCCGTTTTCAACTCGCTCCAGACTCGTGTGAACAGGGTTTCAATGTTAGAAATGAACGAATTTTGACAAAAATAAAGGGTTTCGCACTCAACACACTTTGTACAGGTTTTGTACAGAGAACGTAGGAATCTAACGTTTTGAGCGAAGGCCTTCATTAGAGAGAAACGTGAAGGGGTCCTCTGCACTTTTTGTCGCCATTGTAGTTTATTTCGACGTGCATTTTTCGCTGCATATACACTAATAAATTACCCTGGTTCCAGAGGTTTTCTTCCGTAATTTTATAGCCGCAGTAAGATAGTACTAATAAATCTACTTGGTTACGAAATTTTAGGATACGTTAGCAAGTTCAAGCAGAGGAGAGGGACTATTGTTTGAAAAGTTAGAGTGTCTCAAAATGAATGGCTTAGCTTTCTTGAATAAACTCAGAGGAAATGGTGCTAAAGTTGTCTTCTCGGTCTCTATAGAAGATAGCAAAATAAACCGCTCGGCTTTTTTGAATGATTTCAAGGCTAATGATGCTAAGATTGTCTCCTCAGTCTCTATGGAAGATAGCAAAATAAACCGCTCGGCTTTTTTGAATGATTTCCAGGCTAATGATGCTAAGATTGTCTCCTCAGTCTCTATGGAAGATAGCAAAATAAACGGCTCGGATTTTTTTAATGATTTCAAGGCCAATGATGCTAAGATTGTCTCTATGGAAGATAGCAAGTCTGATTCGAGAAGTCGAGATGTGGCGACGGCTAGATGTCAGTCCGATATCGTTGATTATCAAGATGCTGAGATGAAAAAGTTGGAGTGTCCAAAACTAAACGGTTCAGCTTCCTTGAACGAACTCAAGACTAATGATACTAACGTTGTCCCTGTGGAAGATAGCCAGATTAACGCAAGTGATCAAGATAAGGCTAGGACTAGATGTCAGTCAGATATCGTTAACTGTCAAGATACAGAGATGAAACAGGCACAAGGCAAGTAATGAAAGAGGGGCGTTTATTAGAGAGAGGGGTGTTAATTGGAGAGAGGGGTGCTGATCAGAGAGAGGGGTGTTTATTAGAGAGGGGGGTGTTGATTAGAGAGGGGTGTTTATTAGAGAGGGGTACTGGTCAGAGAGAGGGGTGTTTATTAGAGAGGGGTGTTGATTAGAGAGGGGTGTTTATTAGAGAGAGAGGTGTTTATTAGAGAGAGGGGTGTTTATTAGAGAGGGGGGTGTTTATTAGAGAGAGGTGTTTATTAGAGAGAGAGGTGTTTATTAGAGAGAGGGGTGTTTATTAGAGAGGGGGGTGTTTATTAGAGAGAGGTGTTTATTAGAGAGAGAGGTGTTTATTAGAGAGAGGGGTGTTTATTAGAGAGGGGGTGTTTATTAGAGAGAGGTGTTTATTAGAGAGAGAGGTGTTTATTAGAGAGAGAGGTGTTTATTAGAGAGAGGGGTGTTTATTAGAGAGAGGGGTGTTTATTAGAGAGGGGGTGTTTATTAGAGAGAGGTGTTTATTAGAGAGAGAGGTGTTTATTAGAGAGAGAGGTGTTTATTAGAGAGAGGTGTTGATTAGAGAGAGAGGTGTTTATTAGAGAGAGGGGTGTTTATTAGAGAGGGGGGTGTTTATTAGAGAGAGTAGAGTAGAGTAGAGTAGAGTAGAGTAGAGTAGAGTAGAGTAGAGTGGAGTGGAGTGGAGTGGAGTGGAGTGGAGTGGAGTGGAGTGGAGTGGAGTGGAGTGGAGTGGAGTGGAGTGGAGTGGAGTGGAGTGGAGTGGAGTGGAGTGGAGTGGAGTGGAGTGGAGTGGAGTGGAGTGGAGTGGAGTGGAGTGGAGTGGAGTGGAGTGGAGTGGAGTGGAGTGGAGTGGAGTGGAGTCGAGTCGAGTCGAGTCGAGTCGAGTGGAGTCGAGTCGAGTGGAGTGGAGTCGAGTGGAGTCGAGTGGAGTGGAGTGGAGTCGAGTGGAGTCGAGTGGAGTCGAGTGGAGTCGAGTGGAGTCGAGTGGAGTCGAGTGGAGTCGAGTGGAGTGGAGTCGAGTGGAGTCGAGTGGAGTGGAGTGGAGTGGAGTGGAGTGGAGTGGAGTGGAGTGGAGTGGAGTGGAGTGGAGTGGAGTGGAGTGGAGTGGAGTGGAGTGGAGTGGAGTGGAGTGGAGTGGAGTGGAGTGGAGTGGAGTGGAGTGGAGTGGAGTGGAGTGGAGTGGAGTCGAGTCGAGTCGAGTCGAGTCGAGTCGAGTCGAGTCGAGTCGAGTCGAGTCGAGTCGAGTCGAGTCGAGTCGAGTCGAGAGTCGAGTCGAGTCGAGTCGAGTCGAGTCGAGTCGAGTCGAGTCGAGTCGAGTCGAGTCGAGTCGAGTCGAGTCGAGTCGAGTCGAGTCGAGTCGAGTCGAGTCGAGTCGAGTCGAGTCGAGTCGAGTCGAGTCGAGTCGAGTCGAGTCGAGTCGAGTCGAGTCGAGTCGAGTCGAGTCGAGTCGAGTCGAGTCGAGTCGAGTCGAGTCGAGTCGAGTCGAGTCGAGTCGAGTCGAGTCGAGTCGAGTCGAGTCGAGTCGAGTCGAGTCGAGTCGAGTCGAGTCGAGTCGAGTCGAGTCGAGTCGAGTCGAGTCGAGTCGAGTCGAGTCGAGTCGAGTCGAGTCGAGTCGAGTCGAGTCGAGTCGAGTCGAGTCGAGTCGAGTCGAGTCGAGTCGAGTCGAGTCGAGTCGAGTCGAGTCGAGTCGAGTCGAGTCGAGTCGAGTCGAGTCGAGTCGAGTCGAGTCGAGTCGAGTCGAGTCGAGTCGAGTCGAGTCGAGTCGAGTCGAGTCGAGTCGAGTCGAGTCGAGTCGAGTCGAGTCGAGTCGAGTCGAGTCGAGTCGAGTCGAGTCGACTCGACTCGACTCGACTCGACTCGACTCGAGTCGACGCGAGTCGAGTCGAGTCGAGTCGAGTCGAGTCGAGTCGAGTCGAGTCGAGTCGAGTCGAGTCGAGTCGAGTCGAGTCGAGTCGAGTCGAGTCGAGTCGAGTCGAGTCGAGTCGAGTCGAGTCGAGTCGAGTCGAGTCGAGTCGAGTCGAGTCGAGTCGAGTCGAGTCGAGTCGAGTCGAGTCGAGTCGAGTCGAGTCGAGTCGAGTCGAGTCGAGTCGAGTCGAGTCGAGTCGAGTCGAGTCGAGTCGAGTCGAGTCGAGTCGAGTCGAGTCGACTCGACTCGACTCGACTCGACTCGACTCGAGTCGACTCGAGTCGAGTCGAGTCGAGTCGAGTCGAGTCGAGTCGAGTCGAGTCGAGTCGAGTCGAGTCGAGTCGAGTCGAGTCGAGTCGAGTCGAGTCGAGTCGAGTCGAGTCGAGCGGAGCGGAGCGGAGCGGAGCGGAGCAGAGCAGAGCAGAGTAGAGTAGAGTAGAGTAGAGTAAAGGTAAGTATATCTATAGACTAATATAATGATCTAAAATGCACTGTTTAGCATCATTTCATTTTCCTTTTTTTTTTGTCAAATCCTATTTTATCACTAGAAGGCGTACACCTACAAAGAATTTCGAGTTATGGGTAATGTTACTTTCATGCGGCATGTCATCAAAAGAAGTGAAACACCAATAATAAAGGTTGGTACAATATTTGTATTTAAGAACATGACCTTTGAAAATTCTTGATAGTCCTTGAATTTAAATATAGCCATGGTAAGAACAATAAGTGAGAGAAGTCTCGATGTTCGTTTGTATTTTTTTAGAAAAAGGTGTCAACATTATGGTGGGGATAACTTAGGAATATTTGATCTTTTTAATGAAGTTACATTTATATTAAGTAGCCATGCATTCTCTATCATCAGCATTGTTATTATCATCGTCATCATCATCATCGTCGTCATTGTCATCATCACCATCTTCATCCTCATCATTATCATCACCATCATCATCATGACCATGACCATCATCATATCATCATTTTCACCATCATCACCATTATCACCACCAAGCTCATCATCACCATCATCATCATATCATCATCATCACCATCATCATCACCATAACTATCATCACCACCATCATCATCATCATCATCATCATCATCATCATCATCATCACCATCATCATCACCACCATCATCATCATCATCATCATCACCATCATCATCACCACCATCATCATCATCATCATCATCATCATCATCATCATCTAAGATCGATCTAGCTAAGATCGATTAAGCTAGAGCATGACCACTTTGCTATTCCACGTGGGTGGCAGATAAATAGAAGCTTGATTGTACGCTTCCCGCCAGGCATACAGTATCATTCTTATTTCTTACAGGATATTCAACCCTCCGAAATGAAAGACATCATATACGCAAAATGCTTGCGTGAAGCGAAATTTGACATCTGGCACAACAATTTGGAACAGTTTCAAACAGAAATAACAACGTAAGGATTTATCTAGTAGATTATTATTTTTTTAATATATTTTCGTCTCGTGTCGTACTTTTTTGTTCTTAGTACGCTGTAGCGCCATTTGTGATCTATTACACTACACACACACAAAAATGTCATCTATTCAGGCCGGACGAGAAGGGGGATCGGGCTGGTGAAAAAGGGGCCCATTTTTAACAAAACGAAGCAAAAGAATACATTATCTGAATTGTTGAACGATAAATTCAATTCTATAATAACCAACAACTGAAGTTTCAGTATTGATCATTACATTGCATTGGGTCGCTAATGGATTTGTTACTGTCATGGTGGCTCTTTTACGGCTTCATTAGTGCCATATTATGACTTTATCATTACCGCCATGGGGCCTCTATAGCCTTTTCAATTCACTACCATGGATGACATCTTTATGGTTTGATAAAATAAGACAAACATGAAGGGGGGTAGGGGCCCACAAATATTTTTGGCCAGGGGCCTGGCATTTCTCTCGGCGGACCTGAATCTATTTACTAAATGCGAGCCAATTATTTGTTTTACATTTGTTTTTTTGCGTTTGTTAAGGAACGAAAGGTTATTATCTTTAAGAGAAGAAGAGTTGAATAAGTCGAACCCTGCAGTATTTGGAGAGCTAAAAAGAGCAGTGGCAATGGCTACACAGGTGAGGAACGAAAACTAGAATTTCGTTGCGATGTATATTCTGATTGAAGCGCCATTGCTTTTTTGTTGAATTTTTTAGGATTCAGTTGAAAAGAGGATACTGTTACTGAAGCGTGCTTGTAACTTCAGAGTCCTTTCTAAATGGTATGATAGGCAAGCTGAAATAGTCCAACAAGTACTGTCTTCCCTAAAGGTGATTATTATCATTATATTATCATCACCACTACCACCATTATCATCACCACTACCACCATTATCATCACCACCACCATTCCACCATCATCATCATCATCACCACCACTACGACCACCATCACCACCACATGTACCACCATCATCACCATCACTATAATCACCATTATCACCACCATCATCACCACCACTACGACCACCATTACCACCACATCTACCACCACCATCATCATCATCACCACTGTGACCACCATCACCACCACATCTACCACCATCTTCACCATTACTACCACCATCAGTCCATCATCACCATCACCACCACCATCGTCATTACCACCACCACCATCATCACCATCATCACCACCATCATCATCACCACTACGACCACCATCACCACCACATCTACCACCATTACTACCATCAGTCCATCATCTACCACCATCGTCATTACCACCACCATCATCACCACCACCATCATCACCACTACGACCGCCATCACCACCACAGCTACCACCATCATCATTATTACTACCACCACTACCATCATCATTATCACCATCATCACCATTACTGTAAAAGTATGTGGTCTTATAGTTTAAACTGTATGGTAGCTAATACTTTGTTTTTCTGCTTTCATTTCTAGGAAAAGAAGAAAATCCTTTCAAATGACGAATCTCTTCTACAGAACCGTGAAAATGAGCTAGATGACGACAGTCTTGATGTGGATAAACGTAAGTTCTATCTTGTTCATAGATAATACCGTAAGTTTGAATATCAGTTGATTCCGACCAACGTGAAGTACTATCATTCAATCATGATTCTTCTGTAATATTTTAGCTTCAATTTACGTTGTTTAGTTATCATGACGTCGGAAGCAAAGAATCAAGACTTAGAAGTGGCGCTAGATTCAGAAGAAAAGGTAGTTGTTTCGGTTACAGTCGTTGTCAGTGAGTGTTGTTCTAGCTAATTAACAGCTTTACAACTTTACAAAGTAACTTAGATCGTCTTTCCAGTAAAAATGGTCTGATCTGATTTTAGAAGTGGGATGCGTACAAGAAAAAAACTGATGAATTTAAAAGACAGCTTGACGGGTTTGAACTACAATCAGTGACAAAAGTGTTGGGACACTTCAACCTAAAAGACAATATTTTCCGCTCCAAGTATCCCCCGGCCCCCCTGTTCAATGTTGGTGACTGTTTAGGCGTTCGTGTCAACGTTCACTGAGTTCCTTAATTTAAATTCAACATTGAATAGGGAGGGGGAGGGAGGCATATAATTTACTACCAAAATAATTGAAATAAATATTAGGTAAGTACCAACAATGCGAGATGTCCCAAGGTATTTTGTCACTGATTGTCTGAAAAGCTATTTTCTTTATATTGTAAAAAATGCCGTTACAGCCAACTTAGGAGCGTACTTTAAAGCCAAGAAAGCTAAAGCAATGTTATAGTAAACTAAATAAACTGTTTCTGTGCAAAATTCAGTAAGGAAATATGATATTCAATAGTCAAAATGGCCCCCTGTTGTGCGTCTGTTCTGTCCACGGTTCTCACAACGGTTCTCACTACGGTTCTCACCAGAAAAACATGTATTAGAACGAAGATTGTCGTTTAAAATGACATTTTCTACACACCCGCCTTCTGATATGTTATTTTTCAATAAGGAAATAATGCATATTTACAATTCACGCTTTTCAAATGCGTTTTTTATAACGATGCTCGCCATATTTATATAAATAACTTGATGCTATACTATATCTTTATACTGCGGAAGTGAGAACCGTCGCCACTTTACCTCTAAATTCTTTTATTTTGCCGATGCAATACCGGTTAAAAATCATTAAATGTAAAGTATACCATGCAGATGATATTAGAAAACAGGAGCACTGACTATTTGTAAAGAAACAAGCGTAAATTAGCAAACTAACGTCCACGGTGTTCAGTGAGAACCGTGGTGAGAACCGTGAGAACCGTGGACGTGGTGACATTTGTCATGACAACCGTACAGGCGTTCTATTACGTCATATCTCTCTAATAATTTTCTGCAAATATTTCGCGTTTTACCTTAGTATGTATTAGTAATGTTGTACGTAATATGGTTGCTAATGAAAACCTAGAACAAGTTTCAATATGTTTTGTCCCTTTCGTGCCTTTAATAGACGTTGGTAGACGTTTAGAATTTCGGATTTTTAAACCTAGTATCACTTCTCTAATATTTGTTTTTGTGCTGAAATTAAAGTACGCGTACGTTCTGCAGCAATTGTTAAAATAATAAAAGGCCCCTACCTCAAATAGCGTTATTGCTAATACCGGCGCAGAACCCGTTAAAGGTTGCGCAACTGGCTAAAATAAACACGTTTTAATTTTCGTTTAACGCGACGCCCGTTAGTTGAAGAGTGGTATTGCACAAGTTATACTCTACACATACATAAATAAATGCGCAATCGAGTGATTGTGAATATATTAAAACTTCGTTTTAGGTAAACCGAGCATTTTTAATTGCATTGCTGATAACGCACCTATTTTAGCCGAAATCTTTTTGCATAATACGTGCAAAGACGCCTTGAGCAGTAAACTGACTTTAAAACAACAAAACTGCCTATTTAATAGCTTGAAAATGCCCATAACAATTTTGTTAACAATAAATTGTGAACATCTTTGTCAAATATAACTATTTTTAGAAGAATAACTGACTAGGTAACTAGGTAACTAGGTTTAGATAAGGATAGGAATGTACTGCAGATAAAGAACATTGGAATGTAGATAATGAAACACTGTCAACTATAAGATAAACCACACCTTGTAATAGTATGATGATAAAAAGAGAACGAAAAGAATAAAGAGTCAGTTCTGGCTAAGAGTGTTTGTCCGACTAGTCTGAACCCTAGCGCACGCTACAAATCTGGTGGCAGCGGTGCTACGTTGAGCGGACAAACTAATACCAGAGTCGAAGATGTCCAACATTCTCCCAGGAAAGTTCGATGGGAGTTCTGACCTCGCAACTTGGTTGCGCGAGTTTGATGCGTGCTGCGATGCAAACGGTTGGAAAACAGACGAGAAGATTAAGAAGTTGCCTGCCTTCCTTCGTGGCCCGGCAGCGACCCATTTTTACGCGATACCAGAGGACAATCGCAAGAGTTATGTCGATGTCGTAAAGGGATTAACGGAAGCCATGTGACTCCTCCGACCTGGGGAAGATCCCGCCGTCTATAAATGGGAGTTAGAACAGACGTTAGAGAAAGCAGATCCTTCTCTTCACGAACACGCCAAAGAGGCATTGTTGTCCCGTCAGTTCATGCGCGGTTTGCCTAAAGAGATGAAGATCAAGCTGCTAGAAAGTGACCCGACACCAAACCTAACCACCATGCTGTCGTTTGTCCGCCGCTATCGCGCAGTTCAAGGACACATGACTGATCGCGATTGCCATGTTGCTGGCACCTCCACTCCAAATGAACAAACCCAAATCTCTCAGCTGGTAGCCATGGTAAAAGATATGGCTGTAAAACAAAAAACTTTGGAAGAAGCTCTGACAGCGTCCACCGTTAGTGCCATACAAGCCAGAAGTCCCCAACGAAGCTCAGTGGTCGACAGAAAGCAACCTCCTGACTGTTATTGCTGTGGTCGCCCGGGACATATCGCTAGAAACTGTAGAGTAAGACAGCAGGAATCACGTAAGCAGATACAGTGTTATGCATGTCAAGGGTTCGGGCATATTTCTAGGGAATGTACCAATACTTTAAACGGGCAAGGGGTGGCGTCGACAGTGGGAAGATGGGCCACCCCCAAATTTCAATAAGAAATGGTATTGATAGTCAGGTACCCACACATCCTTTTGTTGTCTGTAATATAGAGGGAGTAAATGTACACGCGTTGGTAGATACGGGGTCAATGAAATCCTTCATTAGTAAAGATATCCATACCATTATTGACTTCAATAATTCTAGAGTAGATAAGTCTGAGGAAAAATGTCATTCAATTACTGGAGATTCTCTTCACATTCTCGGTAATATCGTAGCTAATATCAAGTTCCCATCGAGCCGATATACCTATAGCAATAACTTCTTAATTAGTAGTAATATTCCGTTTGACTGTGTTTTAGGATGGGATTTCTTCGTGAACAATAAGTTAGATTTAAGACGGGAAATGGTGGGCGGAGTTAGTTCTTATCACCTAAAGGGACCTCATGGGAAAACATCGGTTTGTGCCAAATTACCTTCAAGTAGAGCCAATTTATCCGGCGTTATCGAAGTAAACGAAAATAACGCGAGTAAACCTGTTGGAGATTCCAAATTCGGTATTGCTGAGGATTCGTCCTTGTTGTTTCAGTCGCGGTATAAGGCGCCCATTGAGGTCTGTCTAACCAAGGATATAGTAATTCCGGCACGAACAGAGTTTGTTTTAGAAGGTAAGTTAGCTAAACCCACTTTTGCTGAAGTGGGCATGATAACACCTAATTCATCACGTCCTCAAGAATCGGGAATTCATATTTCGCACGTTGTCGTTAATCCCAAAGGTAGAATTGTACCCGTCCGAATAATGAACAGTTCAGAACAATCAATAGAACTTTTGTCAGGGCGAAAAATTGCTCAATTTTACCAGCTGGTGAAATCTAAACCTCAAACGGAAGTTGACTTGTCAACTACCGCTTGCGGGGTCGCGTGCAGTGCAGATTGTACAAACATCAATTTTGTAACACAAGTTCAGGAATCTATCAGTCCACACCTAAGCCAAAACGACCGAATCCAATTAACCCAGTTATTACACGAGTTCGAAGATATTTTTGACGATAAGCTTAGCGAATGTAATGTTACATCGCATAGGATCAACACAGGCAACCACACTCCGGTTAAACATCGGCCGCGAAGATTACCATATGCTCATCGCGAAGAATCCGAACGACAAATTAAAGGAATGCTAGAGCAAGGTGTCATCAAACCTAGTACCAGCCCCTGGTCAAGCCCCATTGTTTTGGTACAAAAGAAAAATGGCGAATGGCGATTCTGCGTTGATTATCGAAAACTTAACCAAATAACTGTCAATGATGCGCACCCTTTACCACGCATTGCTGACCTTTTAGACAGCGTTAAGGATGCCACTTACTTTACTACACTTGACTTGCGCAGTGGTTACGGGCAGATTCTGGTTGCGCCGCAAGATCGCCCCAAAACGGCTTTTGTAACCCAAAGTGGATTATACGAATTCACCAGAATGCCGCTTGGTTTAAAAACGGCACCCGCAACGTTTCAGAGAGCGATGGAAGTTATCCTTGCAGGTTTGACTTTCGATATTTGTCTTTGTTATCTTGACGATGTGATTGTCTTCGGAAGAAATTTAGCGGAACATAACTACCGTCTTAGGACCGTCCTAAGTCGGTTCAGGGAACATAATCTGCGCGTGAAACTAACAAAGTGCGTATTCGCGGCACCCAAAGTAACTTACCTAGGACATTCGATTAGCCAGCAGGGAGTTAGCCCCGATCCTTCTAAGGTAGCAGCAGTAGAACAAATTCCCTCCCCTTGTAGTGTCAAAGACGTTCGTAGTTTTCTGGGGCTAACCGGCTATTACCGACGGTTTATACCTAATTACGCTACGATCTCTCAACCACTGACAAAACTTACTACTAAGGAATATTGTAACAATTTTAAGTGGACTGACGACTGCAATACGGCCTTTCAAAAGCTGAAAAATCTACTTTGTTCCGCTCCGTTACTGCATTACCCCAATTTTCACCGAGAGTTTGTGTTACAAACGGATGCTTCGGATGTCGGGGTCGGGGCTGTTCTTTCTCAATATGACGATCAGGGAGTCGAACATGTAGTCGCCTATGCATCTAAGAGCCTTTCACCCCGGGAACGCAATTACTCGACCACTGAAAAAGAAGCATTTGCTATTCAGTTTGGCACACAGCATTTTCGAGTTTATTTGTTAGGACGTAAATTTACAATTGTGACTGACCATCGCGCTTTGACCTGGCTCCACACCATGGAGCTCAAAGGACGGGTTGCTCGTTGGCTAATGGATTTACAAGAGTTTGACTTTGACGTGAAACACCGTCCAGGTCGCGTACATAATAACGCCGACGCATTATCGCGACTTGCGCCACTGCCAGAGGTGGTCCGGAAACTACAAAAAGATGCAATCGAAACTTGTGCAGTAATACTGAATCCGTCTATCAATATTCACGACGCTCAAGAGAACGACTCTAGTTTAGCAATGCTGCGTGAACTCAAACTCAACAACAAACCTAGACCAAACTCTCGGCAATTTTCTAATGATCCATATCTTTGTCAAATTCTGCGACATTATGATAAGCTATTTATTCGTGACGGTATTTTAGTACGGGCACTTGGCCAACGAAGTTCACATCCGAATTATGTCATAGTCATTCCAAAGTCGTTAACTACCACATGTGTTAAAGCCATGCACGACAACCCATTTGCTGGTCATATGGGAATTACTCGAACTGAAGACCGCATTCGGCAAAGATTTTACTGGCCTGGAATACGGGCCTCAGTTGAACAATTTAGAGACTTTGCGCGCGCGGCCAAATACAACCGAACGGAACCAATAACACCTAATTTACATTGCATACCCACAGCTCAACAGAAAATTAAAACTGCTACATTACTAAATGCTATTGGATTTGGTAGTAAAATAAGTTACAAGTGTCGCGAAACACACGCAGTTTAAGACCTAGATACACGCGGATAAATTTACAAGGCAGAGATAAAAATTCAGCGGCCTTGGTCATTGTGAGCCTAATAACAAATGGTAGAGTTTTCACCAAAAAAATTGAGATGAAAAATGAGACGCAAAAATTGATCCAAAAAATAGTATAAAAAATAGTCCAGTCCATGTTTTACCCTTTGCTGAAACAAAGTATTTGTAAATAGGGGTAGTATAACAACACATATATATGATTTTTGCAAAAATGACACGCTTCTCATATTCTTATCTTACACTAGTGACAATATATTTAACGACGGTTTAATAACAATACCAAGCGCCGACACACCCAAGTGGAATTTTAAGGATAAATGATAAGAATCGGCGCAAGGCATTTTAAGCACAGGAAGTCCATTAGCATAGAATTGACGGCGTAGGGTAAAACATGGACTGACTATGTTTTGGACCATTCTTGTATCGACTTATTTTACTTGGTAGTAACTCTGAAGAAGTAGTTGAACTCTGGCTTGCAATGTAAATTAGGTGTCGACAATCGACGTTCGGTTGCATTGAAATCTCGGCATACGAAAGAGAAGATGTCTCTAGCGCAGAGGCTAACTAATTTCGTTAAACGTATAACAAAGCATGTAGCAGAAACTAAGAAGATATATAATAAGTTGTTTTGGTGGACGTTCGTCCGAGCAATGAGCTTGACGAACGTCATATCTCGAAATACGTTATGACATTTCTCGTCGTAACGACTGTCTGCTGATATATATTAACTATGCTCTGCTACAATGGCGCGATCAAATAATAGCGCTCTAGAATACATATACGCATTTCCTATAGGTGAGCCGCTCGCCGGGCATGCATTTCGATATATCTCTTCTTTTAGTTTGTTGTCACTGCTATACATGCTTTGTTACGTTCACTGAACAGTTAGTTAGCCTCTGGGCTTTCGTATGCCGAGATTTCGCGCGCGCGCGCGGCAAAATATAACCGAACGACGAGAGGCAGAGTTCAACAGAAATTTAAAACTGTTTGCGCTACTAAATGCTATTGAATTTGGTATTAAAATAAGTCGACACAAATATCGCGAGACACACGCTGTTCATGGAACCATCCTGGGTCTTGACGGCCCTGACTTCTAATAGTTCATGTTCTGCATACCACGTGTGATTTGGCTTAGTATCTCATTTCAAACTGCAGTGAAAAGCGTAGGCAGTGTCGAAATATAGTAACGTTTGAGTACTGCCGAAAATATTGAACGTAGTTTCAAACGTTTCTTCACGTTTCTCTCTGACGAAGGGCCTTCGCTCGAAACGTTAGAAACTACGTTAAATATTTTCGGCAGTATTCAAAGCTTACTATATTTCGATTTGTATTTCATTTAAAGTAGTTACTCCTCTTCAAATTTTCATGAATAGTGAGACTTTATAAGCAAGGGGAAATCAAATTACGTCCTTAACCATAAACAAAAACTTTAAACTAAATTTTCTCATTTTGTTGGATTTTATTCTTCATGCAAGAAAAGATATTTTACAAACGACAAAAAATTTAAGTGTTTGTTGTTCAGAGTGCGGTATGTGTTTTAAGCATATATAGAACTTTTTAATAGGACACGTGGGCTTAAAATGATTGAGTTGTGCACATCCAGGATTTTATTGGTAAAATTAAATTCATAAATGTGTGTTTTTAAAAGTTCACAAATCTCTGCCTAAAACAACAACCAACCTGCGGAACAATTTGTTAGCATCTTGTAACAAGGTACCGTTGACGACTTCATCAGACTTGTTACAAGATGTCCCAACAAGTCTGATATCGCCTGAATGTAAAGTTGCTACAAGTTTGCGGCGACAACCTTGTAGCAACTTGATGAAATAACAACATTGTTACAACTTGTTAACAACTTGTTCACAGACATAAACAAAATTTGCAAATTCTAACGTCGATTCAAATCTTCTTCTGGCAGGAATTAGTTGCGACCACTGCGACTATTGCGACCACTGCGACTGTTGCGACCACTGCGACCGTTGCGACTGTTGCGACCACTGCGACCACTGCGACCACTGCGACCACTGCGACCACTGCGACCACTGCGACCACTGCGACCACTGCGACCACTGCGACCGTTGCGACCACTGCGACTGTTGCGACCACTGCGACCACAGACATAAACTAAATTTGCAAATTCTAACGTCGATTCAAATCTTCTTCTGGCAGGAATTAGTTGCGACCACTGCGACCACTGCGACCACTGCGACCACTGCGACCACTGCGACCACTGCGACCGTTGCGACCACTGCGACCACTGCGACCACTGCGACCACAGACATAAACTAAATTTGCAAATTCTAACGTCGATTCAAATCTTCTTCTGGCAGGAATTAGTTGCGACCACTGCGACCACTGCGACCACTGCGACCACTGCGACCGTTGCGACCACTGCGACCACTGCGACCACTGCGACTGTTGCGACCACTGCGACCACAGACATAAACTAAATTTGCAAATTCTAACGTCGATTCAAATCTTCTTCTGGCAGGAATTAGTTGCGACCACTGCGACCACTGCGACCACTGCGACCGTTGCGACCACTGCGACCACTGCGACTGTTGCGACCACTGCGACCACAGACATAAACTAAATTTGCAAATTCTAACGTCGATTCAAATCTTCTTCTGGCAGGAATTAGTTGCGACCACTGCGACCACTGCGACCACTGCGACCGTTGCGACCACTGCGACCACTGCGACTGTTGCGACCACTGCGACCACAGACATAAACTAAATTTGCAAATTCTAACGTCGATTCAAATCTTCTTCTGGCAGGAATTAGTTGCGACCACTGCGACCACTGCGACCACAGACATAAACTAAATTTGCAAATTCTAACGTCGATTCAAATCTTCTTCTGGCAGGAATTAGTTGCGACCACTGCGACCACTGCGACCACTGCGACCACTGCGACCGTTGCGACCACTGCGACCACTGCGACCACTGCGACTGTTGCGACCACTGCGACCACAGACATAAACTAAATTTGCAAATTCTAACGTCGATTCAAATCTTCTTCTGGCAGGAATTAGTTGCGACCACTGCGACCACTGCGACCACTGCGACCGTTGCGACCACTGCGACCACTGCGACTGTTGCGACCACTGCGACCACAGACATAAACTAAATTTGCAAATTCTAACGTCGATTCAAATCTTCTTCTGGCAGGAATTAGTTGCGACCGAATTAGTTGCGACCACTGTTGCGACCACTGCGACCACAGACATAAACTAAATTTTGCAAATTCTAACGTCGATTCAAATCTTCTTCTGGCAGGAATTAGTTGCGACCACTGCGACCACTGCGAACCACGACTGCGAACCACTGCGACCGTTTGCGACCACTGCGACCACTGCGACCACTGCGACTGTTGCGACCACTTATTTGCGACCCAGGACATAAACTAGATTTGCACGAAATTCTAACGTCCGATTCAAATCTTCTTTCTTGGCGACACTAGTTGCGACCACTGCGACCACTGCGACCGTTTTGCTGAACCGTATGCGACCACTGCCGACCACTGCTTGACACTGCGACTGTTGCGACCACTGTCGACACAGACATAAACTAAATTTGCAAATTCTAACGTCGATTCAAATCTTCTTCTGGCAGGAATTAGTTGCGACCACTGCGACCACTGCGATGCGACCACTGCGACCGTTGCGACCACTGCGACCACTGCGACTGTTGCGACCACTGCGACCACAGACATAAACTAAATTTGCAAATTCTAACGTCGATTCAAATCTTCTTCTGGCAGGAATTAGTTGCGACCACTGCGACCACTGCGACCAACTGCGACCTTCGCGACCTCTGCGACCACTGCGACTGTTGCGTACCCACTGCGACCCTGACATAAACTAAAATTTGAGCAAATTCTAATCGTGACCACTGCATGACTAGTTGACTGCGACCACATGCAGCTGGACCACAGAAATAAAACTAAATTTGCACAAATTATAACGTCGATTCAAATCTTCTTCTGGCAGGAATTTAGTTGCCGACCACGCGACCACTGCGTACACTGCGACCACTGCGACTCTGAGACTGTTGCGACATAAACTTAAAATTTGCAAATTCTACCGTCGATTCAAATCTTCTTCTCAACCAGAGCGGGCAGGAATTAGTTGCGACCACTGCGACCACTGCGACCACTGCGACCACTGCGACCGTTGCGACCACTGCGACCACTGCGACCACTGCGACTGTTGCGACCACTGCGACCACAGACATAAACTAAATTTGCAAATTCTAACGTCGATTCAAATCTTCTTCTGGCAGGAATTAGTTGCGACCACTGCGACCACTGCGACCACTGCGACTGTTGCGACCACTGCGACCACTGCGACCGTTGCGACCACTGCGACCACTGCGACCACTGCGACCACTGCGACCACTGCGACTGTTACGCTTGGTATGCTAATGCTATGCTTACTCTGCATTGGTGCGGTTTCTATACTTATTACGCTTACCATGCACACTTGCTAAGTTGGTTTGCTCACTTTACAGGGCTTCATTTTAGGGGTTCTACACTAAGGGCCTGTTCACATGAGGCGAGTTATCTTGGGGGGGGGGGGGGGGGGGGGGTAAGGTTATCCCTATTCCCCGAGATAACTAAGTGTTAGTTTATTTCCATGTTAAAAAAGTAAACCGTTCACATGAGACCGAGATAACTCGGGGGATAGGGACAACTCGGTCGGAGCGATAGGGTAACCCTAGCCCCCGAGTTATCCCTATCCCCCCCCCCCCCCGAGATAACCAGGTCTCGTGTGAACAGCCCCTAACGATCATAGGCGTAGCAGCCCGGCCAATTCAGTTTGTGAGCCATGGATTTTTGTCCCAAAAACTAAGTGCCTATACTGATTTTTAAGTCGTATTTTTCAGTCATAAATTAAGTTATGAATTTTGCTGTTTTACTGTTCACATTAGTACATATCGAAAGTGCCCGAAATTATTTTCTTCTTATCATTTTGGGAGAGCAATCACCCCTGACGCTTTACAAAGATTGCTAAAGCACATGTATATTAGTAATTTGCACAAGTTTAAAAACGTATATTAGCATAGCAAAAAGCAACTTTAACAATTTCACATTAAAAATAAAATTAGGCTTGAAGGTGCAATCAAAATATTATGACGTAAAGCATCTAGCCAATCAGAAAGCTTCTTCCGAGCACTGCGAGCTGACTCGTTGTCTTCGCATATAATTCGAGCCGGCAGGAATCCACAGGTTACTCCCCGTATGAAGTGATTTTTGGAAGGCCCCCTCGAATGCCGCTTGAACTAGAGCTAGGAGTACCCTTATCCAACCCAGCAAAACATTCCGAGTATACACGTTGCACGAGACAAATGATTAACGACATTCGAGAAATAGCGCGGAGTAACCTTACAAAGGCCAGAGAAGGTCAGGCAAAGCAAACTGCTGAGCGCCTTAACTCTTGGAAGCCATTTTCATCTGGACAGGCCAGGCCGTATGGTTAAAACGACCTAAAAAATGGAAATTTGGACCGAAATGGATAGGACCATACACCATTTTGCATAGGTTAGGTGTCAATTACAAACTCAAAAGCAAAGAAGGAAAGGTAAGTATAGTTCACCATGACAACCTCAAGTTGAGCCACATACCAGGCGGAACCGGCAAGGTTGTTCCTCAAACTCCCGAATCCGGAGATTTTCACGTGGTTGAAACCTTACCCGGTCAGCGGAATTTTAGCTCTGATGAAAGGCCTGCCACAAACCACAATGTACCCCTCCCCCGGGTTAGGCCAGCTCGTCTGCGGCAAAATATTCAGCCGCCCATACGTTACGGTGTTGACTAAAGGTTCCTTCCTGACACAGTCATTTTCTTCTAAGTAAGTCATAAATAACTAAGTATCATACATAGATAATTATTTTGTTTTCGGGACGAAAACAACAGGTGGGGGAATAGTGTAACAATGCTAATAAGGTACACAGGACAAAATAGATTAGAGTCGGAAATTATGTAGTTTGTAGATAAGGATAGGAATGTACTGCTAAAAAATGATAAAAAGAGAACGAAAAGAATAAAGAGTCAGTTCTGGCTAAGAGTGTTTGTCCGACTAGTCTGAACCCTAGCGCACGCTACACATGTGTCCACTGACGTATTTGAGAAACTCAGAACTAGATCGGCGATAAGCACTTAGCAGTGCTAAGTTAGTAACATCAGTAGCAGTCACTAGAATTGAAGTGTCTGGAAATGCAGCCGAACTCTTTGTTCTATATACTGTATAAAGCCGTTATTATTATTATTATTCACCCAATTCGTAAATGGTCGCTAAAACATCGGTTCGATTTGGTTACTGTGACGTCATCGCTATCGGTCCAAAGGTTGGCGTTAGCTTATAAGGTCAGTGAACACAAAAATCGCGTGTTTCTCGCGTGTGTTTGACGAAAAACACGTGTTTTTTTTAATTAATAACTGAAAAGTCTTTTTCGCATCTAAACGGCAAAACTAGAACAATGTGAAAGCAAATTGTGAAAAGTTAGGTCCATATTTATAATTTCGAAACACGATAGACACGATGGACGACTGCTAGAAGTCATGCTTGGCAAGAAGCAAATATATTCTAGTAGGCTTTGATAAATATTACTGAAATGTATTCGGAAAAGCTGTTACTATGGACAAGAAAAGTGGTAGAATTTAAATAATCACAATGGAACATACCGGATCCAGTCGGTTACACGAAACTGGAATGTGTCGGATTACTTTTGATATGCACCTCCAAAGCCGCGCGATTTTCCCACGATGGCACGTACTCTGGTACGTGAGTGGTCCAGTATCGTGTAACTGGGGCCTCAGTAGTAGACTGCTCGTTGAGCCTATAACGACAAGTCGTAACAAACCTATTAAATGCAAAGGAATTTTATCACGTGAGTGAAGAATGCAGTATTTACGGCAATTTTATTTCATATGGTTCTTTAGTTCTTTATTATGGCAACATTTGACGTTACATCTAAAGGACGCGAACACTACCTTGGGAAGTCCACGACATATGTACATCATGTACATATAAGGCGTTTACTTGCGAGATCTTCTCAACGATCAAAACGTCTTTGTTTACCTCTCTCACGTGATTACATTCCTTTGCGTTATATAGGCTTGGTATACGTTGGGCTCGATGAGCAATCTATTGATCTTGCTAGTACAAAGCTAAGCGAGCTGAAATGTTGTATCCGATTTACAGCACATTAATAATTAAGACTCATTTCTTTTGTCTTTTCGTCATGAATGGCCCGACTCAGGCTCATTTTAGCTAAAGCCGAAGGCGAGTGTTAAAATTAGCTGTGAGAAAGGCCAAAAATATATTTATGCTGAAGAACATCAACTGCACGTATTTACTATTATAATAATTTTAGTAAGCATTTAGAAGAAAATCAAAGAGTATATACGGTAAACAGTATCTTGAACAGTGCCACCTTCGCGTCGGCGTGTATTTCATTGCATTAAATATTTACACAACTCATAACTTACATGTAACTTGGCAGAAAAACGCAACACTTGTCATCAAAACAATCTTTGCTCCAAAGTATATTGACAAGAAAAGTATACAATTCCGTAAACAACAAACCATACACATTAATTAACATGTATTGCCGCAAACTTCGTTATTGTTTGTTGTTTATTGTTTATTTTTTTGTCTTAACAGTTATTCTCACTAAGTGGCCGCAATCAAAAATCCTGGCAAACACTGGCGACAATGTAACTGTTAGCTGGGTGTACGCAAACACCAGCAGTATGCCATATGCAGGGATTATAGTTTATTTTAACCACAAACTTATAGCCTACAAGAGTCCGCCGAATACTTGGATAAGAATATAAGAGCCCAGCTCAAAAGTTTAAAATGCAATACCATAACGAAAGGAAACCATTTAAAACAAAATATATCTATTATTAGCTTAGTTGTACTGTAAGTTCCTAAATAATACAGAAATTGTAAATAAAAATGTTGATTGGAAGTAAATTCTTGCCAGTTTAGTTTTTCCATTAATTAGAATAGATATAACTGTAAAAATAGGCACGTAATGCGTACTTGCGTCTACGTTTAGGACTACTCACACGATCCAATATTCTCAGTTCGTGATGCATTTGATTTAACTGATAACAACTATTTACTTCTTGGGAGAATTTGCGAACACATAATCCACATCACATGGACCAGGAGGGAATAGAATCTTATAAATCGGATTGTGTGAATAGGCCTTTGGTTGAAAAACGTTTGGTCAAAAGCACTGCCAGTGTAATAAATATAACATTGGAACAAACAATAATGTACTAAAGCAGGAAATGGCCAGTTTAATTTGATAAAACATACAAAAATTATTGACTTTTGCAGAATTTTGTTGATATTTGACGAGTTTAGAATGTAAAAAAATGCTACTATAAACATAGTAAAAATACTGTACTGATTGAATCGATGCTGATGCTAAATATTGTTCATGCATGTATATAATTTTAAAAAACTTTATTACCTATACAAAACTTTTATAATATTCAGGTTTTACAAAACATTTTAACAGATGATTATTGTTCAGTTTTATTTTACAAAAAATAAACCTTTTTGTTTTTGAGAGTATTAGTATTTAAGGCATTGATGGCTATACTTTAAAATGGGGGTAAAAATCAGGCAATATATAAACTTTTTTTAAATTCACGAACCAGTTTTCAATAGTTAATTCGAACCTTGGGGCTCAGAAATCGTTTCTGAGTAATTGAGCATGACAAACGTCCACCAAACATCTGTTACATTACACCAAGCTAACAAACATACCAGATGTACTACATATATATGTTCAAATGCTAAAAAAGTTATAAGTCAATACAATTATGCCTTCTTGAGTTATAGAGTTTTAAATATATCAGAAAATGTCATTAGAAGCCACTTTGTACACACAGCTCACCTAATTGCCAGGGTGCATTCCGTGTATGCTATGCCGGATATCTCCAGCGTGGACTTGTCCTTGTGCTTGGCATGCTGGCGTGAGTTACCCAAAATTTGATATCTTGGTGTATTGGTGTACACACTTGTTCAGTCTTCTTGATGTGCAAACAAATGTGACCAGCAGTTTGCCTCTTTTGGCGTATTATTTTCAAATGTGCACGGCGTACCAAAACGTCCAATAAAAAATAATTGGTAGCCTTGGTGTAAAGCTCCGAGCCTCGTCACCAATCTACGGCGTGAGACTTGCACGGAATGCACCCTGGCCTAATTGTGCCTGCATTGGAGCCATTACATACATGCAAATTACATGTGGTTTTTAACAACATTTCAAAATTTATGCTGACATTAGCAATATTTAAATTCAAAACTATAACTCAAGAAGAAATAATTGCAACGACTTAAAATTCTCCAAAAGACTCGTAATGTTGATCTACAAAATATAAAACATTTGACCAACTTTGTCCCCGAGCCCGGGTGAGGGTGCTAATCTCGACGTGCGTGGAGTCCACTTACACGCGAAATTACACGCGAAGGGGAAAGAAATTCTGCGAGATGTTTATATGTATATATCATGGATAGTAAAAAGACTGGATTGGAAACTTGATGGCGTGAGCATAACAACCTGGTTGCAATTCACAAGCTTAAAAAACCCGAGTATATTCAAAGTTTGGGATTAATACAGCCTAAAATGATAATCGAATTGTCTGTAAATACGACAAAGCCACAATACGACAAAATGCCCATCTATTCTTACTCATTTTAAAAGAAGATATCAAGGTTTACTAGTTAAAATATGCATCCCAAATTCCGAGCAAAACAAAGCACAATTTGCGGAAGCCAGTTTCTTCAAAACAACACAGGAATCATCAAAACAAAGATCAACAACGCTCACCCCGAACGCTCGATTGTGACTTAGGCAGGTTTGTAAGGTGATAAAATCATTTGAAACGTCAACATAGTCATCTGAATGTGAGGATATGAAGAATTTGAAGAAAAGTTCACTAAAAACCTCAGTAAAGCAAGCGTACTCACGCCATTCGTAACATCACAATTTGCAACTAGGTTTCAACCAGTGAACTCGATGTAAGTTAAAATGTGATACCTGGAACCACCTGGAACGCTAACGTCCAGTCATTCGGGGCGCAAAAAGTGAGGCAAAAAGTTCCAGGCCCTTGCGCGGTTTGCAGGTAGGATTCAGTCTCCCACAAAATGTTTTTTACACGGTCACCGGTCTTGAGCGAACTGCGAAGACTCGAAAAGGTTTGAAAAATTATTTATTGAATCATTTTATCACGCTTTGCTAAACGTGCATTTTAAATTTTGATTGGTTGTGCTATGCTGCCGAACTAATTATGCAGTGATTGTCTATTTGTTGCTATAGGAAAAGTCATTGTCTTTACAAAACGTGCACGAAGTTTGTCAGTGAAGAAATTAAATCAAATTTTCGTTATATTATAAACCATATATATTAGAGTTTCGTCACTCCGAAGAGGATACAAAAAATCAACACAAACTTAGTATAGAATATGCCGTTTAGGTTAGTACCAGTTTCATCAGTTCGTTTTGTTTAAAAAGCATTCCGCATTCGTACCGAAAACAACAACTAGCCATGAGTAAACGTGAAAAATAAACAATCAAGTTGTCAGTTTATATTTCTTAAAATATCATTAGTTACAAAAGGCCGTTTAACAAAACTGAACAAGAAATTAAAGGAGCAGAAATAAGAAAATGACATTAGATGTATATTATGAAATATCAAGTATCAATACGTCTTCAAACTCGTACAAGAATAGCTTTCTCACTCTTGTTCTCACCTTTTCGGCTGGCTGTTTTCATCCTAGCCAGCAAAAGGACGTCTGTTTTCTCAGCCTATTTTCATCCCTAGCTTAATTTACTGTATAGTTTTGGACTGCTATACAGTAAATAAAACAACAACAGCGCTGCACAACAATGGGAAACCATTAAATGCACGTTTAGTCTGATAAATAATTTTTTCAAACCTTTTTTCGAGCCTTCGCAGTTCGCTCAAGACGGGCGGCCGTGTAAAAAACATTTTGTGGGAGACTGAATCGTACCTGCAAACCGCGCAGGGGCCTGGAACTTTTTGCCTCACTTTTTGGTCCTTCGTTAGCGCACGGTTAATAGAAGGGAGACTGGTTAGGCTAGCCGGCGAACTTCAAAGGGGCGCCAAAATGATGTCGGGAACCATCGAAAAAACGTGTCACGTGATGCGCAAGCTGCATTGCTTCGTGAACATTGAAAGGTGATACATAGGGAGTTATCAGCAATTGATAGAAACGAGAGGTTTTTCCGTCACCCGAAGCTAATTTGTTGACATGAAACTTAATATGGGCTTTGAACATGTCCTTTGGCAACATGTGGAAGAATTTACAGTCGCTTTAGGAGAGAAGCGCGGTTTTTATCGTCATTTGAAACCAAGATTGAAGCCATTTATAAAGGCGATCGCCGCAGAGTCGAGTGAGTTCTTGGATGTTTATTGTTGGTAATTTGTATCACATGGCATGAATATTTCAATCACTGCCACTAAAACCGGACAAGTAAAGAGTGAATTCAAGGATATCTCGAACCACGGTTCTCGAAGGAAATCGGAGGAGTTTAATATGCGCACTGCGCAAATGTAACTATAATGTATATTAATACGAAGCATACAAACTCCAAACATTCAAAGCTTTTCTGACATTATTTTGGCGAAAGACGAATCAGGATATTAAGCGTCTACAATCTTTTCAAGGGTTTATATTCAAATCCCGCAGTTGTGTGTGAAATGTGAACTTGTATTATTATTAAAAACTAAGCTGCAAGAAATCTTGATAATTTATCCTTATACAGGTACTGTACATACAGTAAACGTCCACTATTTTATATAAGAACCCACATACATATTTTTACTAAACTGGCTTAAGTTTAGTTTCTAATAGAAACTTGATAGTAACTTTAATATAGCCAGTGTGTCAATTTTTTCCAAAGAATTCTAATAAATTATTTTGCAGTGATGCTATTAAATTAATTATTCCAAAATATCACTGGATTTTTTCAATAAAATATTTGTCTATATTTAATATTCTCAACTACTGGTCCATTTTGAAGTCAATGCTGTTTTGATTTTAGTGATCAAATAAAGGCCCATTTACACTATGCTTCATTTTTGGCAGGGCGTGGTTAAATTGGTACCCGTACCAATTTTATCTGTGCTTGGACCTTGTAAATAGGTAGTCTGAGCATGGGTAAAATTGGTATGCATACCATTTCTATCCAAACTGTACCAAAAACTGAATGTAGTGTAAATGGGGCTTGAGGGTCCTCTCTCTTATAAATAAAATTTAATAAATGAAAAACCTGGAAAAACAAAAGATCTGTGCATGGTGAGGACCATTCCAACAATATCACAGCTCATGGGCTAGAACCAGTTTAATAATTTCAGGCTGAACGAAAGCTTACCTAGTAAACCCATGGCAATACTTGGTAGGGATTTTAGAACAAGTATATGAAACAGTTTGCAAACAATTTCAAAGTTTAAAATGTTAATTAATATTTAAAATGCAATTCATTTATACTGTATATACTTCAAATTTGCTTAGTTATTTACAAATATCAAAGCTAGAGTAGTTCAACTTCAAGTTAGAGCATCCTGTGATCTCACCAGTTCCCACCATAGAAGACTATTGTGTATAGTCTTGATTTATACTTTGGGAAACTCTAAACTAAACTAAACTAACCTTATTTATACTGGATAAATCTATCAGTTATATCTAAACTGTTATCCTTAGAGGTCCAGTAAGGGGCCACCCTCATTGGTCCAGTGTTACTACAGGAGGAAACTGGAGTACCCGGAGGAAACCTGTGGTGTTTGGTAGAGTCAAACTGGAAGCACTCTTCTCACATGTGGCCAAGGTGAATTTTTTTAATCAGATAACTGCACCCTGCAGGAACCAAACCCTACTCACAGGTGAAAGGCACATGCACTAACCACTGTGCCACCAACACCCCAGGATGCTTTCCTGAGTGAAATAACGTAAACAAGTGAAAGAACATATTTACAACAATTTCCACACTCAAGTAAGCATAGCTACATCTCATTTTTAAAACAGCAATGTGCCTTAAAATATTTATGCAAGTTTGCAAATCTATTGTATTAAATAGTAGCAATTGCAAAAACATTTTGTGCATATGTTCAGTTATCTGAGTCCCGTCAGGCTCCAGTAGTTCAAATGTTCAATCTCAACAGTGGCAATTTTAATAGAAGGTTTTATTCCCACTTGCAGTTGGAATACGATGAAGATGGAGCGCCTTCTTTATTGACTGATTCCTCAGTTCAAAACTTATCATTTACGACCTGGGAATTAAAAACAATATCAGTTTTATAAATTCGACATGGACTATATCAGAAAGCCCAGACTTGGCCGTGACCATAACAAGACGCGCAAACAGAACAGAATATTTAAATATACTTACTTCTAGGAGTGCAATTTGACTTCGCAAACGTAAACATTATTCTTCTCAATAAGTTGATTCAACTCCTGATTTATTTCTCTATTTTGCAAATTAATCGAAGCCATTCTTGTGTACATTTTGCCTTTTGCGAGCTCGTCACTCGCCACTCATCTGCGCGAACGACCGGGATTTAAAGTTGAAACACACTGCTTTCTACTGCTTGGGAAACCAAAAAACTACCAGTTCACACCAGGCATATCTCCAAACTAGTATCAGGAAAGCACTATTACAACAAAACGAACTAGCAGAAGTCGCAGAACGGAATACTTTCAACGTGGATTTTCTAGACCGCAACACTGTGTTTTTTAATCATTGCAGCCAGCGCATCACGTGACACGAATTTTGAGTGAACAATAGCATATTTTGTCACGTGGTACAGCTAGCCTAACCAGTCTCCCTTCTATTAACCGTGGTTAGCGTTCCAGGTATCACATTTTTACTTACATCGAGTTCACTGGTTTCAACATCTCTCGAGCAAAGAAAAACGCTTTTCAGCCAATCGGCGGCCTGGAAACACCTCACGTGACTATTAGTTTCCTATCCAGTCTTTTAATATATCCATGGTATGAATAACCAAACTGCAGAGTCAGGATTGACGGAGAAAATTCAAATATAGCTGTTGCTAGGAGACATCAAGTGAGACAAAACAAAGCCAATTACGGTCAAACACGAAATGATAAATAATTCAAAATTGATTACACCAACAGAAGTGAAACTTGTACAACAGGATAGGAATACCAAAACCAAACGAACTGTAAAATTAGGGCTCACCAAATAATCGTGACACGGAGAAACAATACTTGTACAAAATCACGAACTACAGATACGCCACAGGCCAAACGGTCAAATAAATAATCCAAAAATAAAGCCACGGAAACAAACCAATCGATCCAAAACTTGATGTAGAATGTTCACAAAATACTTAGCAAACCAACAATCCAAAATTTGTGGCTTAGGCAGGTTTGTAAGGCGATAAAATCATTTGAAACGTCAACATACACTAGAAAACTTGACGTGTTGTAAGCGTGTTGTTAGAACACGTCGACGTGTTTATACGACACGTTGACGTGTTATGAAAACCTTGCCTTGTGAAGTTATAACACGTCAGGGTGTTGTTTTTTCAATATGCAGTTGGAAGAACACGTCTAAATAGGTTCTAGCGTGTTGTAACAACACACCAAATTCAAACAACACGCCATCAACTGTCAACAACACGTCAAAAAACTGCTACAACACAGCAAAAGTGTGTTGCAAAAGCCATAAAACACACCGACGTGTTAAAACAACACATCAACGTGTTGTTGGAGTAGAACACGTCGACGTGTTAAAAGAACACATCAACGTGTTGTCGCCAAAAATTATCGGTGAAGAACACGCCAGCGTGTTAAAAGAACACGTTATAACGTGTTGTTGCTGCAAGCTGGTGACGTAACCAGACCTTATGATGACGAAACATCAGGCCACTTTTTTCAGTCCGAAGTCCAGAGCTGCGGGGCGAAGGTTTTTATAATTTTTTTGTCTGAAAAAGAGTTTTTTGGAGAAAATAACAGTAAACCACAACATTTAAAACGTCTGAATTGTATCCTTGGAAGAGACAAAGTTCACTACAACTGTAAATACCACTACCAGGCAGAGCTGAGGACTTTTAATAAAGAAATGTTACGAAAAAATATCGTTTGGACACAGTAAGTAAAATTGTATAACGGGTTGCTATAAAAAGTCAGTGTTTTTCAGCATGAACGCCACGACGTTGATTAAAAAAACCTATCAATATCATATGAATAATATAATATTGTTTCTATTTTTTATGTTCAACTCTTGAGAACCCAATGTAAAAGAAAAAGCATCCCAAACTGGCCAGTCAAGTGTGAAAAATGGTTCGGGTTTTCGTTTTTGCTTGTTATCTGACATGAAGTTTATACTGTATGAACTAAAACAGTTCGACAAAAAAAACCTACAACGCTGTAATACCATTGTATATAAGGTAAGAATTCATATAACGATTAAAGTAAATTGTTCACTAAACACATATTTGTCCTAAACACCTAGTCAAAATCGAATTTTTTACGCATTTTTTAAACTTTTAAATCCTTGCATGTACATCCGCCGCCATAACCCATGAGCTGTCGTCCTAAATGTTCCCAATCCAATTGAATTTACAATTAACTATTATCAACCTATATTTGGTAGATCTAAAAAGACTATAAAATATGCACACTTTAAAAAAAGACTAGGGAACAGAGGTCGCAATTAAACCACATTTCTCTGTTTAAGCGAACTAGCCTTTTTGCACTGAATGAAGGAATGTTTGATACAAGTGATGTTTTGTATGTATGTTTCCTGAAGCTACCAAGCAACCTTTCTTGTGAAGTTTTGTTTATTTGAGTTCCCTAATGAGGTCCGAAAAGAAATAATGCAACCAAACAATTTAAAATTTGCAAGCCAAAGACCATGCAGGTATTCTAAATACATTACTAAATATCAAGTGATCACTAGTTTTGTACATGCCCTTTATTAAACCCACAAAAAAAGCAATTTAATAAATGGCTTGAATGAAATCATCTATAAATTAAAGCAATTATTTATTACAAACTATATAAACTCTCTGTTGACCACTATCAATTATATAAATATGCAGGTTTTATGCAAAAACGATTCCTGTTAAGGTTCTTAACAGCAAAGTACAGAGTTTAGAATGTAGAGTGCTTGGTGTAGAATGTAGAATGGAGAGTGTAGAGCGCACTGAGAGTGTAGAGTGCACTGAAAGTGTAGAAGGCACTGAGAGTGTAGAGTTCACTGAGAGTGGAGCGTGTAGAGTGCACTGAGAGTGGAGCGTGTAGAGTGCACTGAGAGTGGAGTGTGTAGAGTGCAGTGAGAGTGTAGAGTGCACTGAGAGTGTAGAGTGCAGTGAGAGTGTAGAGTGCACTGAGAATGTAGAGTGCAGTAAGAGTGTAGAGTGCACTGGGAGTGTAGAGTGGAGCGTGTAGTGCACTGAGAGTGTAGAGTGCACTGAGAGGGTAGCCTGCACTGAGAGTGTAGAGTGCACGGTACTGAGAGTGTAGCCTGCACTGGGAGTGTAGAATGGAGGGTCAGAATGCAGAGTGCTTAGTGGAGAGTACAGAGTGAAGCGTGTAGTGTAGTGCAGTGCAGTGCAGTGCAGTGCAGTGCAGTGCAGTGTAGAGTGTAGTGTAGTGTAGTGTAGAGAGTAGAGTGCGAAGTCTAGAGCGTAGAGTGCTGAATGCAGAGTGTTTAGTGGAGAGTACAAAGTGTAGATTGTGGAGTGTAGACTGCAGAGTATGGAGTGCAGATTACTGAGTGTAGAGTTCGGAGTGCAGAGTTCAGACTTCAGAGTGCTTAGTGGAGAGTGGAAAGTACAGAGTGTGGCGTGTAGTGTGGAGTACAGGGTGTAGTGTAGGGTGTAGTGTGTAGAATGTAGAGTACAGGGTGTAGTGTGGAGTGGAGAGTGCAGAGTGTAAGCTGCAGAGTGTAGGGTGCAGAGTGTAAGCTGTATAGAGTGTAAGCTGTATAGAGTGCAAGCTGTATAGAGTGCAAGCTGCAGAGTGCAAGCTGCAGAGTGGAGAGTGAAGAGTGGAGAGTACAAGTTGCAGAATGTAGACTGCAGAGTGGAGAGTACAAGCTGCAGAGTGGAGAGTACAAGTTGCAGAATGTAGACTGCAGAGTGAAGACTGCAGAGTGGAAAGTGCAGAGTGCAAGCTGCAGAGTGTAGAGTGCAGTGCCAGAGTACAGAGTGCAAGTTGCAGAGTGTAGACTGCAAAGTAGAGAGTACATAGTGTAGAGTGCAGAGTGTGGAGTGCAGAGAGAGTGGAGTGTGTAGAGTGCAGTGTGTGGAGTGCAGTGTGTGGAGTGCAGTGTGTGGAGTGCAGTGTGTGGAGTGCAGTGTGTGGAGTGCAGTGTGTGGAGTGCAGTGTGTGGAGTGCAGTGTGTGGAGTGCAGTGTGTGGAGTGCAGTGTGTGGAGTGCAGTGTGTGGAGTGCAGTGTGTGGAGTGCAGTGAGTGTGGAGTGCAGTGAGTGTGGAGTGCAGTGAGTGTGGAGTGCAGAGAGTGTGGAGTGCAGAGAGTGTGGGGTGTAGAGAGTGTGGGGTGTAGAGAGTGTGGAGTGTAGAGAGTGTGGAGTGTGGAGTGCAGAGAGTGTGGAGTGCAGAGAGTGTGGAGTGCAGTGAGTGTGGAGTGCAGTGAGTGTGGAGTGCAGAGAGTGTGGAGTGCAGTGAGTGTGGAGTGCAATGAGTGTGGAGTGCAGAGAGTGTGGAGTGGAGAGAGTGGGGAGTGCAGAGAGTGGGGAGTGCAGAGAGTGTGGAGTGTAGAGAGTGTGGAGTGTAGAGAGTGTGGAGTGCAGAGAGTATGGAGTGCAGTGAGTGTGGAGTGCAGAGAGTGGGGAGTGCAGAGAGTGTGGAGTGTAGAGAGTGTGGAGTGTAGAGAGTGTGGAGTGTGGAGTGCAGAGAGTATGGAGTTCAGTGAGTGTGGAGTGCAATGAGTGTGGAGTGCAGTGAGAGTGGAGTGCAGTGAGTGTGGAGTGCAGAGAGTGTGGAGGTTTGAGAGTGCAGAGTGTATAATAATAAAATACCAAAATACTCTAGGCCTAATTGTATAATATGGTATTATGACATTAGAGTACTAAAGTGTTATAGTATTAGGGCTTATGAGATTTAATTTATAGTTTTTACATTACTCTTTTACTATTTTATTATAGGTTTGCAGAACTGCGTGAAGTGGAAAAAAAGAAACGTGATATCTAAAACGATTTATGTTATATTTACGCTATAGAACAGATTAATTGATTAACAAAAATTAATGCCAAGAAACGAACTATTAAATTACGAAGGTTAAAGATAGTATATTACTTTCTCTGGCGACGTTATCGTATACGAGACAATCAATAGATTGCCAATTCTCACTGAGATCAGTACCAATTATATATTATAGACTATTTATTCGTGCGCCTTTACAGTAATACCCTTGATATCGTTTAGGCTTAGCGGTTCATCATTCGGCAACTAAAGTGTAAAAATAAAATTTATCAACCTTAAGTTATATTTTGTATGTGTTTTTGAATTTAACACACAATTTGTGTGTTGTTGAGTGTTTTACTTTGTTCTCTCAGATCACACATTTCGACGTGTTGTTTCTTGATGTGTTGTTTCTTGACGTGTTGTTTCTTGATGTGTTGTTTTTGATATGTGTTGTTTCTTGACGTGTTGTTGCTTGACGTGTTGTTTCTTGACGTGTTGTTGCCTGACGTGTTGTTTCTTCATGTGTGACCAGTAAGAACACGCCTGCTGTGTTCCTAACAACACACAAACATTGACAACACGCCAAAACCGTGTTCAACACGCTTTTGGCATGTCAACTGAGAGGACAAAACGGCGTGTTGTTTTGATAATGAAAAACACGCCAAATGCGTGTTTGATACAACACGCCAAATGCGTGTTTTAGTCAATATACAACACGTCAAAGGCGTGTTTTATGCAACACGTCTAACTACAACACGCCTAAAATACAACACGTCAAAAGTGTGTTCAACACACTTTCAGCGTGTCAACTGAGAGGACAAAACGGCGTGTTGTTTCGACACATTTGCAACACGTCAGGTTTTCTAGTGTAGTCATCTGAATGTGAGGATATGAAAAATTTGAAGAAAAGTTCACTAACAACCTCAGTAAAACCAGGGCGCTATAAAACACGGGCGGGGAAACGCGCATATAATTTGGCGAGCTATGTGTGATGCATCAAAGGACTGGCACGAGCGCGCTTGGGCTCAGAAAATCAACAAAAACACAATTTGAATGGCGACCAAAAAGATAAAGAGCACCCGAGATAAATTCCTCTTTTTGAAAAGGAAGAAAACTTATTACTGCCATTAGAAACACAAATAAAGAACAAGTAACTCCTTCAGATTAAATTTGTTTTAATTATTTATTGTCAAGGATTTATTTTAAATTAATAAAAGCACAATTGTTTACCGGGAGAGTTGAAAAAATTCCTAAAAATTTACAATTTTTGAAGGGCGC
Source organism: Paragorgia papillata (assembly GCA_035771165.1). Lineage (NCBI taxonomy): Eukaryota > Metazoa > Cnidaria > Anthozoa > Scleralcyonacea > Coralliidae > Paragorgia > Paragorgia papillata. Next base: position 319,402 of record JAWNZC010000046.1, read on the forward strand.
ACGCCGTTAAAATCATGTTTTCTCTGCGAATCGGTTGACAAAAGTGAATTTGAATACACCAACGTAAAGACAATTAAATAGGCTTTCAAACTGACATAGTCACCGAACGTGCTTTTTTCGTAAAATTGACATTTCGCTAACCCATTTTTGAAAATTTTCTTTTCCATTCTCGCCACTGACTATAGCTTTATAAACTGAAAAACTGCTAACACTTTCAAGTTTAAAACCCCTTGCTTCTTTTAAAGAGCAATCACATGAATATATACACAGTACTAAAACCCTGTTGCCAATAGTGTTAAACATACGAGGAGAACTTTTAAAACAAATTTCAACCAAATGATGCAAATAAAAATGCCAAAGTTTACTACAAGTCTGCATCACTATGTCTGCATGCGACTCAAGCTAGTTTACGCATAGGCAGCCCAAGCACTATCACGTACTGTCTGTCGTATTATATAATATACTTAAAGGTTGGCAAGTAAATTCACTAGTTCAACTCACCACTTGAATACATGTCAATACTATTCGCAAATACGAACGTAAATCAATAAAAAAACAATACTTCTATAAACACAAATAATCGTACTAACTTGTCACGAACGTTTTGTTGCTTAAAACTGTTGTGAAACACCAGAAATTAGTGAAAACAAACGGGGTTTTGTCGAAAAAATTACCGTACCTATGCGTGGTGCAAACATCCTGTTTGACGCCATCATTCGTAAGCAAATATAAGGCATGTCATTGGTCAATCGGCAAAACAAAAAAATTATGTCTACGTGATAAATTTGACCAACCGGGGGGGTATTGCAACAGTGCAGTAAAAAAGATTTGTGTAATAAATACAAACTTTTTGTACGTAAAAGTTTATATAACCGTGTATAGAAATGGAGCGGCAAGAACGGAAAGGATTCTGTCCCAATGTTCGTTGTCTTATATGGTAAGAGGCTAAAAATTCTCAATCTTTTTTGCTTTATTATAAAATAGAAGGAAGCCAGTTAGTGACTTTAATACTGGCTTTGACAGACATTTGGCGGAGTTCATTGTTATTTATGCAAGACGACTCATTGTTGCATGTTCGCCGGTATTAAATAAACATTCAAACCCAAAGTTCAATAAATATGACATGCATATATAATTAGACGATAGAAAAATAAGGCGAAACAGATCTTACATTAAGCTGTGCATTTACCTTTGCATGCAGGCTTGCAGCAATTTTTTGCAGCTCATCATATATTCAACTGAATGCGAAATTAATTTTTAGTTCGTACAGAAAAACCTCTGATTTGTTGTCGTCGAGCAATTGCTTCTCAAAAGATACTGATAAAAGTATAAAACATAGCGATTTTTCGTTTCAAATTTTCCACATTTAAGCTTAGAAATCAGCAAATATTCTGAATAAATCAAATGTTTATCTACACCACGGACATACTTTTCTATTAAAAACAATACACTTTCACTTTTAATACAAGGACACAAAACGTGTCAAAGACACTTTACATATTAAATATAAATGCCTGAGTTTTCGCCCAGTTTTATCCACTTCCATTAGTTCCATATCATTTATATGCACGAGTCCCAAAAAACGTATGAAATATGCCGCAAACCAAAAAAAACAGTAAAACAGAAAACATAAGATTCCACAGGGGAAAGAGGTGAAAAAGCAATCCGTTACCTGCTCATGTCCTCGATGAAATGACAAAAACCCAAGATATCTTGGTTGGAACGACGTATTAAAGCTTAACTGTAATTGCACATCCACTAATCCACGGACCACGGCACTAGTTTGATATATAGAAAGCACAAAAACCAACATTGACTCTAGCTTGCATGTCCTATACACATGCAGTTGATCGTTTGATTGCTTTTTTTTTCGAAATCACTCTAGCTGAAGTCTTTTATAATAGATGAAATAGAACAGTATATATTCGGCAACCAATATATCCTACGGAGTAGTCAGAGATCTTCAATGTCCACTAATAGTTTAATACCGGCGAACAACAATGAGTCGTCTTGCATAAATAACAATGAACTCCGCCAAATGTCTGTCAAAGCCAGTATTAAAGCCACTAACTGGCTTCCTTCTATTTTAAGCAAAAAAGATTGAGAATTTTTAGCCACTTACCATATAAAACAACGAACATTGGGACAGAATCCTTTCCGTTCTTGCCGCTCCATTTCTATACACGGTTATATAAACTTTTACGTACAAAAAGTTTGTATTTATTACACGAATCTTTTTTTACTGCACTGTTGCAATACCCCCCCGGTTGGTCAAATTTATCACGCAGAGATAATTTTTTTGTTTTGCCGATTGACCAATGACATGCCTTATATTTGCTCACGAATGATGGCGTCAAACAGGATGTTTGCACCACGCATAGGTACGGCAATTTTTTGGACAAAACCCCGTTTGTTTTCACTAATTTCTGGTGTTTCACAACAGTTTTAAGCAACAAACGTTCGTGACAAGTTAGTACGATTATTTGTGTTTATAGAAGTGGTTTTTTTTTATTGATTTACGTTCGTATTTGCGAATAGTATTGACATTTATTCAAGTGATGAGTTGAACTAGTAAATTTACTTGCCAACCTTTAAGTATATTATATAATACGACAGACAGTACGTGATAGTGCTTGGGCTGCCTATGGTTTACGACGGTAAAAACAAGATTATAGTATTCTTTGTTTGCCAAATTTTATGTCCACAGAAATACTATAGACGTTAACAACAGGCTTGCTCAAGTTTTAGCGGAAAGCATTTAAAAGAAACAATAAAAATCGAGAACGTTTTCGGCTTTGTGTTTATATCCAGAGTAAACAATCTTATTATCATATAACACTTAAAGAAAAAAACATGAAACTAAAAAACACTCTTACATCCATGCATGCAGATTAACATTATATATGTGTACGAGAAACTGGTAACTACAATTATTGCATTTTGCAGACAAAATTCGATCATACGGCTAAGCTTATATCTGAAAATTTATATATTACAGTTGTCGAATGCCGAAGACAGTACTCTAGTCAAATCCGTACAGCACAAGCGACCAACAACGTACGATAATATAGTTATAGATATTTTACATACAAAAAGAGTACTGAAGTGTCTCTTACCATCTACTTCTGTCTCCGTTTTAAACACATCTGATCAGTCAAGTCCATTATTTACAGATTACAGTAATAAGATACAGTTGGTAATCACGGTCGCTTGAAGTTTGACTATTTTTTTTGTAGCTCCTAAAGTTTGAGATTCATTCAAGACTATAACTAGTATGTATAGGTATATATAGTTCATCAAAATAACATTTATAGAGCAAATAAAGCAAGATTACGACTTAAAAAAAGCTGGAAACGACACATATACTTGGTAGCATGGAGGTTTGACTTTCACAGACCACAGGTACAGTTTTCGGCTTCGTCTTGAGGTATCTGAATCAGCCATATAAACATGCAATTATAGTGAATCTTTTTTTTTTTCATTAACATGTAATTTTTAATGCGGCAGTTTTCTTCGCTCATGGTTTCTTCTACTTTCGAAAATGAAATTAAATCGAAGCTCGAAGTGATATATGCGGGGGGTACGCGCATCACACATAGATCAGGGCTCCCATTGCCGTTTCCCCGCCCGTGTTTTATAGCGCCCTGGTAAAACAAGCGTACTCACGCCATTCGTGACATCACAATTTGCAACTAAGTAAGATGGCCGCCGCTGCTCACTTCCGGCATCAATTCCTGAACAATAGATGCTCTATACAGTGAACTCTATATAAGGACTGGAACGCTACCTTCATAATATCGGCCCTATGATTGGGTGAAGCCAAACTTCCGGCTCCATGTAGGGCAAAAACACGCGTGTTCACTGCGCGTGTGTTTACACCATAGTCCCTGGAATTAAAGTGTCTGGAAACGCGGCGTACTTCAAAGCGCACACTTTTTGTTCCCTCTCAATTCTGATCACGTGGGAAGAAGGGGCACGTTTCAGATGTTATCTGTTTAGCCACGCTCAGCAAAAGTACTGCCGGGCGCAAATTGTTCAACATTTGGATGTAGAGTAATAATCGCGGAGAAAAAACACGAAAGGATAAGTCTATTAAGTCCATCTACGTCAGATGTTGCAAAGGCGTCTTGGCGAAGAGAAATAATAAATATTACGGTATTACAAAGGAACACGACGACACGTCGTTGTTGATATAAAAGATATTCGCAGATAAATAGACGAAGGCAACGTACGCATTTGTAATAGACATTTCCAACCAAGTGACATTGAAGTTAGTATATAACTATATACACGCTACATCATATAATTTGGTTATCTGAATTTAATGATTTCCAGAGAAAGTTATACTTTATCCGATGATAGAATGACTTGACAGCTGGTTAATAATAGTAGGCCTCGATCGCATTTGTTTGGTTTCACTTTATTTAATATTTCTCGATTATTTCTTACTTTAAATCGTTAAAAAAACAAACAGATTGTGACTCAGAACTAGCCTGCCCTAAATGCAACAAGCAGTTGCGCATCACTTTTGCCAAAACGGGTGCTAGAGCGAGAAATAAGTCTGTTATGTCATGCACCGCGCAAAACTTCGGTCAGTGGGCATGGCCTTGGTAAACTGACTAAAGTCGAAAATACCGCTATCCATTCCAAGTGGTTAAAGGCAATATACCAGTTTTGTGAAGCGGAGAGAATCGTTAAAACAAGTGGTCGAATTCGCTCAGATTGCATTAATAAAACTTCCATATATATGGGTTTCGCGACAAAATAATCCGCGGGTCGGGTGAGTTTGTTTACTTAACATGCTGCATTTCAATACAAATTTTAGACAACTACAGAGAAACCGGAGCTGGAGCATCACAAAATTTGCCATAAAAACCCCATGCATGAGTCAAGTTAAGCACAGAGTGAAAATTCTGAATGATGCACGTACGCGTGCAGTAGTTGACAATAGAATTTTTACCTTTTATCAAGTGTTGGAAAGACCCCAATGTTTCTCACAATGTAGAATGTTTATCTCAACACAAACACAGTCTAATAAAATTACAACCTACTTCTTTTCAATTCCTTCTTCAAGGATTAAAATACATCCTGATGGCTGAAATCTGTCACGATGTGCATGGTTAAAGAGTAATTTGATGGTTAGAGTCCATCAAATGAGGATTGCAGGGAAACGCTCAGCAACCCAAACATGAGTTCAAGTACATTATAAATGCTAATGCCATTTCTATTCAAAGAAAAAATGTTTGCCAGTGATACAAGGAAATGTTTCAGGATGTCATAAAAAGGAAAAGCACTGATATCACTAATCTGCCATTAAAAGCCAGAAAGCATACTGTAGAGAAGTCTGTGATCACTGCACAGGATAATTTATTATGTATTACCAGTAAAATAATAACAAAGAGAACAATTGCATGGTATATAATCTTTAAATAGCATTTAATTGATGAAAAAGTTAAGACCACTCATTTTAACATGTACAGAAAATAATGATAACAAGTTTAAAAGCACAAGATAGTTACTAATTACCAAAAGACAATATGCTTTGACAAAACTAATAATTTAAATCTCAGCAGGTCACAGTCGACAACAGAAGTTTAATTAGAATTTTCCAACAACTTGGCTGAGCGCAAAATAAATAGCCATAGAATTGCTAATCGCTCGATTCCCCTTTTCGGTGCCTGTATATGTTTCTGATTTCGACAAGCCAGAAAGCGGTTAGTTATTGCAAATAAACACCCGACTGCAGAAAATTTTGTTTAGCCCCTTCGACAATGTTCGATGGTTTGACAACACCGCACATGTAAGGATGCCAGCTTGTGGTTGTCTTCTCCCGTTTCACAGCCTTTTACTAAGCTAACTGTGGTTCCTTCGAACATGTAAGGTCAAACCATCTTTCGATTTCATGTTTTGATGCACATAACACACAAAAAACACTTGGGGGTTCCTGCATCTGAAAATACAAAAAACCATTTCAGCCTTTGGTGTTCCTAATGTCCTGAGAGCAGCACTTATCGTATTATAAACATCGATAAAACACTTACAGCGCTGACAATAGTCTCCATTTGAGCTTCAATCTCCGCCGCATCCATCTCCAGTAAATTTAAATTTATCGCTAAGGTATCATCTCCAAAATCAAACTCATCATCGTCAATATTTCACTTGGAAAGCGCTCGCGCCTTGTTCTGTCGCCATATTGATAGCTTGACCGTGCCCCTTCATGTCACGTGATACGCTCGTGTTTTTCCTTTGAAGTACGCCGCGTTTCCAGACACTTTAATTCCAGGGACTATGACAGAACTCAGAGGATGGAACATACCCGATGGTTCACAAAATATACACAGAAAAGCATACAAGGTAAGCGTACTGATTTTCTTTAATATTCGTAAGCGTAACAATATAAAGTTAAACATTTTGAATTAAAGTTCATTGGTTTTTGAAAAGAATTAACTTGGTTAGTTTTTGACGATCACTTGGCGTTCCATTGTTCACCGTTTGCTCGCAGTATTGTTTGCCAAAAGGGAACAATCTCAGTGTAAAGTATTTGTCTGCTGTGCATTTGACCAGCTTCATCCTGTGATCGTCTTCAACCAGACTTTCATTCGTTCCATCTTCATGCTCGTTGAACACAGGTTGACTTGACTCTATTAAAAAATGCTGACACACTTCTACAATCATCTTGCTCTTCAGATTTTTCTCTCGACGAATGATTTTGCCATCACAAACGTGTACTTTGAAGACGTGTTCGCTGTAGTCAACAATCAAGTAAACTGACGATGATGGAATTTGGAGACCACCGTTGTTTACAAAAAGAGTAAAAGCTGAGGCTGTTGCTGCTTCTCTGCATCTCGATGCTCCACCGTAGTCATGATCAACTGAAGTGGAAGGAGAAATACTTGATACAAGACTGCACTTGCATGCTTGACAGGTGAGTTTCTTAATGAGTTGTGAGACAATGAACCCCGCGATGTAGAATAGCACATTAGATATAAATTCTGAGTGCTTTTCTTGATCTAAATGGCTGAACATAAAGTCCACTTCTGGCTCTGGTGAATGTTGGTTGTTTTGCTTCTCGTCGCACTTCTCTTCGTTGCCTGTTTCAAATAGTGGCGATTTGTGTTTACTTGAGTGGAACATCGGAATAATGGTGTTGCTGTAACCGGTGAAGTCTAGACAATTTGCATGTTTTGATGCTGTGACTGCATTCCTCATCAACATTTTCCTCAGAGCGTATTTTAGCTGTAGACAGTTGGGGTTGTTGTTCCAGCCTCCTTGCGATCTGATGCACGAGAACAGCAATTCCATGTGATCTTGCGAAAATTTATATGTGAGTAGATATTTAAACGGAGAACAGGGAAGCGATAACATTTTGTTTGCCATCTCAATGGTCGATTTAATTGTTGCTACAAAACCAACGATAAATGTCTTTCGACGGTGGGTCGCCAGTAACTGTGAATCATTGGAATCAGTTTTCAAGGAAAGTAAATAACTTGCAGTCGATTTCAAATGTGCTTCCCAGGTGTCTTTCGTTGCCAACTTGAGTGGTTTTTTGTACCCCTTGCCCAAAGGATTCCTGGAGTTTAAAATATCAAAAAGCCTGTCAATAGTCCTTACGAATTTAAAAGTACCACTGCTGTTTTGAAACTCAGGTAATTTCATTGAGATATTTAGAAAATCGATTGCATCGGCTACTGAAGAGCTCAGTGTCTGGGCTGCCAATCTGACGTTCATTTTATGTTTTTCAAATTTCAGGTGATTTGAAGAAAACTTATTCCCTAGCTTCAGTCCCTCTTTCTCTTGAATCCTTTGCAAGTGATAAAAATGTTCCCATTTGATTTGCTCATTGTTGTCGTCAATTAAGGATCCAATGTTTGCCAGTGCATTTCTAGCAAGCTTTAGCATGTGACATGGGTCAAGGATTGCATAAACATCATCATCTGTGGTTGGGTGGTGAAATTTTGTTACCATTGATTCGTATGTTGTACCAAATTGACAACCAAGCAGCTGGAAAGTGCTTAGGTTTACAGTGTTCCATCTGCTGTAACTGACCACACCTTTAACCCAGCCTCTGCTGCTTTTTCTAGGGCTATCGTTACCAGCTTTGCTTGATTTTTTGCAGAAATTTTGTCAATTAAAAAGTAACCAATGGGACATTTCCAGTGGCTACGTGTTCCAACCAAGAGGAAAACCAGAGCCTCTGAAGCTAATTTGCCTGATGTGTCTGGTATTGCTTCACCATAATCAATAAATCCTGAATATTGATCTTTTTCTTGATTCCAAATGGTTTGTTTGCGAATTGACATGGCGTCGATAATCAAACAACAATCTTTTTTGTCAGAAGAACAGTGAACTTCATTGGCCAGAGAGGTAAATGCTTCAGTACAAAAACCTGGTTCACATTTAATTGTAGATGACCATTTTCGAATCAATGATGGATTTGGTAATGGAATGATTGACCTTACATATCGGTATGCTTTTGGTGAGTAAAAGTACAGTGTCAGGGAAAATTATTTTACGTCATCTGAATATCTCCTTGCTGATGGTGCACTTTTTAAGTTATCTTTCATGTTTTCAAAAATTGATAGCTGTAAGGAGTCAAATGATTTGTGAAGTTCTTCTGCAAGCTCGTTACTTATCATCAATTTTTCTTTCAAACTTGTTATTATCTGCCCCATGTTTTCTGCTTTTTGCTTTGATCTTCTTAGTTGTTGTTGTAGGTTTTTTATTTTTTGCTTTAACTTTTCTTGTAGATTGAATCTCTCATCCTCTTCAGGTGGTTTTGCGTAACTGTGGTCACGTAGTACCTTGGCTGCGGGTGACATGGTTTCAGCTGCTGAAGTGGACAGTGGACGTTTGCTGGGAAGTCTGATTTTTAACTCTTCTGGCAGGCTTGTATTGACCAGTGGAGTACGGTGAAAAAAGTGTTGGCACTGCATTTATTTCTAACCGGCAGGTCCCATTTGAAGATGGTGGGATGGTATAATTTGATCTTTCAAAATGCATGCTGCAAATACAACTAAATTCTGTTGCTTTCCATGATTTTTCACATTTATTGACTTTCTGAACAACACTTTCCCACTGTTGCAGCATTTCTTCATCTTTCAAAGGAAATCTAGATCATTATAAAATAATACTGAAATGTTTATGCTATTTAAATTATGGTAAACTGTAATTGCCAACAATAATTATTTAAAGTATATTTTAATATTATTATTAGGTAGAATTCTTGGTTTTCATCTGATGTCACAGTGGTCATATTGGTGCACAGAAACAATGAAATGGTGGCCATATTGGTGCACAGTCTTCAGAGGCGGATCCAGAGGGTTGCTATCGTTGCTCAAGCAACGGTCAGAATTTCCAGATTAATTTATTCAGTCTTTTGGCGAATATTTTTGCGCACCAACATCTTTAAAATTAACATATTCAGTCAAATATTATAATTTTTAGTGCCTGACCACGTTAATAAAATTCGCAATCACTTAACGCTGCGCGATTATTTGCGCGAGGAATGTCGTGAGTTATATTAAATCCGCAACCCGAGAACACCTGAGCCTACCTAATTAAGCCTGTGTAGCGGCCCTCATCTTTGGGTACTGACTTAGTTAGCATCAGCTAAACGTGACTATGCAAATGGCGGGAGCAACGGTTGATGCTAAATTTAGCCTTTTCTGAGCAACAGCAAAGGATGCTGACCAATCAAATGATCAGATTCAGTATGCTGAGCAACGGTGAGCAACGGTAGAGGAATAAGCCAATCACGTAGCTATATTTTTCGGGTCTCCAGTGATGCTAAGTAAGAGCGTACTCACCGACTATCACTCGTTCATTGTTTCTACTGTTTAATATTTTCAGTTCATGACTTCGAACAACGCTTAATTACAACGATTGTTTGATGTATTTGATGGGAGTTATTCATCTGCGATAAAATAGGATCTAAATGTTTCTTTGTGTATTAAAGTTCGCGTCGCGATCGCGCGACGGCGACGCCAGTTTACCCACATCCAGGAATCGCACTACCAAAACCACTACGAGTCTGCAGTAAGGTTAGCGTATTAAATGCTTATGAATAATATTTAACAAATAGATTCCATTTTGCCGTTGTCTGTTCAGTTATAGATGCACAGATGACGTCACAACGTGGTAAGAACAAAAAAGTGGCCTGCGAGACGCAGTCGAGTAGGTCACTGATGTTCTTACCACGTTGTGACGTCCTCTGTGCATCTATAACTGAACAGACAACGGAAAAATGGAATCTATTTGTTTTATACAATAAAAAAAAGAAGACAAACGTTTGATAAGGAGTTCATTGAATTTTCCCGCCGAATTTTTGGGGCATTGGAAAAGGTGAAACACGCCATCTGACGTGATCCATGATCTATACAAAACGAGGAATATCATTGGTTCGTGACATTGCAGTGACGATTTTCATTGGTTCACAAGAATAGGAACAAGTGTGACGAAACCCGTGCATCTGTCCTGTAATAGATCATGGCTCTCGACCAATGAAAACGTGCAAAACATTTTGGTTATTGTATAAATAATAATGCTAATCAGCCAGGGCATGTTTAATTATTTCAACTACACAACACAGTTAATGTAAATGAGTATGAGTATAGATAGTATCAATGTCTGTCTGATATTTAAATATGTCTCGGTTTAAAGTAAGTGTAAATCTTGGTGATTTATGAGAACAGAGTGGTTGTTCTGTTTAATACTAAGCTATAGCTTTATATATTTCAGTCTGGCTAGTACTTCTATTTTTGATCTATAAAGCAGAGTCTGCAGAGATAATGTATACTGTTGTATTTTTAGTATAAACCAGCTACTCCAGCTAGTACAAATTCTGCTTTCTGATTGGCTGAGCTACTCACTGTCTATTTATAATAGACCACTAGTAGCAAGAGTCAATTATTCACAAATGAAAAACAATGGTAGAAACTTGCAAATTTGTCGAGGTAATACTGTGTCCAACTACAGTACTCCGGTTTATGCAGGAATACTAGTTGCCAACAATTAGACAACTTGCCCTCATTGTTTATGAGCGATAGTCATTAACTCGAGCTCACAGACAACTCAGGCTCATTTGGTTAATTATTAGTATTAATTACTTATACAAAGTGTGTCCTGATTTTGAAATTTTCAATATGTTAATAAAATGCTGTATGGTATTAATGTGGAATAATATTGAACCCTTTGTTAACCAGGGGTTTTCTTTTGCTAATAGAAATATTATCTGGTTTTAGCCATCTAAAATCACTGTAATTAAAAACTTGAAAGTTCTGTTGGTAAATAAAGGATTAAGCAATTCTTGGCTGAGTAAAGCAGCTGAGAAAACAAAAAAATTATGTATACTGTACATGTACATGTATATGATCACCAAGGAAATGTACATGTACTTAATATTGTGTTATTTGCAGTGCTGCAACCAAAAGCACAGGTCTTCACATATTTTTATATACAGTACAAACCTAATCATCAAGCTTGTTAGTGAAGAAATTTTCTGTGATTTTTTTTTTGTTTGAAGCCATTTTGCAGGCTTTCATTGCAACATCAGTCGAGCAATTTATATTTTTAATTATTGGATAATTGTTATTAATGAATCATACAATAATTTATTGCTTTGGTGAGTCCTAATTTATTGAATACAAAATTAACTGCCTTCAGTTAAGTTAGTTTTACAGAATTACAGTTGTAAACATAAATTAATTTTGAATAAATAATATTAAAGCTTTTTATAGTATAATTATGTTGTGTTAAGTTTTATCTTCTAACACCCATATGTTTAACTGCCAAATTTCTTGATGTGCTGCTTATCCAACACAAGTATTAATTTCCTCAGTTTGTGGTGTGGTGTTCAAACTACTATACACTTTGCTGATCAACTATGAACTATGATATAATGCCCTTCACGAGCTGGTTCTTTTTACAAATAAAAGTCTGGGGGTAATTTAGTAGTTATTGATTTAGTCATATAAGATTAATTTATAGTATTGCTTCCATACAAGATAGTATGTTATATATAAAATTTCCAAAAATATATACAGTACTTTGCAGTTACCAGCTGATCATTACTCACTTACTGTGAATCCGTTGTCGAGTTGGAGCTAATATTTTTGGGTCATAATTTTTCTAAGGCTACCCAGAGACCCTGGAAAGTTGAAATGTTGTCTTTAAAATTGAAAAAAGAATCCTTCTGGAGTAACTTCAAATCACTCTCAAAATGCGGGAAATGCGTTTTTAGAGGTCCTAATTTTCAAAATTTTCCGGGGGGGCATGCCCCCATACCCCCCTAAAAAGGTGGACCACACCTTACTAGCAATGGTCAGATTTTTTGCTGGATCCGCCCCTGGTCTTTATCCCGTGGGAATTGAACTCTATTCTTATTCAAACATTTTGTATTGTTTCACCACCCCAAAGGGGCCACCAATCAAGTGAAACAATCCATATTTTATTTTATATCTGTATTTTCCTGACATGAAATAAGAATTATAACTACCAGTATATAGTTGTGTTTTTTAGTATTATTGTTATGAGGACTTAATGCATTCCTGCTTGGTATGGCTAAAAAGTCCCTTTTTAATGAATAAAATTGTCATAATGTCATTTCGGGTCATTTTTGGCCAGCTAAGGCAGGAATGGATTAATGACTTGAAATATAAAGAGAAATACATCCCTACCTATGAAAGGCAACATATTCTTCTTCTTTTTCATCACTTCTATATCCTCTGCTTTTGCAGCCATTAATGACACAGGTAGTAGGCATGATTTTCTAGTAATACACACCAACAAGATAGCTATTTTTGTCAACTTTTAGAATAATTTTTAGCTCTCGAAAAGAAATATTTATAAAACTCTCAAGAAAATTTTGCGCTCTGCCGCACAGGAAAGTACTGGGGCGAGAAAAACCGGGAAGAAGATTTCTGACTGTCAAAACACATTTTAACTCAAAAAATTTAGACTTAAAAACAAAGTTTAGGCAATAGAAGCTAACTTATAATGGAGGTGTAAGAAAGAGCATCTTAGATTTTAGTATTACATCTCTAAAAGCTTTCAGATATCTAAAGAAATTAACAAAAACGACAAGAAACGTCTACGCGGTTTTTCGGCTTGACTCCCACTTATTTCTTTGATAACTTTATATTTTATGAACGATTATTTACCAAAAATACTTTAACTGATAGACATTTTATTCTAGTTTGTTGGGGTAAAAAGAAAACCTTGGAAGAAAAACTCAACTCAACATAATATGAGTTTTTTCGCAGTAGTAATTTATTTTCTGTTAAAAGGGACTGGGGGCGCCCTGCATATCAGCCTCCATGACGGCTTCAAAATTTGGTTTGTAGGTATCGTTCCAGTCTTTTATATAGAGTTCACTGGCTCTATACTATCCAGTCCTTTTATAGAGATCCGTGGAGGGCAACCTCGTCCCCAGGGCCATTTGTGGGAGCTGTGCCAAGATGGCGGCCAAGAACAAATGGCCCTGGCACAGGCTGAGCTATCACCACATCTGATTGGTCGAGATAACATTGGATGTTTTAGGTATTCTGATTGGTGGAAACAAGGCGGGCGGCAGGCTAACTCGCGGGCATTTGTTTTTGGGCTCAAATTATACCAGAATTGCTGGCTGTTAAAAACAACTTCAAAATGAATGAAAATGTGAGGAAAGCTGGCGAAACAACCGTAAAAACGTCGGAAGAATATGTAATGATGGGTCATGTTGTCTCTGTGCCCTGGCTGCCATACAACGAAGTCCATGGGACGGCAGAGTGAGAGTGTTTTCTAAATCGGGCGAACGAAAGACTTGGTGAACAAAGTCAAAAAGTATTTTGGCTGCGAAAGGAAAGTACACCACAGGGCAGAATTTACGTGTTTGGCCATTGAGAAGCAGGCTTTTTTCAAACAGGAATTCTCGACTAAACGAAGCCTAAATGTTTTTCAAAACGCTGAATTGAATGCGCCGAAAACTCACGAAAACAAGGCGGCCCGGCCAGACAACGGCAATCTAGTTTCGTGCGGATTTGGTACAACGTTGAAGCCAATGATAAATAATAAGCATTTACAGATATTTATTAAAAGTGTATTTATTTTAATAACTCGACAATGTATTTGGAAATGAATGTTTTCATTGTTTTCAGTTTGGGTCAGTCAAGCTGAACTATAAAATATTCAGAAAAAAATTAGCCTGACTAGGCGCGATAAACTTAGTGAAGACTGGGTCCGAGTCAAAAATGAGTCAAAATTTGACTCATTTTTTTGCAGCCTGTGCCAGGGCCATTTGTTCCCGCCATTTTGTTTTTGGCCGCCATCTTGGCCCAGCCCCCAAAAATGGCCCTGGGGACGAGGTTGCCGTGGAGGGTTATACCAGGGCGCTTATATACCGGGCGGCGCAACGGCAATGGGAGAGCTGATCGACGTGTGATGCGGGGTCTGGCAACGAGTAATTGATATTCACCGGTCAGCGGTTGTTACAATGGTTGATAACATGACTCTTTTCCTTATCAACAATTTTTTGCTTGGGTATCAGAGGGTTATTTTAAAACTAACTACAGTAGGTGTGAATCGTTATAAAGCGGTAATATTAAAATAAAATTAAAACAAAACCATAAATATGGCTAGCAAAGTGGATTTAAAAAATATTTCAAGCTGGAGTTGGATGACACTAATAGTGAAGATAAGGTATCAAAGCATTCGACATTGAGAGTACAACTGGTTCAAGTATTTTCATTAAAAATTTAATAACTATTTACAAACTCTGGCAACTATTTTTTACACAAAGTAGATAAATAAATAAAAAATTATTACATCACTAGCACCTGCAGCATTGGATTCCACTAAATTTGGTTTAAAATAAGAATTTGTGAATTGTACATCTCAGAGTTATTTCAAGACTTTCAAGCTTGTTTTCATGAAGTTGAAGGTGAAGAAGAAAGCAGTTGACTTGAAGAAAACTTTTGCAAAAACAAACCACTTGTGGGAACAAGTCATTTTTCCACCAATACCAGAAATTCTTTAGAACTGACTGTTTTTCACTAAAAAATATCCTCCAGCAAATTCTGCAGCATTTTTGGTCAACTCAGGGAGTAAACATTCCTAAAGACTGTAAAAATGAAAAGATATATGCTTGTCAGAGAGTAATTACTCAACCACTTGATAGACAGTTGACAGTGATAAAGAGGCAATAAGGCATAATCATATCGAGTATGCTTTGAACTGGTACTCATTTCTTGGATTTAGGATTTGATAGTTATCATGTAATGTTTTAACATACAGCACCTTGAATTAACATGTTACAGTTTGTAAATCTAATAATCTTCTGTTGAAGATTGGTTCGTATAGATTCAACAAATACTGCAGGTTGATTGCTTTCAAATAACAGCTCGACCCATAGGTAGCCCAAAAATCCGTGTAGAGTCCCATTGCCCTACTAGCTGTCGCGCGCCGCAAGGCCCCTTGCAATGATTACATCAATATTATATAGAAATACATAAGGTTGGCAAGTAATTCATGGTTTACGAACAAACTACTTGAACAAATGGGAAAATACTTGGTACAACGTGATGAAAACTGACAAAAAACTAACGATACATTAAACCCGGATAATTTTACTATCTTGTCACAAACAAATTTCGTTTCAAAGCGGCCGGGAAAGAGGTAAAATAGACACAAACTGTGAAATTTTGTTGAAGATTTTCCCTGTCTCTATGCGGGATGCCACAGGTCGACGTATTCGTCATTTTTTTAAAGCAGCAATAGTAAGCCTATTGGTCAATAAAATACACAAACTATGACGTTCCTGGAGGGGAAAAAAGAGCTACAGGGGGGTTAGTCAGCACAAAATAAAAAGTGGAAAACTTGGCGGGATTGTTGGCGATGATACGTGAAAGAAAAATACCTGACGTCGGCCGACGGTGAAATTTATTTATAGTTTTTTATTTATAATAAAGCCTAAATTGTAAAGGACTTTTTAAACAAAATATGTGATAAAGGAAACTCGAAACGATTTTGTTCTGGTACGTATGAAAATATATATTTTTAAATTATGTTTTTAAAAGATAAACAAAGACGAAATACCGTCAAAAGAAATTGCCAAAGCCAACAAAGGCAATGTACATTTAGCATTTACTTTTTATCTAAATAAATTATTAATAAGCTTACTGTTTATCGATAAAAACACGAAATTCCGTCAAAATAAATTGCTCTACATTCATTATTAATACTTTAACGAAAAGAAAAACAAGCTTTCTTTGTTTTCCGAAAACAGTCTAAGCCGAAGGTCCGTCTGTGATGGAAAAGGAGAAGCCGAAGGGATTTTGCAATAATGTCAACGCTTTTTTGTGTCTACTGCGCATGCGCAGTAGCACACTATGCTATGAGCTGTTGAGTTTGCTTGTATCACTACGTCACAAACGAAAAAAAAAAAAAAAAAAAAAAGTTCGCCGAAACTGGCCCGAAAGGTCACCATTTTGTTTTGCTCACGAGGTCGTATTTTGTTCGTTTGCTCAAAACCATGCACGATAAAGTATTAATTCTTTTTTGTTTATCGGAGCCGTTGTGTTCGCACTAACCAAGAGTTCGGTCAGGCGACTCAGGCGCTATTTACGTGGAGATATATAGAAACGGAATCAAGCTTTTCCAAGATGGCGGCACGAACGAGGAGAAGGTGAGTCTGTTTATTCGCTTTCAGAGTTTAATAATAAAAGATTTCACAACATTCATATAAAAAATATCAGCATGTAACAAAGTTATAAACATGCTATAGAAAATATACAAGCCAAAAACTTAAAGTAACGCAGATAGATATAAAAGAATTTGTTGACAAATTATTTACTGTTGTGAAGTTTGGAATGTGTTTCAATGGTGAAACCCAGTCTACACGTTTACAAAACCTTCACAACAGGGCTGCTCGATCGTATTATAGCAGATTTACCCAATGAAGTAAGCCAAGAAACTGCTTTAAATGCATTAGGATGGGAACCACTAAAACAACAGAGGGAAAAGGCAAAAGCAAAAATCATGTTTGAGATATTAAACAATATGGGGCCAGAATGTCTGAACAAACTATTTACTTTCAGGCAAGACGTCTTAAGTCACAATCTTCGTGACAGTTCTTCTAAAGTGTGTTTGCCACAACCACGAACAAACAATATGAAAAAAAGACTTATGTTTCATGGCGCCTCAATATGGAATTCCCTATCATCAAACATAAGAGATAGTAAATCCTTTTCAAGCTTTAAACGAAAAATTGCTACTTATGTTGACACAAACTAAGATTTTCTCTATATCTATGTAAATACCAAAACTACCAATGTAATATAGCTGAGTACTGTTCTGTTATTTTTGTTCTGTTTGTAAATAATGTAATTTTGCTTTTAACTTTGTTGTTTTTGCCTCTATATTTGTAATTCCTTACCATTATATATTACTGCTATAAACACTATCTCTTCTTTTGAGAAACAATTATGTGATTACCTATTTAATTATTATATTTGAATATAATTGAACATAGTCATAACATCAGAGCTAGCTGTTTAACAATGTTAATTGTTATGGTAAACTGTACTCTGTTGTAATGAGGAGGTCTCTTAGCACAAACTTGGTTTTCGAGGTCTCCTCAAAAATTCCTTCCTTCGAACATGTCCACAAACAATTTTTTAAACAATTCTTTTCAATTTACTTTAGATATCTAATTATTTGAACTTTAATTATGTGAACGAGGTGACCTTTACACAAGCTTTAGCCTCTTGAGGTCTCCTCACCAACTTGTATTTTTCTTTATTTTGTAAATAATTTGGTTTTGGCAAATAAACCATTTATTCAATTCGCCTCTATTTTTGGCCACTGGTGTTCTGGGCATGCATGGGGGTCACAATTGTAACCAGGCCCCACCCTAGTTAGTAGAAGTTGGCAAAATTTGACTGTTTTTCCTCCGATTGGACCCCAAACAAATACCAAATGGCATCAAAATCCATCGAGGATAAAGGGGTCATGCAACAAAGGGTTAACTTAGAAAAACTAAACCTAAAAATCCTAAAAATACTCACCGGTAAATTGTCTTTTTGTGAAAAACATTTACATCACAAATACAGTAAAAGATAGCAAACGGCCATTACCGAAGTATTCGGAAGTGTTCTCGAATCAGGAATTTTCAGGGCTTTGATTGGTTCCGAAGATGTGACCCAAAGATTATAGCTACGGTGACTATGTTCCACTATGGTAAATACTAGTTTCCATCTGTCAAACTGACATGGCACCATTTTGTCATTTATTTTTTCTGCTTTTCTGGTTAAGGTTCGGGTTAGTGTTACTTTTATTGTTCATTAATTTCTTTGGTTGGGGAAAGGATTAGTATGATCATCATTTCATGAAAAGATTTGTTGATATAATGATGTCATGATGATATATGCAGTAGACACATGCACGCTAGCGCGTGCCTATTTTTCTGGTAAGTTTGCATGCATATGATATTCTTTAAAAGTGAAAGACCCACATTACTGAACTGGTTATTTGCAAATGTTTATACCGCCGTATATAATTTGTCATATTTGAAAACAAAAACAGCCAGCGCTTCTCACAGCGCAAGAACAAAAAAAACAATCAGTTTCAGTCGAGTTTGCCTCAGTACGAAATCTATCGTACAAACAGTTAAGAAGACCAAAAAATTACAATGTCATCTCCAAAAAAAGACGTTTTAATCACTGTTTAAGTGTTTTAAGCATGAATAGACAACACTGTAAAAAAACACAAGGGAAGGGAAAGGAAGGTACCGCAATAAACACCGAATAATATTGACCTAAAAGCCCGCTCATGCATCCAAAACGCTAGTCAAGCTTGTTTGACTAAGTCTAATGCCATGCAGGGAAAGTAACTCGTTACAAGATAACTGACTTACCTGGATAAATATGTCGTTTGGTCGATAGGTTATAAATGCTTTCACACGCAAACGAAGTCCACGCTTGGAAATATAAGTTAAAGATCTAAATCGTGAAGCCAAGAGGCAAAACTGCCATAAAAACACCACAGGCATTCTCGAAGTTTTATTGAAAACTGCATGTCAGTCTGACGAGCAAATCAAGTAAGAAGACAAAAGAGTTTCCAATCCATAAACGTACAAAATCAATAGTCTGCAACGAAAAAGGAAAAAGAACCAACGTTCGAAAACGAACAAACGGCTGTCATCCATGGCAGTCGTCAAAGCTAGCTGAGGAACATCTTAAAATCAAAAGAGAAACGAGATCTAGAATCAATTTGAATTTGTGATAACTATACCTTAAAAAAACCCCTATATTAACGGAAATCGTAAACGTTTTAAGGCCAATGCTGCTCCAAGCATGCTGCTTCTATCATTGCTCGACTATTCCATTGCATGTGTCAACTGCCAAATAAACGGAAAACCTGTTTGACTAGTTTTGCCCAGAAAAGCCTATGAAAGGCGTGCGCATGCGTCCATGATAATTAAGAGGAGATTTTCTTCTATGTCGCGTATGAACATGTGCTCAAAACGGATTTCTATACTGATTGTACATCCACATTCATAATTATAGACTTTTTGTATCTTTTGAAATATTTCTCATCCCTCATATGTACTGAAAACGTTTGTTGACGATCAATTTTTGCATTAATTACTGTAAATATGGCGGATTCAACATTTTTGTGGCAGACCTACATTCATAATTATGATATTTTTGTAATTTGATATGTTTCTCAACCCCCAATGGCAAAACAATTTATACTCGTATGATATTGGCAAAACAATTTATACTCGTATGATATAGGCAGAATTCAGAAATATCTATTAATAGACCTGAATAAACGTCTGTATTGCTGGTCTCTTCATTTTATATCCTTACTTATAACGCTGATGCTGGTGTACTTTAGTAAGTATATTCAATTTTCACTTTTAGACTCTTAGATATGGCTGACAGTTCGGTTCCAGCAAGTAAGCTCACAAAAGAGCAGCTAAATGTTATAAAACTCGCAGAAAGCGGACACAATTTGTGTGTACTTGGTAAAGCAGGTGTCGGAAAAACAACAGTCGTCAAAACAATAAAAAAACTTTTAACTTCAAAAGGGAAAAAATGCTACATTGTATGCTCCAGTGGAATTTCGTGTGATCCATATTGTGGTGTGGCAAAAACTGTTCATTCCCAGTATGGATTACAAACCGCCGAACTTCCTGGACATTTATTGCTGGAACGGTCTCTCGGTAGGAAGAACATTTCCGACCAGATTGCTGGCACAGATATTTTGATATGGGACGAAATATCTATGTCAAGCCGACGCATTTTCGAGCTCATTAATATGTTACATCACGTGTTGTCAGACAACGCCCTCCCCTTTGGTGGTATTCAAGTGATATTGGTTGGTGATTTTTGGCAGCTCAAACCCATACCATCAAGATTAGATTCAGGAAGGCCAGTTTATCAGTCAAGACTCTTTGAAAGAGTATTTCCTCATCGGCTGGAACTGAAGCAAGTGATGAGACAAGGAGAATCAGAAAGTCGTTTGAAGAAAGCGCTAACCCAATGGTTCTCATCCCTTGATAACAAAGAGAACTAGTTCGTAGAGATGGGAAAACTATAATGGTGTATTTTTCACTGGACCAACTACGAGTTGGGGAGTGCGACGCTGAAACAGAAGAGTATTTTTGTGCCCTGAACAGGGAATGCAAACCAAGCAACGACTCACCAGATGTGGTTCATATATATTTTAAGAAGCTACCAGTGGAAGTTCACAACCTGGATGTTTTATCAAGTCTCCCTGGACAACTTGTCGTATTGGAGAGTAAGGACACCGGATGCGCCCAGTACCTTGAAAGTACCGTAAGCAAAGTCCTCACCTTAAAACCTGGCTGTAATGTCATGTTGCTTTTCAACATCAACGACCAATTGAAGAATGGGTACCGGGGACAGTTTGTTGGGAGTGATCAAGAAGATAGTGAAGGTCGTCTGCTCGTAAATTTCCCAACAGTTGGAACGGTAGCCATCGCGCGCAGAACGTGGTATAAATACGACCGGAATGGAAGAATAAAAGCAAGTCGAACGCAGTTTCCGCTTACACCATGCTACGCAATAACAGTGCACAAAGCGCAAAGTTCAAACATGGACGGAGTAGTTGTACACTGTTCCCAGGAGTTTGTGTCTGGCCAAACGTACGTCGCGCTATCGAGAGTAAGAGAGGAAGCTGCCCTTCAGGTTATTGGTTTTCAGCGCAGGTTCTTACTCCCTCCACCAGCTGATCTGATAACTTTATGGAATAGCCAATCCGAGCCCGATCCTTCTTTCCACTGTTGTAAAAACGTGCACCTGGAGGAGAGCTTTTTTCAATGCAGCGAGGAACATGACAGTGTCAGCGAATTGGAAGACGATAGTGGCGAGGTAGTTGGTGACGTGGATGAGGTTGCTGCATGCGAGAGCAGTGCAAAACAGTTCTTCGAGACAAATTCAGGAGTTCCAATCAATCTGGAGGATGTTCTCTTGTGTATATGTGATTTTGAGGATAAATTCTCTGCTCCTCCACCACAGTTCTCCATGAAAGAATTCCTAGAGGTGATTATGAGTGACATTCACGATGATCCTTTCAGCAAGTCTATCAAAGCTGCAGCAAATTATGGAGCTAATAACTTGGAACTTTTCAAATTACTAGCTGGAATTCTTTGGTGCAGAAATGCTGACTTGTTCCAGGATTATTTGTCAGAGAATGAAGAAGAGGTCCACATGACGAATCGCGACTTTACCTGCGCCACGGCGAAAGTGCATCAACTTTTCTTGAGCCAAGAGTATCGAAGTGATTTGATAAGTTCTTTCAGCGTTCGGTGTTGGTCTGAACTAAACGACGGTCAGAGAAGTCTGGGCGCACAATTGGTATTCCACATTTACAAGTTATTCGCAGAATAATTGGGGAAGTTAGTCCATACCCGAGAAGAAATCGAACCCCTTCCTTTTAAAGTGCGAGAAATGGGACCAGATGGACGAGGGAAAGTGCGGTACGTTGGCGGCTGGGCTATAAGAAAGTCACTAGAGAAATCACGAAGGTATAGCTTGAAATGTTTAATAAAACTAATTAAATTTGTGCATGTTGCTTTAATTACTTTTGTTATCACCATCAAGACTCGTTCTGGCATAAAGAAAACATGTAACCAAATATGAATGCACAAAGAATGCACGTAAACCTCCCTGTAGTTTTATTTCTGCGCCCGCGATAACTTTTTTGTTGGTCATCTAATAGTAGTTTCTGCAGATTCTTTTAGGCGTGAATATACATTTCTGGGCCATTTTCTCGAAAGATTCCCTGGTAACCTATCCTCAAATTCTGACCACATAATTTAATTATGCAAAATCTTCTATTTTTCAATTTTTAGAGAAAACTATATTGTAGAAATTCTTTAATAAAATTTCCACTAATAAAAAAAGTGGTCTATTGAATTGAGTCAATCATTTTGGAGTTACAGTAAATTTTATGCGTTCTTTAATCACACTAGAGCCGTCTAGAGGCTGTCATCAGGTTGCTATGGTGACACTGAAAAGACGTGAATGGTGTTAAAAACCTCACTTACTTCATGAAGATTAGTATGGAACAAGAATAGGTCATCTGTTGGTCTTAATATTCTTTAAAGAATGACTTCTCTCAGTAGCATTGACAATTTAGTAAAACTGTAGGGAGCCACCTTAAACAACAAAAGATCCTATAGCTCCAGAACGTTTACTACCGAAACAAAACACGCATTTCAGTTAGATACGAGACTAAAAAAATATATTTAATATCACATTTTCCAAATCTTTGTATTCGCAAAAAATCCCTTAAATAATCACTAAACCCATTCTATTTACAGGTATGTCAATGAAAACAAGTTATCACAGACGCCACATGTACGGAGGAGGCTGAACGATGAACTCAAGAAAATAGAGTTGCTTGAAAACAACGTCATTGTTCATCACCAAGTCCTTCAGGAGTCCTCTACAAGCCCAGAAACTCTTCACGTTATCGAGTCGCGGCAATATCGAGAAAGAGGTTTACTACATATCAGCGACGCTGCGTATGCATTCTTTCTGTTTCTTGAACAGCAGCGTGTTGACAGAATCAATGCAAATAAGTTAGCAGTGCTGCAGAATAACATGGTTGATGACGCGATGCAAGAAATATCAAACGACCAAGCCCTTCAAAGTCACTTTATGGTTTTATTTAACATGGAAATTGCTCTTACCAAAGTATGTCATTTTTGTACATATTCATATAATATATTTAAGAAATAGAAAACATTTTTTCCATTTTTCCCTGCAGTTATATAAACACGAGGGGAAGTTGGGAACACGACGTTATTTCGAGTTCTTCCGCAAAACGTCCACGAGTGTTTCTAAATCTGTATGAGTATAATATAAATAGGTATGTGCATGATGCGTTCATGCGGCTATAGAGCGTTTTCATCTGACGTCACGGCGGCCATATTGGTGTACCAAAACAATGATTTCATTGGTGTATGATATGGGAATTAGCTCTTTCTTATTAAAATATTTCGTATTGTTTCACCACCCCAATGGGGCCACCGATCACGTTTTTATAAAATAAGGTAGGTAGTGGGACCTCCATCGGCGTTAGTTTATGGATAGATTTTCGAGCATATTGTATAAAAACACATGAGATGTACTAATGCGTAAACTACGGTGTTATTTAGTAGTGGATGTATGTAAAATGGGTGTGGCTTGAAGTATGTTGGAAAAAAGACGAAGAGATGTGGAAATTTGTGTAAGTTTTTGTACTTTCCATTCACGCTTAACCCTCGACGCGTTTCGACCTTCCAGTCTTCTTCAGGAGGGATTTCTCAAGTCAATGTTTCAGTATGTTGGTATAAGGATATGTTGAGAGTCAGGATGTGAATGTGTTGAAATTGCAATGAGTATGTTGGTTTAGAATAAAGAATATGATAAAAATGGTATAATAAAAATAAAATAGAGTTGTGGTCTTACTAAAGGTTGTGTTCCTCGGCAGCCCGCATCTTCTTGAGGCCATTGTACTATTAATTATCTCTGTGTAGTTTTCGCTCTCTATCTGTTGTCAAGTGTTAGAGTGGAAAGGCTTAATTTTGTCGAGTTGGTTGTGTTAATAGTCCTAGTTGTGTTTTGTGACGTCATACGTTGAAAGTGATCCTCTTTTAGTTTCTGGTGAAAGTGGCAAGAGTTGTTCTTTTGGTCCCAAGAATATGCCTCTTTCCAGTGGGACCAAAAGATACTCTTGCCCTTTCTAGTTAGACATCTTGACGTACCATGGGCGCTGCTTTTCTCCACGTTGTTTCGAAGTTTCTTGAAGTTGTGCTAGATAATAGTACAAACAAGATTATGTACAACTGCTAATTATAACACATAATATTAAATGTATCAGTATGCAAAACAACAGGGTTCGAGAGGAATTAAATTTCGCCAAACACAAGTGTCATTTTCCATTCATTCTTTGAGAGCATGCAAGGGTTATTTTCTCAGAATTCCACTCCAGTGAATTTGTTTTCCCCGAAAATTTGCATTATATCTCTTGGAAAACTCTTGAAAAAATTTATATCGCAAATTGGCTAATCAGAAACAAGAAAAATTAATTGAGCTATATATAAGTAATTATAGTGTGTATTTGAAGTTTTATGCATCCTTGTATGCTGCATGTATACCTTACAGTCCATTAAAAAGACCATTGGATCTTCTGTCATCATGTTATATCCAATGAAATGCAAATCGCAAGGATTACAATTAGAAAAGTGCATTTTGAAGAACTGCCTGTTAGCATCTCCACCATCACATAAAACAAAATAGATCCTAAATAAATAAAGATTAAAAGATATATAGTTATGGAGTCATTGGAGAGAGATACATATAGCGTTTGGCGGAGGTGGGCATTAATTGAAATTTACATATTAAATTCTACCTAAATCCGGCTCTTCTCAACTGTAATACGCCTTCCCAAAATTGCAGATATAACACTGACGGTGGACATTGGGCAGTTGGAAAATGCGCCAGTGGAAATCGAAATCCTCCATCGCTAAGGAACACAAACTGTAAGAGGTGTGTTGCTATTGAAATTCTTGAATCGCATTCTACACAGAAATATATAAATGCATGTAAAAAATTTGTCATATTAAATATATCAAAGCATTTTTTAGTTCAATAGCTGAAATATTGACTGGCGCGTTAGTTTTTTATTTGTCTACGTCTTATTATATCAGTTAATATGAATTTTTACTTACTCGATTCTATCGTTTTCATATCGTTGTAAAAACCTCCAAGTGATACCATCCCTGTAAGTTGGTGTCTTCCGCCCTTGATTGACATTTGTAAATCTTCCTGATATGGAGAATAACAAAGCGATGTCGTTACAAAATAATAATATTTATATTATACCTGTGCATGTATATACCTGAATTTTCATCTCGTCCAGAAGTAGGCCACCCCAATAGTCTTCCGGTTTGAGATTCTGCCGATATGCCTCCTTCTGGCACCATGATATCACTTCCTCGTTCCATCCTGGCTCCTGATTGACAGAGTTCTTGTAGTATCTTTTGAAATGCATACATATACATAAATATACATACCTACATATAATACCTATATATATATATATATATATATATATTTTCGAACCGTATTTTACCAAATCCTGCTTTCTGATTGGCTAACGAGCGGTCCGTATGAGCCCGTACGGACCGCTCGAAATAATTTTTTTTAAATGTGTTTTATAGGCCGTAAAATATTCTAAAAACGTTTGAAAATAAACTTAAACGAAATAAAAAAATCTATTGCATTCATCTTTTCCCGATATGGAAAACATTTAAGTCTCGAATTTTAATATTACGCTCGACCTTCGGTCTCGCCCAATATTGAATTATCGACTTAAATATTTTGCCATATCGGGCTTAGATTAATCCAAGAAGTTATAATATATATATATATAAGTACATATATTTACATAAGTACTTTCGAATTCTCCCAAACTCACTCGAGTGTTTTCATTAGATTATATAAACACAGGGCACCCATTCTCTATTTCTTTTACGAAATAAGGCTAAGAAATTTGCCGTGACACCACAACCGTGTTTGCATAGCCTGGGATAAACACAGTAATTGACCAATCACAGCGTGCGTAAGACTATTTTATAAATATATATAAGGCTAATTAGTAAACAAATGTTTCGCACCAACCTTATAAGGCGATTACTCGGAAGGACAAGAAATTCACGCATTGCATCCAAAGCTCTTGGGTTCTTGCAGTACACATCCAGGACAAATCTCATTATTCTAAAGAAAGATGGTTGGTAAATTTGAAGTTGTTTTTGAAGGTAGACAATCATTTTTAGTTCGACAATGAGTACCAATAAATCATACTGAACCTTGGATCCCATCTGTAACTTTTCGACGACTTCGCGGATAGCTGCTTCATTTGCTGTTCCCAAAGTCCTTTCATGTCAGGTGGAATTTCTTTGACGTCTGTTGCTTCAAGAATTTTCAAAAGATCCAAACTATCTTCCTCCACCAGCTCTATCATCTCTGTTTCTTTTTCACGAGATTCTCTCTTTAAATCTTTTTTTAACTCTTTTCGCTGGTTTAAGACTTTCTCTTTAAGGCCCGTTTCATCTAAAAAACGCAAGTTGCACTTTTTGTGCGGAATACATGCTGAATCCATGGCTTTTCGCTTAGCTTCTCTGTTTCGAAAACGTTTGGCAGCATACGAACAACATCTGCATGAATTTCCACGAAATTTAACAAGCAAACAAGAAGTAGAAATTAATCTCTTGTGTTTTCCAGTAATGTTCGATGTTACGCTTACAACGTTCGAATTGGAAACTGGCAATTTGAGAAATTTAAATTCATCGTCGCTGGAGATTTGTTGCCCAGTGCATGGCGATGTCAGCTCGAGAAGACAAATGGCCTCGTCAATGGTATTGAGACAGATTTCCATTTCATCTGTACCCTTGATGTCTGTGAAAGAGATTTCTCGGCCATGTATGCACAAGTGCAGTGTAGGCTTAGGATACATGTTGATAATAAGTGCTGACATTAGGCGGTGCCCTTCCACAGTAATGACTTCTTCACTACTTTTCGGATCAGGAAAGTACATCAATGTGACGGACTGTTTATCGACAAGGGACGAGTCGATTAACCATCCGGGACGATTGGCGCAATATAATTGAATATCTTTCAAAGTTTTTTCGTTGAAATGGGTGATATTTATTATTCTTCTTCCATCCGCTACGTTACTTGACTTCTTTCTTAAATGTCGGTAACCGGTACCATTGTCAGCTGAAGATATTTTCTCAACTTTTCCACCCCAAACATCTTGAATAAGCATTCCTAATGTGCGTAAGTTCAACTCTAGTTTGGCTTCTAACGCAGAATGTATTACCAGATTTGATGGCACAAATGCATCCTCACAATACTCATAGTTAGAAACAATCCTGAATAAAATTAACACAATGTGAGTTTTATTATAATTATAATTATTATTATTATTATTATTATTATTATTATTATTATTATTATTATTATTATTATTACAGTCAACAAACGTTTTCAGTACATATGAGGGTTGAGAAATATTTCAAAAGATACAAAAAGTCTATAATTATGAATGTGGATGTACAATCAGTATAGAAATCCGTTTTGAGCACATGTTCATACGCGACATAGAAGAAAATCTCCTCTTAATTATCATGGACGCATGCGCACGCCTTTCATAGGCTTTTCTGGGCAAAACTAGTCAAACAGGTTTTCCGTTTATTTGGCAGTTGACACATGCAATGGAATAGTCGAGCAATGATAGAAGCAGCATGCTTGGAGCAGCATTGGCCTTAAAACGTTTACGATTTCCGTTAATATAGGGTTTTTTTTAAGGTATAGTTATCACAAATTCAAATTGATTCTAGATCTCGTTTCTCTTTTGATTTTAAGATGTTCCTCAGCTAGCTTTGACGACTGCCATGGATGACAGCCGTTTGTTCGTTTTCGAACGTTGGTTCTTTTTCCTTTTTCGTTGCAGACTATTGATTTTGTACGTTTATGGATTGGAAACTCTTTTGTCTTCTTACTTGATTTGCTCGTCAGACTGACATGCAGTTTTCAATAAAACTTCGAGAATGCCTGTGGTGTTTTTATGGCAGTTTTGCCTCTTGGCTTCACGATTTAGATCTTTAACTTATATTTCCAAGTGTGGACTTCGTTTGCGTGTGAAAGCATTTATAACCTATCGACCAAACGACATATTTATCCAGGTAAGTCAGTTATCTTGTAACGAGTTACTTTCCCTGCATAGCATTAGACTTAGTCAAACAAGCTTGACTAGCGTTTTGGATGCATGAGCGGGCTTTTAGGTCAATATTATTCGGTGTTTATTGCGGTACCTTCCTTTCCCTTCCCTTGTGTTTTTTTACAGTGTTGTCTATTCATGCTTAAAACACTTAAACAGTGATTAAAACGTCTTTTTTTGGAGATGACATTGTAATTTTTTGGTCTTCTTAACTGTTTGTACGATAGATTTCGTACTGAGGCAAACTCGACTGAAACTGATTGGTTTTTTTGTTCTTGCGCTGTGAGAAGCGCTGGCTGTTTTTGTTTTCAAATATGACAAATTATATACGGCGGTATAAACATTTGCAAATAACCAGTTCAGTAATGTGGGTCTTTCACTTTTAAAGAATATCATATGCATGCAAACTTACCAGAAAAAAGCGTTGACATTATTGCAAAATCCCTTCGGCTTCTCCTTTTCCATCACAGACGGACCTTCGGCTTAGACTGTTTTCGGAAAACAAAGAAAGCTTGTTTTTCTTTTCGTTAAAGTATTAAAAATGAATGTAGAGCAATTTATTTTGACGGAATTTCGTGTTTTTATCGATAAACAGTAAGCTTATTAATAATTTATTTAGATAAAAAGTAAATGCTAAATGTACATTGCCTTTGTTGGCTTTGGCAATTTCTTTTGACGGTATTTCGTCTTTGTTTATCTTTTAAAAACATAATTTAAAAATATATATTTTCATACGTACCAGAACAAAATCGTTTCGAGTTTCCTTTATCACATATTTTGTTTAAAAAGTCCTTTACAATTTAGGCTTTATTATAAATAAAAAACTATAAATAAATTTCACCGTCGGCCGACGTCAGGTATTTTTCTTTCACGTATCATCGCCAACAATCCCGCCAAGTTTTCCACTTTTTATTTTGTGCTGACTAACCCCCCTGTAGCTCTTTTTTCCCCTCCAGGAACGTCATAGTTTGTGTATTTTATTGACCAATAGGCTTACTATTGCTGCTTTAAAAAAATGACGAATACGTCGACCTGTGGCATCCCGCATAGAGACAGGGAAAATCTTCAACAAAATTTCACAGTTTGTGTCTATTTTACCTCTTTCCCGGCCGCTTTGAAACGAAATTTGTTTGTGACAAGATAGTAAAATTATCCGGGTTTAATGTATCGTTAGTTTTTTGTCAGTTTTCATCACGTTGTACCAAGTATTTTCCCATTTGTTCAAGTAGTTTGTTCGTAAACCATGAATTACTTGCCAACCTTATGTATTTCTATATAATATTGATGTAATCATTGCAAGGGGCCTTGCGGCGCGCGACAGCTAGTAGGGGAATGGGACTCTACACGGATTTTTGGGCTACCTATGCTCGACCTAGGTTGTTTTTATCAGAAACAGCAAAGCAAAGTTAAAATTTCTTAAGAAATTTCATGAGCAAGTACAATTGATTCTTATGAATTGAATTGCTGGTATTGTATAAGATAGATAAGGCCGTGCTTTGCCCAATTGAAGAAATAAGTTCTTTTGAGGATTTAGCTCGTTTTATATACGTGGAAGAATATGTGACAAGGTTAGTTTTCTTTTACTCTGAAAATTGCTGAAACTTGCTTACGACATTACAATCCTGACGCGACATATTTTTTTAAGTTTGCAAACGCCATGCATAAGCACAGGTCAATGTTCGATAGAAGAAACCTCTTGCTTCCACACAGTACACCAAGTTTCAGGGTCAAAATAAAAAATTGATCAATCACAAATTGTTTTATTTCTACCAAATATGAAAATGATACTTCTTACCTATGTCACAGTAAAATCTCACGGTGTTGGCAACATTTTAACACACAATGCGCCGACTATACTTCCAAAAACTCGTATTATAATAAATCGAATAAAGAAATGAATCTGTTTAGAAATTACAATCATTTTGTTTCAACAGTCCGGAAACTTAAGGAATACAATAACACGGTTAAAGAGAATCGCCGTATGTCAAAACAACACGTCTTGTTTATATTTCTTACAAAATTTGAAAGGTTAAAC
The DNA here is from genome assembly GCA_035771165.1 of Paragorgia papillata. NCBI lineage: Eukaryota > Metazoa > Cnidaria > Anthozoa > Scleralcyonacea > Coralliidae > Paragorgia > Paragorgia papillata. The sequence goes on from JAWNZC010000046.1 coordinate 349,709, forward strand.
CGCTAGAAATCAAGCATTGATAAGGGTCGAGTTTCAGCCACGATATCTCAAAATGATCATCTCCGATTTTAACAAGAATTTTAACAAACAAGAGTAAGATAATAAACTTCAACATACCTGAATCTCCAGCCGTTGGTAGTAGAAGAACATACAATGCGCTCGTGGTGAAGTTTAGCCTCCATGAAAGGCATTAAAAGGCATGGACATTATCCAAAATAAATTCTCTTTGACACTAGTTTCTACACAAAATACATACTGCTGCAGTAATAGAAGTAATATTTTATCTGTAAATCCAATCAATTTCTTCTCACATGAAAAACTTAACGAAAAAATAGTGATAATCTTCGGGTACACGAATTGCTGCTTTTGCTCGAATTTTCTTCAAAACTCGCTCGTGCCAGTCTACTTCCGCATCACACGTCGATCAGCGAATTGACTGGCGTTGCGCCGCCCAGTATATAAATAAGCGCCCTGGGTTATACCACAGAATAAAGAACTGAGCAGAAGGTCCACTCGGGGAGCTATCATTACCTTCAAATTATGAAGCTTAACCAACATTAAAACCACCATCTGATTGGACAACCTTTTAAAACGAATCCTCACCCCCATACCACCCCCCGGTAATCACGCCCCCCGGAAACCCTAAACCTAACCACAACCCTCCGGAAAAATGTGCCTCCTCTCAGACCCCGACCACAACACCCCTCTAGGATTTTTAGCTTTATGTGTTCAAGATTAACATCCCGCATGTGGGATGGTTATATTAGATGGTTAAGCTTCATATTTTGTAACCGATGATACCTCACTCGGGGGTAAAAGTGTCGCCGTTTTTTAGTGCGCATGCGCGAGGTCTGCGAAGCTCGCAGCCAGAACACCGCGGAAAAACGTCTGCGCATGCGCGTGTACTAGAAAAAATGGCGGGGAATTTAAATCCCATCTTCGTAAACAAAAACATGGCTTTTAATTATTGAAGGTAAGTGAAACAAACAAAAAAATACACTAGACGGGTAGTTTGGACATTAATAAAAAGTTTTCTAACATTTAAAATCTAAAAAGAAACAGAATTTAAATTAAAAATTGTCGTTTTAGACCGGAAGGCGTGAGAACATTTCTTGAAAAATTGTCGAATACCGAACTTAAGACACAAGAGTTAAGCAAACTATCAAAGAGTTAAGCATTTGCACACGCTTAAATTGTAGAGTAAATCATTACCCTTAAATATAGTCAACGCAAAAATTATGCATGCTACGCAAAAAAAGTTATCCAACAAAACACAAGGCAAACGCTTGCATAGTCAAAAAGTTTGTATCAAAACATTTCGTAAAACATAAAAGAACACACACTGGAGCAACTGTTTCGATGGCACCCAAGCAGAATCTGGAAAATCTTCTTCCTTGGATAAAGGCTCGAATAAGCCAGACAATAAATTTGTGTACAGTCACCTTTGTGAAGTATCTTCCTTGAATTGAAAGTGATGAATGATTCTATTAAATTCAAAATGTAAATATATGTAAATATGTAAAGTATAATATTGAAGAAAATCTTATTAAATATCAATCCTAAAAGGTTAGGAATACAAACCTACCTCTTTAGAATCAATGCAAACCTTTTTTTTCCTCCGATCGCAAAAAATTGTGCTTTAAACTTTCCCAAATTCACACACAAACCAGTAAACTTCCTCAACCGCCATCTTTGAGAACAAATTTGACGCGTGCAATGTGCTCGAATCACGCGCATGCGCAGACGTTTTTCCGCGGTGTTCGCAGCCAGTAAACCTGGTCGGCACTTAATAACATAGGGTGAGGCTACCCTATCGTTCGTGTGTCCCTCGGAAAGGTCTTCGGAAAATTCTTCGGAAATAATCAAAATGGCGGAATTCAAACCATGAGTGAAAAAAACGTTAATGATCGAATTCAGTTAATCATCCGTGATCGGAATGCATCCCAGTGTTTTCGTACAGAATATTTAATGTTGACTTTTGGACAGTCGGTTCTTGGACTTTTATACAGAAAGACTTGCTTGTAAGTATATTTCAAAATAAAATAGGTGGATTAGAATACCCGTCAGGGGGGGTATGCTGCAGTCTTCTGAGTGTTATATTATATATTATTTATTATATATTATATATTATATTATATATATTATATATATTATATATATTATATATTATGTATTATATATTATATATTATATATTTTATATTATATATTATATATTATATATTATATATTATATATATTATATATTATATATTATATATATTATACATTATATATTATATATTTTATATTATATATTTTATATTACATATATAGATATTAGACAGTGGCACAATGATATGCATTTTATCTTCGACTGGTGAAAACAAAGAATATAAAATTCATATCTTCAAACAATTGTATTTTCTTTTTATTTAGCACCATGTGCTGTTTAGTGGCTGCTCTTCCTTAGAAATAGTGAAATGTTTTGTAATTTCGATAGCTTTCCTCATCCTGTTGCGCGAAGAGTACGGTCAAGAGAGGGGGGGGGGGGTAGGCAGGGTAATTACCACGGGGCCTGGGCCCAGAAGGGGCCCGCTAAAAATTCAGTCTATGAAGATATATCATATATTATAATAATTATCAAAAACTTACCGCTGGGGCCCAGTAAAACCTTGGTAAAAATATTGGAGGGGGCCCACATGCAAATTATGACCTGGGGCCCATTCTGGCTCTCGACAGCCCTGTGCATGAAGTAATGCTTACCTTTGGCTAAGAGTAAAACAAATAAATAAAATAAACTTTAAAATATAGAAAAAGTAAAATAAAATATAAAAAATAAAGTTTAAATAAACTATAATTCACATTTTCACACCACCCTGTAATAATATCCTTAACCTTTGTTGCTATAAGTCAGAAGCAATTTGGAAAGACAGGCCAGATGGCCAAACTATTTATATTAAAATAGACCTTCTAAAATCATTAAAAGTTCATAAACAAAATACAAAATATGATACTTTAACAACAGAATGTCAAAGGTTGATTGAACATATAGATTGATTGAACATATCATTTGTTTCCATAACAAATTATTTGAAACAAATGTAATATAATAATAATAATAATGTGAAAAATCTGACTACCCCAAGTGGGAATCAAATTAACCCAAGGTCTAATTAAGGTATAATATATCATACATAATATATAATATAAAATATATAATATGTAATAATTAAGAAATAGAAAATGGCCACCCGTGTTTATATAGCCTGATGCAAACACGAGAGTGGGTTGGGAGAATTTGAAAGTTTACAACCGTGTTTACATAGCCTGATATAAACACGGTAATTGACCAATCACAGCATGTGTAAGATGCAACCTATTTTATAATATGTATAATATATATAATATAAATAATATATATATATATATATAATATATATAATATATATAATATATATAATATAATATATAATATATATTCAATTTTTGCAATTTTTGCAAGGCAATAGGACAATTTTTTTTATATAATAAACAGAACAATACATGGATGCTTGGAAATATTAAATTTATTTCTTGTGTTGACCAGGATATGTCACTCGTTCGCTTCACTCACTCGTGAGATATCCTGGTCAACACTCGAAATAAATTTCATATTTCCGCACATCCATGTATTATTCTCTATATAATATATATAACACTCAGAGACTGCAGCATACCTCCCCCTGACGGGTATTCTAATCCATCTATTTTACTTTTAAATATACTTACAAGCAAGTCTTTCTTTATAAAATTCCAAGAACCGATTGTCCAAAAGTCAACATTAAATATTCTGTACTGAAAACACTGGGATGCATTCCGATCACGGACTGATTAACTGATTCATTAGCGTTTCTTTCACTCATGGTTTGAATTCCGCCATTTTTATTATTTCCGAATAATTTTCCGAAGACCTTTCCGAGGGACACACGAACGATAGGGTAGCCTCACCCTATGTTATTAAGTGCCGACCCTTCTGGTCAGTTCTTTATTCTGTAGCGTCCCCCGCCATTTTGTTTCTTTTTTGGAGGAAAACCGCTGTGCGCAATGCATGGCGACCGTTGGAAATCCAAACTACCATGTATACTCAAGAAAATGTGCATTCATTTCGTCCACCGCTCCAGTCTTCAAGGTAAAATTATGTTTAATGTTTTGTTTATGGAATTATGTGGTATTCTATGAGGCGCCATATGTGACAAAACATCAGTTGACAAATATATATAGTATGAATAAATATATGTATCAATGAAAGATATATTCGTATTACTAACATCAAAAATATTTGTATTAGTACAGAGGTGTATATATTTATGTTAGAATCGTGGATAAGTGTATTTGCAGCTGCCATAGAAATATATCAGGAATTTTCTGCCATATAAATATATCAGGAATTTTCTGCCATAGAAATATATCAGGAATTTTCTGCCATATAAATATATCAGGAATTTTCTGCCATAGAAATATATCAGGAATTTTCTGCCATATAAATATATCAGGAACTTTCTGCCATAGAATTATATCAGGAATTTTCTGCCATTTATATATATCAGGTATTTTCTGCCATATAAATATATCCGGAATTTTCTGCCATATAAATATATCAGGTATTTTCTGCCATATAAATATATCAGGAATTTTCTGCCATATAAATATATCAGGAATTTTCTGCCATATAAATATATCAGGAATTTTCTGCCATATAAGTATATCAGGAATTTTCTGCCATATAAATATATCAGGAATTTTCTGCCATATAAATATATCAGGAATTTTCTGCCATAATTATGAACAGCTTGATGCTGGCAGGACAAATTTCGTCAGCGGCGAGCGAAATGGTGAAGTGGAAAACCGGCTTAATTACTCTAAAGCACTCTAATTAACTCTAAAGCGGTCTAAAGCACTCTAAAGAACTATAAAGCAATATAAAGCAACTCTAAAGTACACTAATGCACTCTAATTCACTCTAAAGCATTCTAATTCACTCTAATTCACTCTAAAGTAGTCTAAAGCACTCTAAAGCAGTCCACAGCAGTCCAATGCACTATAATCACTGTAATGCATTGTACTCTACTCTTAGCTTTGTGCTGCAGTCTACGGCACCTCTGAGAAAACCTAATAATCAGCATACATGAAGTATTACTGGAAAATTCCTGATATATTTATATGGCAGAAAATTTCTGATATATTTATATGGCAGAAAATTCCTGATATATTTATATGGCAGAAAATTCCTGATATATTTATATGGCAGAAAATTCCTGATATATTTATATGGCAGAAAATTCCGGATATATTTATATGGCAGAAAATTTCTGATATATTTATATGGCAGAAAATTCCTGATATATTTATATGGCAGAAAATTTCTGATATATTTATATGGCAGAAAATGTCTGGTATATATATATGGCAGAAAATTCCTGATATATTTATATGGCAGAAAATTCCTGATAAATTTATATGGCAGAAAATTCCTGATATATTTATATGGCAGAAAATTCCTGATATATTTATATGGCAGAAAATTCCTGATATATTTATATGGCAGAAAATTTCTGATATATTTATATGGCAGAAAATGTCTGATATATATATATGGCAGAAAATTCCTGATATATTTATATGGTAGCTGCAAATACATTTATCCATGATTATAAATATATACACCTCTGTACTAATACAAATACATGTATTTTTGATGTTAGTAATACGAATATATCTTTCATTGATACATATATTTATTCGTACTATATATAATATATATTTGTCAACTGATATTTTGTCACATGGCGCCTCATAGTATTCAGTAATTTTATTATCTTTGACAGTTGACATACAAACGTAAAAATCTCACAAGTCACAACTTGTCAACAAGATGTATGGACAAGTCAATTTAATATTCTGCGGACAAGTTGTGATATTTCCCTGGCTTCACAAACGCAATCGAGCTTCGCTCAAAATGAGAAATTTAACAAATATTTTCCTAAAAATTATAAGAAGAGCCTGTGGAGGAGGCAGACACAGTCGGACCTAGCCTACGGAAATGAAAGGTTTCAGATTCAGATTGGAATCTGAAACTAGAGATGCATTCTGCGTAGAAAACTGTAGATTGCTGCGAAGTCCATCTGTGGGTGCTAATCATTTATCAAATATACCCATGTCCATGAACGTGAGGTTCAAATAAACCTGTTTTGGAGCCTTTAGAGCGCTTTATCAGTTGGTCAGGAAAAATCCAGAAGTGAAACTAATGATGAGGTGTGATAAAACACACGTTTTCCAGCACTGCGTCACTGACTGCGTGTTTAGTCATCTCAGCTTTCAGTGAGCGTCACACGCCATTCACGTGGCACAGAAGCCCACAGCTGTTTCGAGTTTCAAATTACCGCGCGCTGTAGTTTGCATATATATGCATATATTACCAACTGTTAAGAGAAGTGCCGCGATCCCAGCTTACACAACTGTTAAGCAGCCTCGGTTTTCAATCAAGCTCAATATAATAAAACAAAAAAAGAGGCATCAGAGTTGGGCTCCCTGTGGTTCAGTTTCAGATTCGAGCCAAAAAGCTGGCACTGATTGTAAAAATGCGGATCGTGGATAAACATTAACAAGGTGATGGACCCGCATGTCAAATATACCCATGTGGAATAAATTTTGCTTTCGACAGTGTTCTTCTCATTATTTTACAACTTTTTAGAAAGTCAGGAAAAATCCGGGAAGCTTGTACATAATGTTGATACAACTTTCCGACATGTTATTTTGAGCGCGGATGAAAGTATTATATCATTTCCTAGCAAAAGGCATAAAGTTTACATGATTTTTTTGTCGAATATATCCATTATTGTAATATACCTAATAGTTTGATGCAAATTACAGTTTTCTAGCGCTTACTGTTTCGCCAGGAAAAATCCAGAGAGATAGCTAGCGAAACGCGGCTTTAGTTATCTGACATGAACATAAACAACAAAGTCAACAATGAAATCACTTCGTGAGAGTTGTCTTTATCTTTTAAAGACTTCTTTTATCAAATATACCTATCCTCAAATATAAAAAATTGTAGATGTAATTTTTCTTTCAAAGCACCTGTTGTTTGGATAGGAAAAATCCAGAAGTGAAACGAGTGCTTAAGCACAAAATCAGGGGGGTTACTCAACTTAATATTTTTTTCCTATAGTTTTTTTAACCCAACTTACAAACTGTTTGTAAAAATATCTTAACACTAACATTCTAACAATTGTCATTTCAAAATTTATAAGCTCAAACCGTTTAAAACAAGTCTACATTACAATCAGTGACAAAATACCTTGGGACATCTCGTATTGTTGGTACTTACCTAATATTTCTTTCAATTATTTTGGTAGTAAATTATATCCCTCCCTCCCCCTCCCTATTCAATGTTGAATTTAAAATAAGGAACTCAGTGAGCGTTGAAATGAACGCCTAAAGAGTCACCAACATTGAACAGGGGGGCCGGGGGATAATTGAAGTGGAAAATATTGTCCTTTAGTTTGAAGTGTCCCAACACTTTTGTCACTGATTGTATATTGCGGCAAAGAACTAGCTGCATTCTGGGGTTTAACCCCCCAGCATTTTCTAGTTTCAGATTCACTTTCTTCGATAAGTCATTATCACAACTAGCTTTCCGGATTTTTCCTGACTTTCTAAAAAGTTGTAAAAAATGAGAACAACACTGTCAAAAGCAAAATTTATTCAACTAGAAAATGCCTTGGATATATTCGACAAAAAAATCAGGTAAACTTTATGCCTTTTGCTAGGAAATTATATAATACTTTCATCGGTGCTCAAAATAACATGTTGGAAAGTTGTATCAACATTATGTACTACAAGCTTCCCGGATTTTTCCTGACTTTCTAAAAAGTTGTAAAAACTTGAGAACAACACTGTCGAAATCAAAATTTATTCCACATGGGTATATTGGACATGCGGGTCCATCACCTTGTAATGTTTATCCACGATCCGCGTTTTTACAATCAGCGCCAGCTTTTTTGCTCGAATCTGAAACTAAATCTGAAACTGGCCAGTTACGAATACGGAACTAAAAAATGCCGGGGGGTTGAACCACAGAATTAGACTATTTCTTTGGCGCAATAATAGCAATATAGATTTGTTTTACGGAGTTTGAAATTTATATATTTTAAAATGCCAAATTTTAGAATTTTAGAATGATATTTTTACAAACAGTTCATAAATAGGGTTAAAAATACTAAAAATAAAAAAAAGCCCGCTTGGAACCCCCCTGATTTTTTGTTTAAACATTAGTTTCACTTCTGGATTTTTCCTGTCCAAACCAGTAGTACTTTAAAATAAAAATTAATTCTACAATATTTTCCAATGGTTGAGGATGGGTATATTTGATAAAAGAAGTCTTTAAAAGATAAAGATGACTCTCACGAAGCGATTTCGTTGTCATCTTTGTTGTTTACGTTCGTGTCAGATCACTAAAGCCGCATTTCGCTGGCTGTTGTTACGGATATGCCTATCCTAAGACAGTTAATTAACTAGACGTTATTTGATCACTGAACACTTAATAAGTACTTGTAACCAATTAGTAAATACTTATGACTTGGCATGAGTCAGCTATGATGCAATGTAGTAATTACGTAAATATATTATATATAGAATGAAGTATGTTACTATAATTATATACTCTAGAAACTATATAAGCAGCCATCGAACATATATCAGGCATGCATATGTATGAGAGTGAGCTATATGTATCAAAGTGGTTACGAAGTCAGTCCTGGAGTTCCTGCCATTGGTTTTATTATTCCTTCATTTCAAGTCCATACGGATTGTTAACCTGTGCCGGAATCTCCTATTGACTGTTTCGTTGTGTGCAGACGACAGATAAGTTTCTGAACTTTAGTTTAGCTTTAATCTTTATAGACATTTTTAATATCTGTTCTAAGTTTCTTATTAATTAAATAAATAATTGTAAAAACCAAACAGCTGAGGTTACACTTTTTGTTGCGTATAGCGGTCACGTAACAATTGGGGGCTCAGGCGGGAACGTATACGTTAGTGTCTCGGGAACGTATACGGCGTTAGTGTCCCGGGAAAGTAAACGGCGTTAGTGTCTCGGGAAAGTATACCGCGTTAGTGTCTCGGGAAAGTATACCGCGTTAGTGTCTTGGGAAACGTATACGTTAGTGTCTCGGGAACGTATACGTTATTGTCTTGGGAACGTATACGTTAGTGTCTCGGGAAAGTGTACGTTTGTGTCTGGGGAATTTCATTCAAATCAAAGTTCGGTAACTTTTGATATTTTTTTATTCGGAGGTAAATTTCGAATTTGTGTGAGCTCAGCTATTTGATAAAATGTCAGAATTTAAGCCTGAGCCCCCAATTGTTACGTGACCGCTATACGCAACAAAAAGTGAAACCTCAGCTGTTTGGTTTTTACAATTATTTATTTAATTAATAAGAAACTTAGAACAGATATTGAAAATGTCTATAAAGATTAAAACTAAACTAAAGTTCAGAAACTTATCTGTCGTCTGCACACAACGAAACAGTCAATAGGAGATTCCGGCACAGGTTAACAATCCGTATGGACTTGAAATGAAGGAATAATAAAACCAACGGCAGGAACTCCAGGACTGACTTCGTAACCACTTTGATACATATAGCTCACTCTCATACATATGCATGCCTGATATATGTTCGATGGCTGCTTATATAGTTTCTAGAGTATATAATTATAGTAACATACTTCATTCTATATATAATATATTTACGTAATTACTAAATTGCATCATAGCTGACTCATGCCAAGTCATAAGTATTTACTAATTGGTTACAAGTACTTATTAAGTGTTCAGTGATCAAATAACGTCTAGTTAATTAACTGTCTTAGGATAGGCGTATCCGTAACACTGTCTTTCTGGATTTTTCCTGGCGAAACGGTAAGCGTTAGAAAACTGTAATTTGTTTTAGGCTATCAATTATATCATAGTGATAAATATATTCGACAAAAGAATGTCGTAAACCTTGTACATTTTGTTAAGAAACGGATTATATTTTAATGAGTGCTCGAGACAACATGTCGGAAGTTGAATGTCTGGTTGGCTTTCTGGATTTTTCCTGACCAAATAAAGCGCTCTAAAAGCTCCAAAACAGGTTTATTTGAACCTCACGTTCATGGACATGGGTATATTTGATAAATGATTAGCACCCACAGATGGACTTCGCGGCAATCTACAGTTTTCTACGCAGAATGCATCTCTAGTTTCAGATTCGAATCTGAATCTGAAACTGCAAATCTGAAACCGTAGGTCCGACTGTGAGGCAGACAGAGTCACAGACAGGGGTGTAGGAACTGGGGAGAAAACGGGGTATGTTCCTCCCCCCCCCCCCCAACTTTGTCATGAAGTGCTCTTTTTGCAACAGAAAAGTGCCCTTTTGTGATAAAACGTGTTTCAAGTGTCCTTTTGACATCCTACCCCCCTCCAAGAAACCCATGATCATTGGCTATTTTTGAGCTTTGTGAATCGTGATTTAGAGCAATATTCTCCTGTGAATCGTGATTGAACTGTTGAAAAAGTCGTGAAGATGCAAAAAGTAAAATATTACTTTTTGTGATTTGTAAAATGCCCAAAAAGTATCTGTGAACTTGTGAGTCGTGACAAGACCCCCCTTTGCCCCTCCTCCTCCAAGATCAACTTGCTTCTACACCACTGGATATTGGTTTTCATGAAGCTGTTACAAGGTTGTTGTCACCTGTCAACCTTGTATAGGAAGCACGGGTGGCGTGTGCTGTTAGGGCGCTGCCTCTCACCACAAGTTAAGCCCAGTTTGACGGGGTTAGTACTTGGATGGGTGACCGTCTGGGAATAACCCCGTTCTCGAGCTTGGAACACTCATGTGAGTAGAGTTTAGTTGGTCTCTCCTGTGCTTCGAGGGTTTTTCGCCGGGTTCTCCGGTTTTCCTCCCTCCATAAAATTAACACCTAGGTCTGTGATTCGTGGTCTGACATGTGTGTCATAAATGTGTCGTAGGGCGGCTGCTTCGAGCGCCTTTAATATGCCTTCGACTCTGCCACTTAAAATTTAGTAATGTAAATTGCTCTTGAAAAGCCCCTTGTGGGGAGAAGTAATTAAAATCTGTATCTGTATCTGTATAGCAACATGTTACAAACAATGCCACATACTGATACAGTTCTGAAGCAATAGCGAAACCATGCACTTATACACCAGGAATGGGATAATTAATGAGAGATTATTGACTGAAAATGCATGTGGTCTGTGCAGGAAAATATCAGACTAAAGGTGTGTTTATATGAAGGCGAGCCAGCCCGGGTACCCAGACTAGCCCGCTTTGCCGAGATCTCGCTTATCTGTTATTTCTTGTTAATTTTCATCTTGTATTTATATGAGAGTTGGGCCAGCCCGCCTAGCCAAGATCTCACTTTGTGAGACTGAGATCTTCGGGTTGTTTTTCCCCCATGTAAACACAATAGGCAATTCCCCCTATAGCAATGCATCATGGGAGTTGTGGTAGGCTTTCACTTTCGAGCGAAATGGCCGCCGCGAGGCGAGCGTTTTGTCTGAAAGAGTAACTAGTTGTTTTACAATATTTCCTTTCCACAATGAGGATTTTAGACTTCTCAATGGGACTGGGAGGGTGTAAACCACATTTTGTACAAAAGACAGCGAAATCGCAGCTAAAATAAGCGAGGAAATTACTTCAGAGTGACTCGACAAGCGAATATTGATCAAATAAATACGATTCGAAGACGGTCCATGTATAAGTTGTTTGTCAGTCACGATCGCTTAGTTGCTGTGCTCGGAAGTCTTTCTTCCTGGCGTATTTGCTTGTTGAAATCAACAAGGTTGGGTGATGCACTCGACCTGTTGTTCGTAGTGTATTTACACAATGTTTTTTAAACTTTTTGGCGCGAAAAAACCCCTGTTTCTTGAGCAAGAGTTGAGATATTTTACAAAGACGTCAAGCGTAAATTAGTCTTGTCAGGGTTCGTTGTTTTCCTCTTCTGTTTCCATTGTTGTCGTCGGTTCCTATCCTCTTAGAATAACAAGTAGGTTCTAGAATTAGTGTAGGCTGTAAATATAAATTTAGGACTATAAATTTACTAAATATTTTGGAAAACTGTCGAGTTTCTTGCCGTGTTGTGTGCAATAAACTTTTTAGTAAATATAAGAAATAATCAAATATCTAATTCTAATTTTATCAGTTAGCTATATGTAAATAATAATAAACCATAGATAGATAGATAGATAGCATATTTAAACCATATTAAATACATAGTTAATTAGTAGATTAAAATTATTTTGTTAAAATGTACATATTTTTTTAAAGATATTTGAATAAGTTATAAATTTTACAATGGAGGATGAACCTTGTACTTCAATGGAGAGTCAGAGAGAAAAACAATTGCCAGTTCCTAGTGTAAGTGAAATGTGGACAAAGAATTTAACAGCTATCCCGGCATTTTCATACCAAAAATTGGAAGAACACCTAATCTTTACATGTGAGAAAACATCAGACCATAAGCCAGCAGAGGCCTTAAAACACAAGAAAGGTGGATATCGAAAGGTGATGACACAATTAATTTTCTTGTCCGCTGCCAACTAAGTGCTCAAATGCGAAAAAAAGAGTACCAGGTCTAGCTATGTTCACTTTGATCAAACCTCTGGGAATATTGTGTTTGCAAAATGCTACTGTCCTGCCGGAGCTGGAGGTCGCTGCAAACATGTAGCAACCCTTTTGTTTCAGTTGTTGGACCACATTGAGCTAGGACTGACTGAGATACCTGATGACAAGACATGCACTCAGGAACTTCAGCAGTGGCATGTTCCCAAGAAATCACAACCACAGAATGCTGTTCTTTTTGAGGATCTTATTTTCCCCCAAGACAGCTACGAGAAAGATAAACATGGCTGCAAACGGCCTATTGTGGAAGGTAAGAGGCAGATATACAGTTCTACTTCAGAAAAGGTTAGCAAAAGTGACTTGAAAAAGCTTAAAATTGGTTTGGAAACAGCTGGTAGCAACCGTTCTGTGATTGGGCTTCTCACTCACAATGACTGTGTTCCATGTGTTCAACTGGCAAATTGTCATACTGTAAATCCTTGGGACTGGAAAAAGTAAACATGCCCTTTTTTCAGAGATGGCTTGCCATTAACAAGCTCCAAGCAAAATAATTTATCATTGCATGCTTCCATAATAGTCATGTCTGCTTTGGATGCCAGAGATTTTACCTCAACAGCTCCATAAATACATGCCTCACTTGCATCAGAAACTAGTGCATCAGGGCTGGACCCAAGCCATGGCCACTTTGGATTCACAACTAAACCACATGCATAGCAAATTTCTACTGGCTCATTTTTCTTCTGTTTATATTTATGATACTTAAGTAGAGCATTATGTTCATTTTCAGTTCCCCATAAACAACTTGAATTTCTTACAGTGTTGGATGTCTTAATAACTTTGTTTATTATGCTCTTTGGGTATATAGTTTTCCGTCTCTTCATCACAGAGCCAAATATGGATGATGTCAACCTACATCTTCTTTGGGCATACCATTCTAAACAAGCACTCTGTGTACGTGTGTTTTTTTCAATTTCTTCACAACTCTTACAGTCAACTTGTAATCTGACTTTGACAAACTCTGTGCATTTTGGTTCCACGGGAACAGTGGAATAATCAGGTTTTTCATTCAATTTTGCCAGTATATTCTCTCTTATATTTGTTGCTTGAAGTTTACTTCCCTCTGCCTCTGCATTAATCATTCTCTGCCTAGATGGTAGTGTGTTAACATCAAATTCACATGGAACACAGTCATTGTCAGTGAGAAGCCCAATCACAGAACAGTTACTACCAGCTGTTTCCAAACTAATTTTAAGCTTTTTCAGGTCACTTTTGCTAACCACTTTTGCTTCAGCCATGTTTATCTTTCTCGTAGCTGTCTTGGGGGAAAATACACTACGTAAATACACTACGAACAACAGGTCGAGTGCATCACCCAACCTTGTTGATTTCAACAAGCAAATACGCCAGGAAGAAAGACTTCCGAGCACAGCAACTAAGCGATCGTGACTGACAAACAACTTATACATGGACCGTCTTCGAATCGTATTTATTTGATCAATATTCGCTTGTCGAGTCACTCTGAAGTAATTTCCTCGCTTATTTTAGCTGCGATTTCGCTGTCTTTTGTTCAAAATGTGGTTTACACCTCCCAGTCCCATTGAGAAGTCTAAAATCCTCATTGTGGAAAGGAAATATTGTAAAACAACTAGTTACTCTTTCAGACAAAATGCTCGCCACGCGGCGGCCATTTCGCTCGAAAGTGAAAGCCTACCACAACTCCCATGATGCATTGCTATAGGGGGAATTGCCTATTGACCTGGCTGGCTCTCCTATCCGGGCTGGCACTAAAAGCTTCATACATGCAACAAAATTTGTTCTTATCAGCTTTTTTCAACATATTAACAATTCACAAGTTCTGCTTGTTCATGTACAACTCTGAGACTTCTTATCTTACCAGAACTGATAAATTATACAATTATAGCATAACAAGCCAGCCTGGCTAGGTGAGCTACTGTAGCCCTTCTCATGTAAACACAATAAAAATCATCTTGGCAAAGTGGGCTAGCTCAGGTACCCAGCTGGCTCGCCTCCATTTAAACACCCCCTAAGGTCTTGACAGTACAGACTGAGCCACAGATGGAATTTGTCCAAAAATAAAATGAGGTCTAATATTTTACAGACTGAGTAAACTAGGTTAATAAATTGTTTATTGTATATTTGTTGCAATCATCTTCTGCCCGCTGTGTTTTACAAACACCACCTCCTAAACAATTTGTGTTTGCACAAATGAGTGTTGGCGTGAAAGAATTTTATGAAAGATTATCAAATAAATGGAAATACAAAGAATACAGTCCTTTTGGTAAGTTCAGGGTCAATTATTAAGTGACTGGTAATTTTTTTAACCTTTTAACAGGCAATCGCACATTTTTGTCCTTACTTATATAAAATTCCCAATGCAGCCAGGTGAAGAATCAGACATACAATATAATGGGTACAGTGTAATGAGTGGTGGGTACAGTGTAATGGGTGGTGGGTACATTATAATGGGTGGTGGGTACAGTATAATGGGTGGTGGGTACAGTATAATAAGTGGTGGGTACAGTGTAATGGGTGGTGGGTACAGTGTAATGAGTGGTGGGTACAGTATAATGGGTGGTGGGTACAGTATAATGGGTGGTGGGTACAGTATAATGGGTGGTGGGTACAGTATAATGGGTTAATAATGTATTTTAATATAGATACATTTTTTAGAGAATGAAAATGCAGATAAGGAAATATTTTCTCCATCATTGTGCAGTACGTTAAATTTCATTTACTTTACTTTTCTGCAGTAGACATTACACGTTGACGCTCGTTTATTGAAGAATACAGTCATGTCGTTAAATTTTAGAACATACATGTGTCTCTTTTAATCCTGAAAGTTTTGTTTCTTCAGCTCTTCTGGCAGATCGCTACAAAATCAGTGGAATTATTGGAAAGGGACAGTCTGCCATATTGGTAAAAGCAGAGGTACTGTCATTCCCCGTGAAGTTAATACAGCATGACATGTTGTAGATGTTTGGTAAATTTCCCATTGAATTTTATTTAAAGGACATTGGCAACAAAAATTAAGTTTGTCTAATTTGAAAGAACTCATAAAATTGTAATAGAAAATCGTTTACAAATTTTCCAATTTGTTTGATATGTAAATGAGATGGTCTCTGACGTCAAGAGCAGGGTACAGTATTTTCACACGTAGCAAAATCAGTTATATCTCTAAATTTGTTCAACGAAATCACTTGAAACTGTGCGCATAAAAACGCCTTGTGACACTGAACATTTCATAACTGATGTTGCTTTGTGTAAAAATACTGTACCCTGCTCATGACGTCGGAGCCCATTTCATTTACATATTAAACAAATTGAAATATCCGGCAAATGAAGAAAGACACGAAAAAGTTGTTAAGACCTTCTATTACAATTTTACGAGTTCTTTCAAATTAAACAGACTTAATTTTTATTATTTATCTACTTTCTGACAGGATACATTTCATCCACATAAAAGACAAGTTGCCATTAAGATTCTTCATGCGAGTTACAGCAACTTAGGACCACAGGTATGTAAATTGCACTACTGCAGTATATACTCTTGTTGTGAAAGTTATAATTATTCCTTTGCATTTAATAAATCAAATCTAAATATTGATCCTTGGCTTCTGAATTAAAGGGTATTGGCAATAAAAATTAAGTTTGTCTCATTTTAAAGAACTCGTCAAATGGTATAAGAAGACCTTTTACAAATTTTCCATATCTGTTTTGGTTTTGGAAATATTTGGACCAAAGACAGCCTGCTGTCCGCCTTCTTGGAATTATTTTCGATATGCATGTGACATCATAACCAGGGTAAAGTGAAATTTTTATCTTGCCAACCGTCTGACATTATGAGCTAGAAACTCGATTTTGTTGCGTTATTTCCATTTTAAATTGACCCACAGCATTTAAAAAGCCTTCCGTGGAAATTTGGTCACCCACGGAGTAGTTTCATCAGGTTTACCCTGGTTGTGACGTCACCAATTTCCTAGTTAATTAGACCCAATATTAAAACAAGATGGCGGACAACACGCTGTCTTTGGTCGAAATATTTCCAAAACCAAAACAGATACGGAAAAATTGTAAAAGGTCTTCTTATACCATTTGACGAGTTCTTGCAAATGAGACAAATTTAATTTTTATTGCCAATACCCTTTAAGTCATTTGCAACTCACTTTTCACCCAAATCTTCGGAAGTTCGTTCAGAAGTTCGTTCAGAAGTTCGTTGGGAAGTTTGTAGTTCGTTTTGAACTACGCATTTGATTGGTTGCTTGGTTCCTAGCAGCCAATCAAATGCGTAATTCAAAACGAACTTTGGACTTGATTTATTCTTTGAAAGTTATCATGGCGATAATGTAATATAGATATACGCTTTGTGGAAACACCACGTAAAATATTTATTTGCTTAGCTTTCGGCCTGTTGACTCAGGCCTTGTTATTGCTCTGATGAAGGCCTGCGTGAACAGGCCGAAAGCTAAGCAATTAAATATTTGACGTGGTGTTTCCACAAAACTTATCTATACAACTTTGAACTTCCCAACGAACTTGCGAAATTCGGAACGAACTTCCGAAGATTTGGATGAAAAGTGAGTTGCAAATGACTGTAAATCCTTGCTTAGAATAGTGATATGCATTCTCCTTTCCATAGGAGGCAAGTTGTTTACTGCATATAAAAAAAGCTGATACTCTGAAAATTGCAAAAACAATTGAAATCCTGGTAAGTTAAACAATCAGCTAACAGTTCCTCCTTCAGAAATGCTCAAGAAACTAATACTATCGTAAGATAAACTCACTGAGAAAAACTCTGAGCTCCAGACGGGACTTGAATCCACAACCTTCCGAATGCCAGCCGGACATACCCGGGAACCAACCAATCTGTACGTGAGTCACACGGGTGTACAATTGTATGTGTGTACAATAGGTCGTACCCACTATGACGTCAGTGGACAAAAAGTAGTCTGGTCTTAGTAGTTAAATTTTGCATACCGGCATTCTAAATTTTCAACATGGACGCTGTTGAAGTAGAGTGCGCTGAAGCACTTTGTAGCCTTTCAGAGGCTGTTGAAATGAACGTGGACGTTGTTAAAGTAGAGTGTGCTAAAGCACTTTGTAGTCTTTCAGAGGCTGTTGAAACAGATGAAAGCCGTAGCTTTTGTCAAAGCTCTTGTCCGGGTGGACATATGTCTGACCGCCCTGAAATGGCAGCAATTTCATTTGCGATGGGCCTTTGGAGCAACATTGTCGGGCATTGTTTGGCTGTTCTTCACTAATTTGTTTTCCAGCTTCTCAAGGGTAAAACAAGGAAAGTATTTCAGAGACTTTGTCCAGCCTTTGCAGTCGCCATGCAAAGCACTGCCATCGTTTGTCTCGCTTCGGTCTTGCTGTGTTGTTCCACTGTCCATTGTAAACACCAGACTTGGCTCGCCTTCAACAGCGTCAGGATAATAAACAACATCACCAGAAGCGCTTACAACATTCCCACTATCATCTTCACGACTCGTGCAAGAGTTTTGAAAAAAAGACTAGGGTCGTCAAGAATGATTTCAGAATGTAAAACATCACAGGAAGTGTTAGAGCTGTCGCGAGCAGCTGAAGCAAACGCCATTTTGAAACTAGCTAATTTAACTACCAAAGACCAGACTACTTCACGCGCTTTTTGTCCACTGACGTTATAGTGGGTACGGCCTATTGTACGCGCGTGTGTCACAATTGTACGTTATTAGTGTTTTCAGCTTGAAAACACGTGTGGGTGTCACATATAGTGTGTGGGTGTCGAAAACAACCTCGGTCTACCATCTGAGTTCCAGTGGCTCAATGGTAAGAGCGTTCGGCTGGCATTCGGAAGGTTGTGGGTTCGAGTCCCGTCTGGAGCTCAGAGTTTTTCTCTGAGTTCAACTTACGACAGCTTGTACAGCAAAAACATACGAAAAAACTTTACCTACTCAAGCTGAAAACACTAATAACGTACAAGAAAACTAATACTAGCTTTTACTTTATTTTTTACTTATGGTAGAACATGTTTATTGTTGGTCCGCATTTTTGCATGGTTTTTGAACTTTTGAGACCAAGACAGCTTCATGAATACTTCCAGGTTGGTGCCCACCATTTTCAATTCTTAATATTTTACCAATGACTTTGTTCGGGTAATTTTTGAAAAGTAGGCATGAATAACTACTTAATAACCGAGAGTGAGGTCTTTATGCTAAAATATTAAACCGAGGTCTTGCTGTATTGACCGAGCGATAGCGAGGTTAATACGCTCAAGACCGAGGTTTAATATTTTACCGTAAAGACCGAACGGTCGAGGTTATTAAGTAGTTTATTATATGGCACTTTTTATTTCAAAATCAATCTTGTATTTCTTGGTCTTCGCTTCTTTTAACTTCGTCAAAACACCGAACTAGCGTTATTTTCTTCTGTTCTTTTCTCGTCTGGATATTAGAATTTACTTTTATAATGTTCATCGTCGTCTATTTCATCTATTTTCGCCGTTTTTCGGCAATAAAAGTTTCTTATTAGGATTTTTTGTGTGTTTCCAATCTTAGGGCATTAACAATTTTCATAATGCCCGTGGGCATTGCGGAGAAATCTCGCCCCGTCAGCAACCAATCACAGCGCGTGATTTTACCGGAAGTAATCCGTGCCATATAATAAATATTTTTATCAAATAGAACAGAATTACTGACTTGGGTTCTGTTTCATTCTTTAAATGTAGATGTGGCCGTTTAAGAGCAAGGTGAGAGCAATACTGTAGTATCGTAGAGTTTCCAAAGTAGCGGCCTCCCGAAAGTAACGGCAAATTTTCGAGACCTCTAATAATTTCCGAAAGTTAGTACCTCGGAGAGTAACAGTTACCCAAAAGTAACGCGTTACATTTAACCGATATACAGTCGTTGGCACCTAAGCGTGTACACCGCCCGTCAAAACATGTTCTAAATTTAAGCCAAAGTTAACCGTTTTGAAATCAACACCGTGAGATTGGCGAGACGTGATTGGCTAAGGGCACATTCATGTGACAATAAAGCCCCGCACAGACGACCAAGTTTTTCCTTGACAAGTTTTATTTGTTCGTGTGCACGACACAAATTGACAAGTTTTTCCTTGACAAGGAGCCTTGTTCAAAAGCTGGTCATGCCAGCTTTTGAACAAGGAAATGTGTTCGTGTGTATAGTCGTCAAGGAAAACTTGACAAATCATCTCCGAAGCTTATTACGCGATCATTACTGTCAAGCAAAACTTGTCCAACCGTACACACGGAGCAATTATAAATTGTCAAGGAAAATTGTTGGGAAAAAACGTGTTCATCGTACACACGAGCAAGGAAAGTTACCATGGAACTTGTCAAGAAAACTTGGTCGTCTGTGCGGGCTTAATGCATTGGTTCGAATGTATCGAATGAAAACCTAATACGTTTGCAAGGTAAACATTCAACTTTGACGTTGACATAAAACATGTTTTGACGGGCGGTGTACACGCTTAGGTGCCAACGAATGTATTTATGCACTGACATGATTTCTATATAGACACGTGCATGTATGTATGCATGTAACGCGTGTACAAAAGAAAGTAACGACTCAATGGTTAACACTTTTATTACAAACATGGTGCAAACTTTCCAAGATACTATCTAAATTCATGGAACTAACGTGCGAGTATAAGAACTAAAAAAGATAAAAGTAACTTCTCAATCAAATGTTGTCTTTTGTCCAACTGTCTTACTAACACTTTTTTACCATCCGAAAATAATGGCCCCCGAAAGTAGCGGCCCCCCGAAAGTAGCGGGCCCTAATGGACGCTAATCCCGAAAGTAACGAGGGCCCGCTGAGACTTTGGGAATTCTACAGTATGACTGAATATGCTGAAATTCTTTACATTCCTGACATTCTTTAAATTTCTGAAATTCTTAACATTCCATATGCTTGTTGCATATTCATTTTTAGGCTGACAAGATAAAGCTAATAAGAAAAATTGCTTTCCAAGTATGTACATTAACATACATTATTTATCACATGCATAGCGAGAAATGGTGGACATAAAGAGGCGGAGCTAAACCCCACATAAACTAGTACCTATATACGTTGTGCGGTCGTCACAGTTCTGCGGTTCGGAAGAAAAGAGAACAATTAATTTATGCAATGTTGGGTTAATTCTTCATTCGATAATCAGAAAATATTGAAACTTTGAGATTGAAAACCGCAACAATGACAAATAAATGCAGAAGATGACAAATACGATTTAGAAAGAAGAGAGTTCCTTGGGCTAGTCGAATCAGATTGAAACGAGTACGAAAGTGGTTCATGCAGTACAATTATATTTTGACAAATTCCAGGGCTAGGTTAAATATTTAGACTCCATCCTATTAACCTCTGTTGGGCTTTAGGTCAAAATTTTATATAAAATACCGCATTTAACATCTATGAGATATTGTTTAAAGGCCTGGCCAAACGCTTTCAACATTTCATGCAACATCGTTCAACATTATTGAATTCAACCGTGATTCAACATGTTGAAAGCGTTTGGCCACCCTGTTAAATGATGTTGAATGATGTTGAACGAAATTTGAACATGTTCAAATTTGAACATGTTCAAATTTTCGTTCAACATGCGTTCAACAATGTTGAACGATGTTGCATGAAATGTTGAAAGCGTTTGGTCAGGCCTTAAGATATTTCAATGTCAGATGTGTTTCACAACCTGAATCAGATTGAAATGATTAGGATACTTTGAAATTGAAACTGCTATATACGTAGAGATTTTTTTATATTCTCGATGTAAGCCTTATGAATCTCACGGACTAAATCTGGTTATATTTTTCGGTATATACGCGTTAGGCGCATGCGTGTCCATTATTTCTTGCCATGATATAGGAATAGCTAGTATACATCTTGAGTGTAAAAAAGTATAGCTGTCCTCCTGCATATATAGTTAGTGTTTTGGATATCGAAATCATTTTGTTTTTTCCATATACATGCATCAGTAAAGAAATACCAAATGGTTTTCCGTGTTTGGATATTCTGATCCAAACACGCGGGAAATTGCGAGACTGGAGAAAAGCGTAACAAAACACGAGCCGTTGGCGAGTGTTTTTAGGTTTTCGAAAGTCGAGCAATTTCCCAAGTGTTTGGATAAGAGTCTCCAAACACGGAAAAAAACATTTGGTATTTCTTTTTTAAATAATCACAAGTGAATATGATATACTGTCCGACATTTTAAAAAAATCGTTTTGGCGGGAATTTTCCGTGTTTGGATACTCTGATCCAAACACGGCAATTGACCAATCAGGGCTCGCGTAGTATACATGTTATTTTATAAGCTGTTTTTCTTTTTTAAATTTTAGATTACACAGTCTTTGGCAGCTCTTTCAAGGTATGCTGCTCATTGATAGTACGTCTTCTTTGCAGGCAGTATGGTGGCACGCTCACAGAATGCTTTGCCTGACTCAGTCTAGCTGTAATACACTTGAATGTTTCTTAACTGACACCTCTTAAGTGGACACCTGTCTGAGTTCCCGTTCATTATAAAACTTATTTTTCATTAACATCCAATTTTATTTAGTCTGAATATTATTCATGCTGATATCAAACCTGAAAATATTCTATTTCAGAATGGTAAGTTTTAAGTAATTTTTATCTTGCACATTACAGTATTTATTTTCTACTACGATGTAAGACATCACGCTGCGTTATAGCACGTTCTGTTACATTGTAAAATGTTCCGCTACATTGTAAGACGTTCCATTACATTGTAAGACGTTCCGTTACATTGTAAGACGTTCCATTACATTGTAAGATGTTCCGTTACATTGTAAGACGTTCCGTTACATTGTAAGATGTTCCGTTGCATTGTAAGACGTTCCGTTACATTGTAAGACGTTCCGTTGCATTGTAAGGCGTTCCATTACATTGTAAGACGTTCCATTACATTGTAAGATGTTCCGTTACATTGTAAGACGTTCCGTTACATTGTAAGATGTTCCTTTGCATTGTAAGACGTTCCGTTACATTGTAAGACGTTCCGTTGCATTGTAAGGCGTTCCGCTACATTGTAAGACGTTCCATTACATTGTAAGACGTTCCGTTACATTGTAAGACGTTCCATTACATTGTAAGATGTTCCGTTACATTGTAAGACGTTCCGTTACATTGTAAGATGTTCCGTTGCATTGTAAGACGTTCCGTTACATTGTAAGACGTTCCGTTGCATTGTAAGGCGTTCCATTACATTGTAAGACGTTCCATTACATTGTAAGATGTTCCGTTACATTGTAAGACGTTCCGTTACATTGTAAGATGTTCCTTTGCATTGTAAGACGTTCCGTTACATTGTAAGACGTTCCGTTGCATTGTAAGGCGTTCCGTTACATTGTAAGACGTTCCATTACATTGTAAGACGTTCCATTACATTGTAAGACGTTCCGTTACATTGTAAGACGTTCCATTACATTGTAAGACGTTCCATTACATTGTAAGACGTTCCATTACATTGTAAGACGTTCCATTACATTGTAAGACGTTCCGTTACATTGTAAGACGTTCCATTGTAAGACCTTCCGTTACATTGTAAGACGTTCCATTACATTGTAAGACGTTCCATTACATTGTAAGGCGTTCCGTTACATTGTAAGACGTTCCGTTACATTGTAAGACGTTCCGTTACATTGTAAGACGTTCCGTTACGTTGTAAGACGTTCCATTGTAAGACCTTCCGTTACATTGTAAGACGTTCCATTACATTGTAAGACGTTCCATTACATTGTAAGGCGTTCCGTTACATTGTAAGACGTTCCGTTACATTGTAAGACGTTGCGTTACATTGTAAGACGTTCCATTACATTGTAAGGCGTTCCGTTACATTGTAAGACGTTCCGTTGCATTGTAAGGCGTTCCGTTGCATCGTAAGACGTTCCGTTACATTGTAAGACGTTCCGTTACATTGTAAGACGTTACATTACATTGTAAGACGTTCCGTTACATTGTAAGATGTTCCGTTACATTGTAAGACGTTCCGTTACATTGTAAGACGTTCCGTTACATTGTAAGATGTTCCATTGCATTGTAAGACGTTCCGTTACATTGTAAGACGTTCCGTTGCATTGTAAGGCGTTCCGTTGCATTGTAAGACGTTCCGTTACATTGTAAGACGTTCCGTTGCATTGTAAGGCGTTCCGTTGCATCGTAAGACGTTCCGTTACATTGTAAGACGTTCCGTTACATTGTAAGACGTTACATTACATTGTAAGACGTTCCGTTACATTGTAAGATGTTCCGTTACATTGTAAGACGTTCCGTTACATTGTAAGACGTTCCGTTACATTGTAAGATGTTCCGTTACATTGTAAGACGTTCCGTTACATTGTAAGACGTTCCGTTACATTGTAAGATGTTCCGTTACATTGTAAGATGTTCCGTTACATTGTAAGACGTTCCGTTACATTGTAAGACGTTCGGCTCCGTTGCATTGTAAGTGTTTCATCAGGATATCCAAACACTGAGACGTTTGTTGAAAACCGAGGCGAAGCCGAGGTTTTTGAACAAACTTCGAAGTGTTTGGATATCCTGATGAAACACTCCTCCGAGTGTTTGATATAGCATCTCAAACAAATCAGTATTTTAAGAGAAAATCAAGGTAGAAGTTTGCTTAATTTATGTAATTTCTTCCTCCAATATCCAAACCACAGACACGGTACTGAATTCCTTTGTGTTTTCCTCATGAATTATTAATGAGTTTGAGATGTTATGTTATAAGATGTTTTGTTACAATATAAAATAGGCTACCAGCCAACTGGTGCGTGATATTTTGCTGTCACAACAAACAAGGTGCATGGCAAAATGCGCATCTCGACGACTCATGCACGCCTCGAACGACCAGAGCATTTTAAAGCTCTTGTATCTTTTTAATATTTTCAGGAGATGAAAGTAAAATTAAAATTATTAATTTCGGCAATGCTCTTTATTTTATCCATGATGAGGTAAATATATCTTTAACAGCTTTTATACCTAAATATGTATTTTATTTTATTTAAAGATATCCCTATATTTTGAGGACTTTGATTTGCAAACAATCATCTACCGAGCTCCCGAAGTTATGTTTGGTCTTCCTTTTGGACCTCAAATTGACATGTGGTCCTTGGGGTGTGTTCTCGTAGAGGTATTTTTCTTTCTTTTTAATGATGTCATCACCAGCATGACCACCATCAGCAGCAGCACCATCAGCAGCACGAACAGCATCGTTATCAATATTGCCACCATTATCATCATCATGACCACTACCACAACCACCATCTTCACTACAACTACTATCATCATCACCATCATCATCATCGCACCACTACTACTATCATCATTATCACCACAACCACCATCATCACCATCACCGCAACCACCATCATCACCACAACTACTATCATCATCACCATCATCATCGTCACCATAATCACCATAATCATCACCATTATCATCACCATTATCATCACCATTATCACCACCACAACTAGTATCATCATCATCATCACCACCATCATCATCATCAGCACCATCATCATTACCACAACTACTATAATCACTATCATCACCATCATCATCATCACTACCATCATCACCATCACCATCATCACTACCATAATCATCACCAAAGTCGAGAAGTTTTCGTTCCCAATATTCTATGCAATTGCGAGGTTATGAAAATCGACGGTCTCGTTGTGTAAGCATTTGTATTTGCCCTAAACTTAAACTCAATTGAGAAGGCGGGTATACCCGTCCTGGATTTATGATTATTATTATTATTATTATTATTATTATTATTATTATTATTATTATTATTATTATTATTATTATTATTATTATTATTATTATTATTATTATTATTATTATTATTATTATTATTATTATTATTATTATTATTATTATTATTATTATTATTATTATAATAATAATAATAATAATAATAATAATAATAATAATAATAATAATAAATCAAGGACGGGTAAGGATCGATGGCTTACCCGTATTTTTAATGAGCTTTATCTCCTTACCCGTATTTATTATGAGCTTACCCGTAATTTTAATAGGGTTAACACTACGTTACCCGTTATCCGTCTTTTTCTATGGCTAACAAGTTTGAGCTCATTATAAATACGGGTAAGGATCGATTTCTTACCCGTATTTTTAATGAGCTTTATCTCCTTACCCGTATTTATTATGAGCTTACCCGTAATTTTAATAGGGTTAACACTACGTTACCCGTTATCCGTCTTTTTCTATGGCTAACAAGTTTGAGCTCATTATAAATACGGGTAAGGATCGATTTCTTACCCGTATTTTTAATGAGCTTTATCTCCTTACCCGTATTAATTATGAGCTTACCCGTAATTTTAATAGGGTTAACACCACGTTACCCGTTATCCGTCTTTTCGCATAACCAATAAGGGTAGTATTATAGGGGCCGATCGAGCCCCTTTTTTAAGGCGGCGCTAGGCGGCACTCATTAATATTCAGGCGGCGTTCTCATTAATATTCAGGCGGCGTTCTCATTAATATTCAGGCGGCGTTCTCATTAATATCCAGGCGGCGTTCTCATTAATGTTCAGGCGGCGTTCTCATTAATGTTCA
This sequence comes from Paragorgia papillata, assembly GCA_035771165.1. NCBI lineage: Eukaryota > Metazoa > Cnidaria > Anthozoa > Scleralcyonacea > Coralliidae > Paragorgia > Paragorgia papillata. Next base: position 375,969 of record JAWNZC010000046.1, read on the forward strand.
GGCGGCGTTCTCATTAGTATTCAGGGCGGCGTTCTCATTAATATTTAGCGTTCTCATTAGTATTCAGTCCCATGTGGCTATGGAAGTAATTAGTGTTCAGTGTGACGCACGGTGTGACGCCCGGAAGTAATGTGGTTGGTGATATAAGCCCAGTGTTGTCGTACAGTCAATTACTTTCATACATTGTTTCACTCGTTGGTTTCTGGAGTTCTCATATGAAAAGAACGATTTTAAGTGTCGAAATATAAACTAAAGGCAAAGCGATTTATTACTTTGAAAGCGTTGCTACGCTTTCTGTTACTAAGTGTGATATTTGCATATTTATCCTCAGTGCACGTGCAGGAGACAAAAGAGAAACTCATTAGGGGTCATTAAGAGGATTAAGCGCTTGGGCAAGTCTAGTCAAGAGAGTCATTAGCAACACGCGTACATGTAATACAGAATTTAAAATCTTTTATTGAGAAATATATCTTTACACAAAAAACTCTTGATTATTTAGTGATCTATCGGTAACACTAGCATATGGGCATACAGTACATCTTATAATCCGAAGGCATGGATCATGAGCCTTGAATTCTGTACCACAAACATTACATATCAGATTTCGATTAACGCATTTGTTAAAAATATTTCCACCAAACACTTAGGACACTCAATTACATGTGTAAAATTAACAGGATTCTGACAACGTTCGCAATCAACAGGTTCGTCAATTATAGAATTTTCTGATTCTATTTCGGTGTAATCCTTATCGTTTTCTGAATCTTCTTCGGAGGAAGTTTCTTCGTTTTCGCTCTCTGATTCTGTTTCTTCTTCTGCCTGCGCCAACATTGTTAGCACTCCAACATTTTCGATAAGATTTTTGTCAATGTTAATGTCGGCGAGTCCTTTTACAAATACGTTTAAACCAGCTGGTTCGGGAATTCCTGAGAAGTAAGGTGATACACAGTATTCTACCAATTCGGCTATTTTTGTGTTTGGTATAGTTCTTCCTTGATACACAATTTCTCCTTTGGGATTCCATGTTAAGTTGACATAGGATGCGAGTAAACTACTCAACAAAGAGGACGCGTTCGCTTCATCGACTCCGTAGTCAAAATGTGACAGTATTTCTTTAACACGAAAATCGTCATGTAACTCCATAGTGTTCAGGGTTCGAATGATGGTCTTTAAAAAATATCGTTCTTTTTATATTAGTTCTGCGAGTCCTTCTAAAACTGGACCGAGTAGGACATCAAGAAATCCTTCACCTTTTTGAACCAGTATCTCTTTTTTTTCTCATAAAACTACTTCGGGGACTAGCCAAAGTTGATATGTCGTCGCTATAAGGCCTAACGACTTCAAGCAAAGCAGGTGATAATTGATATTTGCGTTGACCAAAGTTCAACAATCTCAAATGCATCTAATTTGCTCAGGGCTAGCAGTCTCCAACAGACCTCACTGTTGAATAGGTTCACTTGTACATAAAAGTTCAAGAAACGGTTAGAAACGGTAAACCGCAACGGCGTGCAGTTCAAAAAAAACTGACGGAGCTGTTGAGCGTATTAGTGTTTCAGGCGATCGGCAAGCACAGGTACAGGCAAATCATCGAGACCGAGAGTTCTACCCTCCTCGACGCAGAAGAGCAAAAGTGGATTTCCGAAGATCAAAAGCATTGCTCAAAACGTTTGCGCGTGTACAGTATCAAAAGAAACGATCCCGGGAAATCGCAATCAAGGCGCGTGTGTGCATGGAAAAATTGCGAGGAAACGAAGGCAAAGTGATGGACGAGCGTGTAGAAGATCGACTACATACGACTGAGACGCCTGAGAATGAACTTGATTGCGCGACGGAGGTGAATGTTGAGCGGCCGGCGCTGAAGCCTGTTAAATTTGCTGGGAGAAAGAAAGGTGTTCGGTTCACGAAAGACGAAGACGACTGCATCAGGAAAGGGATTGAAATGTTCGGTTTGCGATGGGCTACAATATTGCGTCACACCGACTTTAAATTTCACACTTGCAGAGTACCTAACACTTTAAGAAAGAGGGCAGAAAGCTTTGAAGCTAGTGTGACATATAATTACTGAAAATCAGTTTGAAAATAGAATTTGGCTTGAACTCTTCCTAACATTAATAATTTGCCAATTGAATTAGAATGACTGAATTTTACTGATTTATTTAATGTATATACATTTTAGGGTAGAATAAGTAGAAAAAAATAGTTGTTGAAACGAACATAATTATATACATTGAATAGTTGTCCTGTATTTTGGTGTCTAGACATTTAAAATATAATATCTCAATACAATATCGAAAATAAAAATATGTTTAAATTTTACCAATTCAAATATTTAAACAAGGACTATAACATATCCTTGATTTAATATCATTGACGAGAATACAAAATACATATAGGTCGAAATTTGAACAAACACAAATAACATGCACGAACATGATTCCCCTTTAGAATGCCGTCAACAAAATCACCAACGTATTTTTCTATTTTTTTGCTTTTTATACCAAGACTAGAACTCAGTATATATACACCGAAGACAATCTCACTGCACAGAACGAAAGAAATATTACATGCACAACGTATATACGATATGCATGTATGTAATATATATATCCTCGGTTTCTTTATATTCTGACTCAAAATATAATGAAAATCACAAAAATTATATTTATCTTGATTAAGATCGTTATAAATACGGATAAAGATGTGAATTATACCGCTAAGAAATCGACTTTAACCGTTATCCTACTTCAGGTTTAAATTTAAGTTCAATGCAAATTAGTCAAACTTACGGGGCATGGAAAGAGACGGACAACGGGTAATGTAGAACAGACCCTATTAAAATTACGGGTATGCTCATAATTAATACGGGTAAAGAGATAAAGCTCATTATAAATACGGGTAAGGACATGAACTATTACGGATAAGCTACCGATGGGGTAAACTCATTATAAATACGGATAAGAGATCGATCCTTACCCGTATTTATAATGAGCTCAAACTTACAAGACATAGAAAAAGACGGATAAGGGGTAAAATTAGAAATATTATTAAAAATATTCAAATTATCCATATCCTTATTAAGCAGGTTTTCAAGTTCTCTACGGTTTCTGCGGTCGCAGTAATCTGAGTATCATCAGCATACATACCGGGAGCTGTGTGCTCTAAGCAGTTGGGGAGATCGTTCACGTATACCAAAAATAAAAGAGGGCCTAAGGTAGATCCCTGTGGAACACCCGTTAACATGGGCCGAGACTGTGACAATGTATTATTAACCACGCAACGCTGTAATCTGTTACAGAGATAAGAGGAGAACCATTCCAATGGACTTTCCTCCCACACCATATATGTTCAACTTTTTTAAAAGAATTGCATGGTCAACAGTGTCAAAAGCCTTACTCAAATCCACAAAAAACAACTCCATTCATAAAACTATTGTCTATATTCTTAAACCACCTTTTCGGTTGCTTGCAGTAGAGCAGTTAAGGTGGAGTGATTTGACCGGAATCCTGATTGGAACTTACTCATTCTGTCAAGTATGAATAAATTTGGTCGAAGACAAGCTTTTCAAATACCTTGGCCAGAATTGGTAGTACCGAGATTGGTCTGTAGTTGTTAGGATCATTTTTGATATTTCCCTTGTATATTGGAAAAATGTTTAGCAATTTTCCAACTATCCGGAAATATACCCGAACTTAAGGACTTGTTGAATATGGAACACAGCGGATCACTTATCACAGTTGCAGAATATTTCAATAGTTTTGCAGAAATTCCATCAATGCCACATGCTTTAGATACTGACAATTTAGATAAGATAAGGTGAACTGCGGAAACAGGAATCTCAGTAAATTGGAAATTAGACATAGCAGGTTTAACAAAAGACTCAGGGGTTACAGACGTAGTTGGAACAGCTTCACTGATCTTAACACCTACTGACGAAAAATGATCATTGAACGCGTTAGAAATGCTGTGCGAATCCGTGAGAAATTGATTCGCCAACCTTCAACTCTGTCATACCAGTAATCTTGGACTTTCGTCCAAGTAGCAAGTTTATTGCCTTCCAAGTACGTCTAGTGTTCCCATCATCATTGCTAACCTCTTCAGAAATATAATCTTTTTTAGCCTTTTGAATTGCAATGTTTACCTTATTTCTTGCAGCCTTATAAGCCATAGAAAAGGCACTTGAGGCATTCTTAATGATTTCTTTTTTAAGTGATCCCTAGTGTTCATTAGTTTCTTAATGGACGGCGTAAGCCAAGGAGAAGGCTTATTTTTAACTCTCCTTTTCCTTAAAGGTGCGTGGAATATCAAGCACCTCTAAGAATAGATTTTCCCAAGTGTATACCATGTCATTTGGATCATCACTTATATCCAACAAGTCCCACGGCACCTTATTGAGATCATGAATAAACAAATCAGGGTCAAAATTCTTCATGTTTCGACTTTCAATGTATTTAGGATTACTCCTAAATGTCGGAAACTTTCGTACTCCATAAATTAAATAATGATCACTAATTGCAGTTTCAATAACGCCTGATGCCGATATATTACTTGGTTCATTCGTTATCAAATGATCAATCAAAGTCTTTGAATGACTGGTTACTCTGGTATAATTTTAATGAGTTGACAGAATTGATAAGCTTCGTAAAGAAACTTTACTGGAGCGGACATGGAGTCTTTTGAATCAAGTGCCAAATTGCAATTAACATCACCTGCCAGTAAGGTTTCCTTACCCTCAGAATCAACAGATTTAAGGAAATTCTCAAAATCAGTAAAAAGACCGATCGGGGTATCAGGTGGTCTGTACCAAGTTGAAATAATAAATGATTTAACATTTGGTTTAGAAATTTCAATCGCTATCATTTCAAGAGAACCTGGTACAAGCTCTCTCCTGACAACATAGTTGACGTTTTCTCGGATGTACAGGGAGACCCCACCACCACTAATATTACGATCTTTCCTCTCTAATGTATAACCATTAAGTCTAACAAGGCCATCAGTGATAGTAGAATCAAGCTTGGTTTCGTTGATAGCTAACACATCAAACTGATACTCAGTTATCAACATCCTCAACTGATCTATATGAGTTAATAGACCATTTATGTTAAGAAAACCAAACTTGAATCCTTTCGGTAAATTAGGCTTATCTATATTAGGAATTTGCGATGTGGAGCTGCTATTATCAGTGGTTTCCTCAACGGAACTAGTACACCATCAATTAAGTCTTTCGATGCTATTAGTAAAATTACTAGCGATCAACGCTACTCCCTTGCTATTTAAATGAAGTTTACGTTTACTTAATGAAGTAATGTCAATATTATTGTGTTTTATCAGTACTCGTCCAGACTGACTACAGTATTTAGAGATTACCTTGTTTGCTTCACCAACCTTCTTTGAAAGATCGTCTGAATCAAACCTTTGTGTCATCTCGGAAAGGCAGACAGCTGTACCAGGATGATTATTCTCAATATGTTGTGCTAGATCTAGAATCTCGTCGGCAACAGCTTGTGGTGTCTTGGCACTGAGATCATTTGTCCCCACGTGAAGCACAACATTAGCAGGTTTAACTTCTTGTAGAGAGGGCAGCATGTAATGGTACATATGACGGACATGAGCACCAGAGAACGAACGCACAATCACTTTAGACTTCGTTGACTTGCTTAATTGATAACTTGACAGTCTATTGGTGATAGAATCTCCTAGTATTAATGTGGTGGCTTGCTGAGAGAGATAGATAGATAGATAGATAGATAGATAGATAGATAGATAGATAGATAGATAGATAGATAGATAGATAGATAGATAGATAGATAGATAGATAGATAGATAGATAGATAGATAGATAGATAGATAGATAGATAGATAGATAGATAGATAGATAGATAGATAGATAGATAGATAGATAGATAGATAGATAGATAGATAGATAGATAGATAGATAGATAGATAGATAGATAGATAGATAGATAGATAGATAGATAGATAGATAGATAGATAGATAGATAGATAGATAGATAGATAGATAGAGAGATAGATAGAGAGATAGATAGAGAGATAGAGAGATAGATAGATAGAGAGATAGATAGAGAGATAGATAGAGAGATAGATAGAGAGATAGAGAGATAGATAGAGAGATAGAGAGATAGAGAGATAGATAGATAGATAGAGAGATAGAGAGATAGATAGATAGAGAGATAGATAGATAGATAGATAGATAGATAGATAGATAGATAGATAGATAGATAGATAGATAGATAGATAGATAGATAGATAGATAGATAGATAGATAGATAGATAGATAGATAGATAGATAGATAGATAGATAGATAGATAGATAGATAGATAGATAGATAGATAGATAGATAGATAGATAGATAGATAGATAGATAGATAGATAGATAGATAGATAGATAGATAGATAGATAGATAAGCTTTAATTCCTCCACAACAGGAGATCAAATAATTAAAAAAAAAACAAAAAAAAACACAACAACATGAAATACAATACGAGTTAGCTTTATATATGTACATATTACGTTAATAGGAAAAAGGGACAGTCAAGGAGAGGAATTATATGATTTATGAAATAGGTGGCTTGTGTCTACTAGAATTACATAGTATAACAATATTCATTATAGCTGTAGCAGTTAAAATTGCAAACTTGTCTCTACACTCCACGCTAGTGTTTTGATTTCTAGGAAGTACTCCTCCTATAATTGATCGGTAAAGGTCAGTTTCTGATTGGTTAAAGATTGTAGAACAAACACGGATGTCCAAATGGTTGTGGAAGTCGTCTCACATATCGTTCCTTACGGTGGAAGTTTTGACGCAGTGGGTTATGAAGTGACGAGTAATATCAAAATGCGTCTTTTGACAGAGCGTACAGACAAATTCATTTCCAGATTCCAATGTTGCCAGCATAAAGGCCTCTGGGATATTACCACAAATAATATTTACCAGGTTTGCTAATACTTTGATGGCATAGGTATTTCTTCTGGCGACCTCCCAGAGATACAGCGGTTCCAAGGAACTATGAATAGCTCCATAGTGATGCAGCTCGGGTTTGGCGTAAATCCCATCACGCCAATTATCAAATTCAGTTTGACGGATGCTCGAAATAACAATTATTTTCCAATTTGACTTTGAGGGAAAAGTTTGGTATTCTAAAAAATTCTCTAGGTAAGAGAGTAGACCATATTTAGATAAAACTTTTAAAATGTCTGGCACAAAGCCAATTGGTTTTGGGGTTGAATATCTTATTGTTGACAAAAATCTAAAAACAAAGATTTTCTTATAAACTTCATTGTGGCTTGATCTACATAATTTCCCAAGAAATAAAAGTTTGGCTTTATCGATATGACCCTGTGTAGTCCACCACCCTAGTGATCCAATTGCAGCTTCAGACCTGGTATTTGGACTGAGTCCTTGCACGCGCTTTGCCGCAAAGCGGTTTGTTCTTTCGAGACAATCATTGTCTGATTGGGTGAGATTCCACCAGAGTTCGCAGCCATAAAGCATTCTTGGCAGACCGATCGTTATCCATGCACTGGAACCAATAATTGGGTTTATTCCACCAGGCCTTATCCCGGTGCTCATCAGGCTGCATACCACTTCCCGACCTTTCAATGAAGCTTCTGAGGTTCTATTCGAGCTTGCGAAATTCCCCGACAATTCAATTCCGACATGAGTCCATGCGGCTTTTTCTGTCACATCAACATAATCAAGTTTCCAGTTGCGATGGGGTTTATATTTCTTGTTGTATCTAGTTGATTCACCGAACGTAACTATTATGGTTTTCCCTACATTGAACAAAAATCTCCACTTCTTACTATAATTGTCAATGATGTTTAGCATAATTTGTAGGCCATTTACTCTAGCAGGACAAGAGAGCAATGTCATCCGCAACTAAAATAGATCCACAATGAGTGTTACCAATCTGAAGACCATAATTTGATTTTTCAATAATTTCGGGAATATCATTGTTGAAAACCAAAAAAAAGCCATGGTGATAGAACACTGCCTTGGCGAACACCTTGGCGAATACGAAAAATTGGTGATAGAAGATTCGTGTGTCTAACACAGCTGGATAACTTATTGTACCAATTGTATAGCAACCTCCATGTTTTACCCCGAATTCCATAGTTATATAATTTGTAGAAGAGGCCATCTATCCAAACAGTGTCGAAGGCCTTTTCCGAATCCAAAAAGCAGCAGTAAACCTTGCTATCACGTTCAACATAATGCGCAATTGACTCTTGTAAGACAAAACTAGCTAAAATGCAGTTTTTGTTTTTTTGATAAGCGAACTGCATCTTGTTGGGGATTCCCAAACATTGAAATTTCGGCATTAATCTGCACAGAATCAATCTTTCAAATATTTTCCCAAAAACATTAAGGAGAGTGATTCCACGAAAGTTATTTTTATCAAATCTGTCAGATTTATTGCTTTTAAACAGAGAGTGAATGATACCAGTGACAATGGAGTTACCAACGTCCTCTAAATCGCGAATAGCGTTGAAAATAGTGCACAAAGTAGAAAAAACAGCTTGACCGGCATATTTCACGTGTTCGTAAACAATATTATCAAAGTCCACCAGATTTCCCATTTGGTAAGTTACCGCAAATAGCAATTAATTCATCGATGGTAAAGGGTTCATTCAAGACATCTTCGTCATTTTCCAGAGATGCCGATTTATATTCGCGGATCTTTTCTTGCACATGTTGTTGAAAATCTTTATCAAAATTGTTATCTTGCGTAGGTGAGTGGAGATCAACATAATGCTTTGTCCAAATATCGAGAACGCTGTTTGGATCTGTTATAATTTTTCCTTCCATTCGTAGTCCGTTTCTATGCTTCGCACGTTTATTCTTACGTAATTTGCTAATGGCTTTGTAGAAGCTACTACGATCGGTATCATAAGATTGTTCCAAGTGATCAAATTGTTTAGACTCGTGATCTGAAGCTAACCTTCTCATTTCTTTTCGGAATTCTCGTTTGGCATTCTTGTACTGTTTAAAATAAGGGTTGTTTTGATTCCTTGGTCTACCATTTTGGATCCAAATCTTACGAAGATCTCTGTTTCTTTGATGAAAAGTTTTCAATCCAAATTTCCAAAAGGGCTTAAGATAAGACATGAACTTAGTTTTTGGAATAGATGCTTTGCTTGCGGATTTTAGGATGTTTCCCACAGAATTTATAGCCTGTTCAATATCTTCGATACTTTTCAAATCAATATTGGTGAAGTTGGCTTCCAACTCTTTTTCAACGGTTTGTTGATAAGTCTCAAGAATTAATTCGTCCGATTGCAATGTTCTCCAGGCTAGAGCTGATATGGTTTGGGTGGCTTTCTCAGTGACAGTGGAAGAATGCGGAAAATTTAAAGAGCAAAAGACGGGTAAATGAAACGAGAGATTGTCGCTATGATCATCTATCACTCGGCACTCATGGACGAGGTGTGTATACTGTTTACTAAATAAAATATGATCTATGGTCGAGGAGACATTTCCATCGTCGGAATAATAGGTAGCTGATGGACCTAAAGAAGACGTTAGAGAGTTTAATGAGACTAGATTATGACGATCCATCATAGCAATCAGATCTTTTCCTCTGCTGTTAATTTTCTCAGGGATACAGTTAGGCCCGCTATGTTTTCCAACGTGGGCATTGAAATCACCAGCAATAATTACTGTTCCAAAATGTATGAACTGGTTAATAACATTTTCTAGTGTCTCTAAACAGTCACGATAAATTGACAAGTTTTTGTTACTCGATGGTAGGTACACACCTATGATAAAAAGCATCTGACCGTTTGTCATTTCTACACTTATAACAATAATCCTATCGTTTCCAATGTTTTCATGTTTCTTTATGATAAAATCTGTGTTTTTACGCCACAAAATGCCAACTCCGCCTTTTCCTCTTCTCCAAATCGAGTTAAGGTTTAGTTCAGAACTTGCTTTTCCGTATCCATCAAAATCGCGATTAATGCTTCCCAAAAAGCTTAAAGAATCGGGATACAACCAATGTTCTACCAGAATACAAACATCGGTATGACGTAGACACCGGTCGGCATAACAGACGTTGTGAATTAGATAGAGAGATAGAGAGATAGAGAGATAGAGAGATAGAGAGATAGAGAGATAGAGAGATAGAGAGATAGAGAGATAGAGAGATAGAGAGATAGAGAGATAGAGAGATAGAGAGATAGAGAGATAGAGAGATAGAGAGATAGAGAGAGATAGTTATAGTTAAAGATGTTGTTCCTACAGCACAAAAGTTTTTATTGACACAGGTTGATAAATAATTTTTAGACTTTTAAAAAAGGAGTTTTTACCTCTATTTTGGTTGATCTCAATAGCATTATGATACAACATTTATTTGAATGTGTACCAATCGCGAACCGAACCACAACGTTTCCGAACTATTGCGATAATGTGCGGAAATTTTCGAACGTCAGATTATTATTATCTATATTCAAAGGTTATTTAGTATAATCGAAAGCTGTTCTGCCTTTTAAAAAATTATTCTATAACTATGACTATCTAGTTGGATAAAATCAACGTATTTGACCATATTCACTTTTTGTTTTTTCCAGCTATTCAACACCTGCAGAGAATATTCAGTTAGTTTTTTTACAGCAACTATCCGTGATATCCGTCCCTATTCTTACATCAATTGTTTATGCTACTAACTCACTTTCTAACCCTTTAAAATAAGGACGGATATCACAATACTAATACCGATACCGATACAGACACCAATACCAATACCAATCCACTAATACACACCAAAACACACCAAAACAAACCAATGTACACCAATATACGCCGATACACACCAATATACACCGATATACACAAATGTAAACCAATATACACCAATATACACCAATATACACCAATATACACCAATGTACACCAATAAACACCAATGTACACCAATGTACACCAATATACACCAATATTCACCTCACCAATATACACCAATGTACACCAATGTACACAAATGTACACCAATATACACCAATATACACCAATGTACACCAATATACACCAACATACACCAATATACACCAACGCACACCAATATACACCAATATACACCAATGTACACAAATATACACCAATATACACCAATATACGCCAATAGACACCAATATACACCAATGTACACAAATATACACCAATATACACCAATATACACCAATATACACCAATATACACCAATATACACCAATATACACCAATGTACACAAATATACACCAATATACACCAATATACGCCAATATACACCAATATACACAAATGTACACCAATATACACCAATGCACACAAATGTACACCAATATACACCAATATACACCAATATACACAAATGTACACCAATATACACCAATATACACCAATATACACAAATGTACACCAATATACACCAATATACACCAATATACACAAATGTACACCAATATACACCAATATACACCAATATACACAAATGTACACAAATGTACACCAATATACACCAATATACATCAATATACACCAATATACACAAATGTACACCAATATACACCAAAAACCCTTTAAAAATAAGGACGGATAAGACGGATATCACGGAGTTAGGCATGCAAATTAGTTTAAACTAATACTAATACTAATAACTAATTTGCATACCTATCTCCGTGATATCCGTCCTCATTTTTACATAACTTACATGCTACTAACTCACTTTCTAACCCTTTAAAAATAAGGACGGATTGGACGGATATCACGGAGTTAGGCATGCAAATTAGTTTATTATCAGTATTATTATTATTATTATTATTATTATTATTATTATTATTATTATTATTATTATTATAATTATTACTATTATTAATATTCTTATATAATAATAATAATAATAATAATAATGATAATAATAATAATAATAATAATAATAATAATAATAATAATAATAATAATAATAATAATAATAATAATAATAATAATAATAATACTGATAATAAACTAATTTGCATGCCTAACTCCGTGATATCCGTCCAAACCGTCCTTATTTTTAAACGGTTGGAAAGTGAGTCAGTAGCATGGCAAGTTATGTAAAAATGAGGACGGATATCACGGAGATAGGTATGCAAATTAGTTATTAGTATTAGTATTAGTTTAAACTAATTTGCATGCCTAACTCCGTGATATCCGTCCAATCCGTCCTTATTTTTAAAGGGTTAGAAAGTGAGTTAGTAGCATGTAAGTTATGTAAAAATGAGGACGGATATCACGGAGATAGGTGTGCAAATTAGTTATTAGTATTAGTATTAGTTTAAACTAATTTGCATGCCTAACTCCGTGATATCCGTCCAATCCGTCCTTATTTTTAAAGGGTTAGAAAGTGAGTCAGTAGCATGGCAAGTTATGTAAAAATGAGGACGGATATCACGGAGATAGGTATGCAAATTAGTTATTAGTATTAGTATTAGTTTAAACTAATTTGCATGCCTAACTCCGTGATATCCGTCCAATCCGTCCTTATTTTTAAAGGGTTAGAAAGTGAGTTAGTAGCATGTAAGTTATGTAAAAATGAGGACGGATATCACGGAGATAGGTATGCAAATTAGTTATTAGTATTAGTATTAGTTTAAACTAATTTGCATGCCTAACTCCGTGATATCCGTCTAATCCGTCCTTATTTTTCAATGGTTAAAAAGTGAATTAGTAGCATAAACAACTAATGGAAAAATAATTTCGGATATCACGGATATCGGCATGCAGTTTAGTGTATTAGTGTAGTTTTAGTGTAGTTAGTGTAGTTTTAGTGTAATTTTAGTGTAGTTTTAGTGTAATTTTAGTGTAGTTTTAGTGTAGTTTTAGTGTAGTTAGTGTAGTTTTAGTGTAGTTTTAGTGTAGTTAGTGTAGTTTTAGTGTAGTTAGTGTAGTTTTAGTGTAATTTTAGTGTAGTTTTAGTGTAGTTTTAGTGTAGTTAGTGTAGTTTTAGTGTAGTTAGTGTAGTTAGTGTAATTTTAGTGTAGTTAGTGTAGTTAGTGTAGTTAGTGTAGTTAGTGTAGTTAGTGTAGTTTTAGTGTAGTTAGTGTAGTTTTAGTGTAGTTTTAGTGTAGTTTTAGTGTAGTTAGTGTAGTTAGTGTAGTTTTAGTGTAGTTTTAGTGTAGTTAGTGTAGTTTTAGTGTAGTTTTAGTGTAGTTTTAGTGTAGTTAGTGTAGTTTTAGTGTAGTTTTAGTGTAGTTTTAGTGTAGTTTTAGTGTAGTTTTAGTGTAGTTAGTGTAGTTTTAGTGTAGTTTTAGTGTAGTTTTAGTGTAGTTAGTGTAGTTAGTGTAGTTTTAGTGTAGTTTTAGTGTAGTTTTAGTGTAGTTAGTGTAGTTAGTGTAGTTTTAGTGTAGTTTTAGTGTAGTTAGTGTAGTTAGTGTAATTTTAGTGTAGTTTTAGTGTAGTTTTAGTGTAGTTAGTGTAGTTTTAGTGTAGTTTTAGTGTAGTTAGTGTAGTTTTAGTGTAGTTAGTGTAGTTTTAGTGTAGTTTTAGTGTAGTTAGTGTAGTTTTAGTGTAGTTTTAGTGTAGTTAGTGTAGTTTTAGTGTAGTTTTAGTGTAGTTAGTGTAGTTAGTGTAGTTTTAGTGTAGTTTTAGTGTAGTTAGTGTAGTTTTAGTGTAGTTTTAGTGTAGTTAGTGTAGTTTTAGTGTAGTTTTAGTGTAGTTAGTGTATTAGTGTATAGGTGTATTGGGCTATTGATGTAAAACTTTGCAGTCAAATTTTCCTCGGCGAATTCGAGGATGTTTGCAAGTAAAAAACACAGGCACAATCTATAATTATCTATTCGGTTTGGGGTTCGATCGACTCTGTTTCACTTATGGAAATGTTTTACGGATTTTCATAAATGTTTTACTGGAAGAACAAGCAATATTATGAATATTTTTGTTTACTGTAGTTGTCTCCCAAGTGATTATATAGTTGTTTTAGTTCATTGTCACGGTTATACTGATTTCTGTTGTCCGAGTTTACATAATTATGTTCTTTAACATAATTATGTAAACTCGGACAACAGAAATCGTTATAACCGTGACAACATAATTATGTAAACTCGGACAACAGAAATCATTATAACCGTGACAATGAACTAAAACAACTATATATATAATCACTTGGGAGACAACTAAACAAAAATATTCATAATATTGCTTGTTCTTCCAGTCAAACATTTATGTAAAAAATTTCCATAAGTGAATCAGAGTGAATAATAGGTGTTTAAGGGGGCGATTACATGGACCGGGCTGGCCCGGTTAACCGGGCTAGCCCGGTTAACCGGGATGAGTTTACAAAACGATTACATGGAGCGGGCTAGCCCGGTAAGCCGGGATGATTTCAGGCCGAAATTCGCAATTATCAAGTAAATAAGGGCAAAGCTACGTTAGTTTTACTTCAGTTTTACACTAATTAGTCTATTATTTATTTTGTAAGCCCATCGTTACTAAAAAGATTGTTAAAGTCTTAGCTAACCCAGGAAAGCGTCTTCACGAAGACTAATTAATTTATTAAATCTTCGCTTTGATCACAAAACACACAAACAACGTTGATGTTCTATTTCAGTTCCTTTCAGCACTATTTATTCACACAGTCAAGCAAACCAACGCGTATCGAAGCGAGTTCAACAGTTTTTCAGCCCGGTTTGCCGGGCTGAAAACGATTACATGGACATTTTCATCCCGGTTAACCGGGCTAGCCCGGTTGCGACAAGCGGGATCCCGGCAAACCGGGCTAGCCCGCTTGCCATGTAATCGAAATGTTAAAACAACATGTGTTTTATATATAAAGCGGGCTAGCCCGGTTAACCGGGCCAGCCCGGTCCATGTAATCGCCCCCTAAAACCTCGAGGTTTCAAAATACGAATAATTAACGCCCGAAAAGTATAAAAGAACATGAACTTCGAAAGGGAACAGCCTTGAATTGGAACATGTCGGTACAAAGAAGATGGAACTACGCTTCGGAGCCAGCAAGGCAGCTCAATAGTATTGCCATTAAAAACTCTGCGCGATGTTATATAGCGCCGATCGTACAGCGTGGTTTAGCTGTATTTACAGTGAAATGTGTATGGAGAGTTGCTGGTGGTCAAGATGGTTTATATAAGGCATGGGATATGATATCTGAGAAACGAAACGAATGCGACAAGAGCGTTGCCGACATACCAAACGTGGTATTCTTCTTTTCAGCAATCTCTGTTTTCGACGACAAAAATAAAAAGTCAGCAAGTGAAGACAACGAGGAAACAGTTGAGTCAGAGCAGTCTTTGTTGTCGGAAACGAATTCGTCACAGAGTAGAACTACATACGAATCGGCCGTTCGGAAGAATCGATATCCAGCAATAAGTTATTGGATTGCAGTTATATCGAAAAGTGGAGCACCGGTGCGAGACCTTTCGCTGAGAAAGGCGCTACTGAAATGCAACGTGGAGATCGACGCAAAAACGGTATCGTGTAGAAGAGGCAGTGAAGAAAAATGCATTCGAGCTCTGTTCACAGTACTAAAAGATCATAGTTCTTCCTACATGCAGGAACTTGTCAACGAGTCGTGCCAAAGGTGCTTCGAGCAAACCTACGTGGACGTGACAGACGACGAACCAACCACAAGTCAAGTATCTGAGATTGTAACTGTAGAAAAAGTTGTAAGATTCACAATGGTGTCAAAAGCGTCGAAGCAGATCGAAACGGCGTTAAAAAGTCTTCGACGGTCTGGTCTCGAGCTCGATATAGTTGGCATGCCTGCTGAAATTGTCGCGGAAGAAGAAGCCTGTCTAACAAGCGAAATAACTACCGATCCATGTGTCATACTTATTCACGACATCGAGAAAATCATGAAAAAGTTGAATTTTGCCCTTTACAAGGGAGAGGTTTTCAGATTGATTCCCGGAGCTAAATTCACCTACCAATTGAAATGTGACGTCGAGAAGTTTATCGGTACACTCGAAGGCAACGCGGTATTAAAAGCCAAAATTATCAAGTACGGAAGCGTGTCGTCAACAAACTCAGTAATCGGGACAGTCAAGCCATACGACAAATCAGAGTGGATTATAACCTAATCGAAATAAGCGACGGTCGCTGTTTGTCCCTCAAAGACAGAGAGATTACAAGCAACGCAATACCAGAAGCGGAAATCGGAATGATAACCCCACGAGCCTTCTCCACCTACGACGGTACCATGCAGAATTGTGAAGCAAAGTTCTTTCAAGAGGTGCTGGAGAACAGTCTTTCGTCTGAAGAGATCATGTCATTCTGTGAAGATTTCCTTCGCCTTCTACACCACAGAGGAAAGACGCACAAGGAGAAAGTGCCATTTCTTTATTGGAGAACCCAACAGCGGTAAGACGAGTTTGTTCAGTCCAATTCAAGGTATTGTCCACCCAAAACGCATAGCAAAGATAACCAAGCAGCGCGAATTCAACAAAGCGATGATCAACGATGATTGCGAAGTTATATTTCTAGACGAAGCTCACGTGAAAATGATGGATCTTGACGACTGGAAGATTCTAGCGCAAGGCGGTTGGACTGCTCACGACGCAAAGTTCAAGACATGCCAAGGATTTGTCAACAAATGCCCAATGCTTATCGCATCGCAAACCGACATGGATTTTGGTAGTACAGTGGACAAACGACGCTATGGATACCCGATTGCGCAGATACAAGTTCAAAAAACTGCCTTCTCCAGTGCCTGAAGCTTTTACTTGGCTGAAAAAACATCCCGTAGAGTGCATCATCTGGGCAATGAACAACGCAGGTCATGTTCAACACGAAAATGGTATGGATGAAGATAATGCGAATGAAAAACTGACATCTGCCGAGGAACACGAGTTGTTCGAATTGAATGTAAGATTGATTGTCGAAAGCGACGACGCCGATAGTGAATACGAAGAAGCCTTCGAAGATGACGCAGCTGGACCAAGTCAAGAGGCGACGAGTGACTCGATTGGATCGTTGTCTCAAGCCTCCTCGCAGCGAGCAGTGGTTGATGTGGAAACACGAGTACAAGAAGAATTGGAAAAGTGTCACGAGACGTCGTTGAGATTCAAGCATTTGAGCGGAATAAAAAATAAGCTCTTGCGAGAAAAGCAAAAACGCCTACGCGAATACAAGGAACGGATGGTGAAGCAAAATCTGTTAACAGCTGAAGAATGCGAACAGTTCGACGACCAAGAAACTATCCCGGAAACCCTAAAGAAGAAAATTCACGAGAGACGGTGGAAGATCATCCGAGAAGATAATGCAAAGAGGAAGCAAAATATTGAAGAAGAAATGGAAGCAGCATTTGCCAACCCTTGGCTGCACAAAACGGAGCGTGACCTCATCGAAAACCAAGAGAAATTTGAGAAAACCGATCCAGCATTGTACAAGTCCCTTTGGGAGATTGCCGTACACAAGCTGTGGTTATATCATTCTTCCAAAAAGTACGATGTCAAAAGCAAAGTGGCTATCGCAAAACGCGCAAACATGCTGAAGGACTTTGGTTACAACGCAAGTGTCACGGATCTTTGGTCGGTCCCGCTACTTTTCGACAGTTTCCACTTCGAGCCACCCGCATTCCGAGAGCGAGCCCGAGGACGGCTTAAGCGGTTTGACTCAACCAGATCCGCCCCGAAAATCGTCGCAGCAACGTGTGTCGCAGCAACGTATGCCGCCACCAGCCTTCAATAAAAATAAAACGCATAGCCAGTCTTTGAATCCTATCACAAAAGACATTCTCAGTCAACCAACACTGGTCCGAACTTGGAAAACTGCTAATGACGACGACAACCGAGACCGCTTATTCACACGAAGTCAACCTGTTCCTAAGCGAAAGAAATTGTGCAAAACCATTAACCAAAGTAAAATCGAGGATTTTTTTCGTCCAAAATAACTGAAAAGAAAAACATGCTATTACTTATAAATTTGTTTTTCTCTTCTTTTTTTTTTTGCGCGCGCGTGTGTGTGTGTGTGTGTGTGCGCACGTAAAATGTGTACAGATGGTAATTAAAGTAACTCACAAAAAGCAGTTGTCGTGTAATAACTTTTAATAATAATAACATTCATTTGTTTAATCCCGCAGTTGTTTTGCTAAATGATTTTGACAAGGCTCGCTTTTGTAGAGAATCGGCAGTTCGTCCTTCCGGAAACGAAATCTCGGAATCTCGTAAAATTGCTGTCCACTGGCCAAACCCATGTTTGTCGATGCCTCGCTTTAGAGCGCAATCTTCTTGCGCGGTAAACCGCAAAACGTTTTGGTCTTTCGTTATTCGGTGTAGAGACGAAACTGCAGGTTTCCGAAGGTGTGGCGAACAGCTGAGATGGACTTCGTCCGATTGTGGGAAATTGTATTTCCGTCGGTTTCTCTTCCTGTGATGATTCGGACGATGTGAAAAGTGATTTGTTGTATTCCTTACGACTTTTCTGCGACGTTTCGACCTCCGATTCCGATTGAGATAGTTCTAAACGTTTTACGCAGTTCTTTCTCGACTCCACTTCTTTTGTTTTGTTCTAATTTCTGAAGACTATCCCGCGCTTTAGTCGCCACTTCGCGTGAACGTTTCTTTTTGTAGTAGATCTGCGCAACACTCGAACTGTGCTTTTGGTCTTCCGACACCGCTTGCCGCTCCTGAGGTGACAGCGATTTGTCACTTTCCGTCTCGATGATCTGCCGAAGTCTAGTCGGATGAATGTATTTGCCGATTGCGTCGTAGACCAATTTCGACATCATGTCGGACAGCTTGTCGTACTGCATGCCGTTGCGAGTAACCAGCAGGTAGTCGCACTTGGGTTTCAAACGTGGTCGGATGTATTTGACAAAATCGTCGATGATTCGAAGACCAGTGCGATCCAAAATAAGCGAATCGAAGCCATACTTTGCCGCGGTTTTGAATTGACGCTGGTCAATAAAGCCACCGTTCTGTCTCGCAGTCTCGATCATTTCTAGCGTCAAGTACTGGTATGTCATCGGCCGTGACCCTTTCACGTTGATGAACAAGAAATTGGCGATAAACTTGTTGGCAAACGATAGATCGTAAGGGCTGACCGATGACGCTAAGTCGCCGTTCGTTTTGCATCGTTCGAGAATTCCCTTATATCTTGGCAGATGGTACGGTATGACCTCCAGCATTTCTTCCATAGTCGCCCAGTTCCCTTTGGCTTCTAATGTATCGATATCCATGTCTTTGGTCCATTGCACCTTCATCATTTTACCGATGCACTTTTTGGCTCGTTTCAAATAAATTTCCGTCACACTGACATTTTCCAGAACTTTGCGACAAGGTAATTTTATTCTTCGATAATCGATTAAATCGGCAATAGCATTCAAGTACGCCATTTGGCCAGAATAACTCAACTTCCATTTTTCTTCCATTGTCGTTATAAATTTGCATAGGATTGTTGGCGAACCCAGGCAAAAGTCTATGATATCGTCCGTCAACATCGCATCTTCATCTTCATAGGATATCTTTAAGAACTTCAGACATCTCTTGGCGGTTTGATTAGCTTGTGTCATACTTTTTCCACCACCTGCAGCGCTGTTTAACCACGATGCAAATTCGCTACCTGCTGGGCTGGACATGGAGTAAGATGGGATATTCGATGTGTCGAAGCTGCGTCTTCCTTTCTCTGGTTTTTGTGCCAGATTTGCCGGTTTGCTCTGCAACTGATGGTGCCCCGACGTGGCGGTTGTCGATGGTTTTTCGTCAAAGTAATAGAACCATGGGTGTATTGAATGCATGTGCTTTCTCAGTCCTCGTTTTGTCCCAAATCCTTCGTGCTCACAACTCCCGACTGGACATTTGTACAGAGAGTTCTCGCTTGGTCGAAGGTGTAATCTCTTCGGACGTTCTCGTGCTCCAGCAATCTTGGACCAGTCGATCGGAATTCTGCCACCTTGCATTTCTGTTTACCTTATAAGCCTTGTACATGTGTTCCCTATTTATGCTAAAGTAGTTGAACCTCTATTGTAACACCAAGCCAATGAAATCGCAAAAGTCGGGCATGATCGAGCGTGTTCTTATTATTCAACATTATTATTATGAATAATTTTGAAGTTAATTTGATATTAATTCTATTGCTGCGTGTAAACAATCGTAATAAGATGTTTGACAAATTTTCTTTGTCAAGAGTGGATTCTTTTTTACTGAAGCGGAACAATGTAAAGAGGAACATCTGAGAACATATTGTTCCCCACTTAAAGCGGAACGTTTTGGACTTCGCAGCTAAATCGGAATATTTTGTTCCGCTTTGCATTATCGGAACGAGTTCATGCATTCCTTTTTGCCAAAACGGACCAAAATGTGCCGTTAATGGATATCGGAAGCAAATTAAAACGACAAATATTTTGTTCTCTAGCAAATCTAAAAAATAACTATCTAAACTATCTTGAAGTCAAGACAAAGTCTACGTTCCCATTAACAAATTAAGGGTTGAAAAATTCAAAGCGAACCAATACCACGCCAAAGGTAAATGCCCGAATTTGAAAGAAAACTGGACTGTTTCCTAAAGGAACACAAACTTTCCCTATCTGGGAAGAGAGATAGAGAGATAGAGAGATAGAGAGATAGAGAGATAGAGAGATAGAGAGATAGAGAGATAGAGAGATAGAGAGATAGAGAGATAGAGAGATAGAGAGATAGAGAGATAGAGAGATAGAGAGATAGAGAGATAGAGAGATAGAGAGATAGAGAGAGAGAGAGAGAGAGAGAGAGAGAGAGAGAGAGAGAGAGAGAGAGAGAGAGAGAGAGAGAGAGAGAGAGAGAGAGAGAGAGAGAGAGAGAGAAAAAGAGAGTGAGAGTGAGAGTGAGAGAGAGTGAGAGATTGAGAGAGTGAGAGTGAGAGAGTGAGAGTGAGAGTGAGAGAGTTAGTTGGTTGGTTGGTTGGTTGGTTGGTTGGTTGGTTGGTTGGTTGGTTGGTTGGTTGGTTGGTTGGTTGGTTGGTTGGTTGGTTGGTTGGTTGGTTGGGTGGATGGGTGGATGGGTGGGTGGATGGGTGGATGGGTGGATGGGTGGATGGGTGGATGGGTGGATGGGTGGATAGATCGATAGATCGATAGATCGATAGATACATAGATACATAGATACATAGATAGATACATAGATACATAGATACATAGATACATAGATAGATAGATAGATAGATAGATAGATAGATAGATAGATAGATAGATAGATAGATAGATAGATAGATAGATAGATAGATAGATAGATAGATAGATAGATAGATAGATAGATAGATAGATAGATAGATAGATAGATAGATAGATAGATAGATAGATAGATAGATAGATAGATAGATAGATAGATAGATAGATAGATAGATAGATAGATAGATAGATAGATAAGCTTTAATTCCTCCACAACAGGAGATCAATAACAACAACAACAACAACAACAACAACAACAACATGAAATACAATACGAGTTAGCTTAATATATGTACATATTACGTTAATAGGGAAAAGGGACAGTCAAGGAGAGGAATTATGATTTATGAAATAGGTGGCTTGTGTCTACTAGAATTACATAGTATAACAATATTCATTATAGCTGTAGCAGTTAAAATTGCAAACTTGTCTCTACACTCCACGCTAGTGTTTTGATTTCTAGGAAGTACTCCTCCTATAATTGATCGGTAAAGGTCAGTTTCTGATTGGTTAAAGATTGTAGAACAAACACGGATGTCCAAATAGTTGTGGAAGTCGTCCCACATATCATTCCTTACGGTGGAAGTTTTGACGCAGTGGGTTATGAAGTGACGAGTAATATCAAAATGCGTCTTTTGACAGAGCGTACAGACAAATTCATTTCCAGATTCCAATGTTGCCAGCATAAAGGCCTCTGGGATATTACCACAAATAATATTTACCAGGTTTGCTAATACTTTGATGGCATAGGTATTTCTTCTGGCGACCTCCCAGAGATACAGCGGTTCCAAGGAACTGTGAATAGCTCCATAGTGATGCAGCTCGGGTTTGGCGTAAATCCCATCACGCCAATTATCAAATTCAGTTTGACGGATGCTCGAAATAACAATTATTTTCCAATTTGACTTTGAGGGAAAAGTTTGGTATTCTAAAAAATTCTCTAGGTAAGAGAGTAGACCATATTTAGACAAAACTTTTAAAATGTCTGGCACAAAGCCAATTGGTTTTGGGGTTGAATTTCTTATTGTTGACAAAAATCTAAAAACAAAGATTTTCTTGTAAACTTCATTGTGGCTTGATCTGCATAATTTCCCAAGAAATAAAAGTTTGGCTTTATCGATATGACCCTGTGTAGTCCACCACCCTAGTGATCCAATTGCAGCTTCAGACCTGGTATTTGGACTGAGTCCTTGCACGCGCTTTGCCGCAAAGCAGTTTGTTCTTTCGAGACAATCATTGTCTGATTGGGTGAGATTCCGCCAGAGTTCGCAGCCATAAAGCATTCTTGGCAGACCGATCGTTATCCATGCACTGGAACCAACAATTGGGTTTATTCCACCAGGCCTTATCCCGGTGCTCATCAGGCTGCATACCACTTCCCGACCTTTCAATGAAGCTTCTGAGGTTCTATTCGAGCTTGCGAAATTCCCCGACAATTCAATTCCGACATGAGTCCATGCAAGTTTTTCTGTGACATCAACATAATCAAGTTTCCAGTTGCGATGGGGTTTATATTTCTTGTTGCATCTAGTTGATTCACCGAACGTAACTATTATGGTTTTCCCTACATTGAACAAAAATCTCCACTTCTTACTATAATTGTCAATGATGTTTAGCATAATTTGTAGGCCATTTACTCTAGCCGACAGGAGAGCAATGTCATCCGCAACTAAAATAGATCCACAATGAGTGTTACCAATCTGAAGACCATAATTTGATTTTTCAATAATTTCGGGAATATCGTTGTTGAAAACCCAAAAAAGCCATGGTGATAGAACACTGTCTTGGCGAACACCTTGCCGAATACGAAAAATTGGTGATAGAAGATTTGTGTGTCTAACACAGCTGGATAACTTATTGTACCAATTGTATAGCAACCTCCATGTTTTACCCCGAATTCCACAGTTATATAATTTGTAGAAAAGGCCATCTATCCAAACAGTGTCGAAGGCCTTTTCCGAATCCAGAAAGCAGCAGTAAACCTTGCTATCACGTTCAACATAATGCGCAATTGACTCTTGTAAGACAAAACTAGCTAAAATGCAGTTTTTGTTTTTTTGATAAGCGAACTGCATCTTGTTGGGGATTCCCAAACTTTGAAATTTCGGCATTAATCTGCACAGAATCAATCTTTCAAATATTTTCCCAAAAACATTAAGGAGAGTGATTCCACGAAAGTTATTTTTATCAAATCTGTCAGATTTATTGCTTTTAAACAGAGAGTGAATGATACCAGTGACAATGGAGTTACCAACGTCCTCTAAATCGCGAATAGCGTTGAAAATAGTGCACAAAGTAGAAAAAAGAGCTTGACCGGCATATTTCACGTGTTCGTAAACAATATTATCAAGTCCACCAGATTTCCCATTTGGTAAGTTACCGCAAATAGCAATTAATTCATCGATGGTAAAGGGTTCATTCAAGACATCTTCGCCATTTTCCAGAGATGCCGATTTATATTCGCGGATCTTTTCTTGCACATGTTGTTGAAAATCTTTATCAAAATTGTTATCTTGCGTAGGTGAGTGGAGATCAACATAATGCTTTGTCCAAATATCGAGAACGCTGTTTGCATCTGTTATAATTTTTCCTTCCATTCGTAGTCCGTTTCTATGCTTCGCACATTTATTCTTACGTAATTTGCTAATGGCTTTATAGAAGCTACTACGATCGGTATCATAAGATTGTTCCAAGTGATCAAATTGTTTAGACTCGTGATCTGAAGCTAACCTTCTCATTTCTTTTCGGAATTCTCGTTTGGCATTCTTGTACTGTTTAAAATAAGGGTTGTTTTGATTCCTTGGTCTACCATTTTGGATCCAAATCTTGCGAAGATCTCTGTTTCTTTGATGAAAAGTTTTCAATCCAAATTTCCAAAAGGGCTTAAGATAAGACTTGAACTTAGTTTTTGGAATAGATGCTTTGCTTGCGGATTTTAGGATGTTTCCCACAGAATTTATAGCCTGTTCAATATCTTCGACACTTTTCAAATCAATATTGGTGAAGTTGGCTTCCAACTCATTTTCAACGGTTTGTTGATAAGTCTCAAGAATTAATTCGTCCGATTGCAATGTTCTCCAGGCTAGAGATAGATAGATAGATAGATAGATAGATAGATAGATAGATAGATAGATAGATAGATAGATAGATAGATAGATAGATAGATAGATAGATAGATAGATAGATAGATAGATAGATAGATAGATAGATAGATAGATAGATAGATAGATAGATAGATAGATAGATAGATAGATAGATAGATAGATAGATAGATAGATAGATAGATAGATAGATAGATAGATAGATAGATAGATAGATAGATAGATAGATAGATAGATAGATAGATAGATAAAGCTTTAATTCCTCCACTCTAGGAGATGCCTGTACAAACCCCAGGTAAGGTTATTACAAAAAATTAATTATATACAGAAAAAAGTAATAAAATATTGGTAATAGAAATGATATTAAAGAATGTACTTATAACTAACTGGAATGCCTTATGGTTAAGAACTTAAGGCATTTCTCCTATTGACGACGTTACTAGTATTACGGTTTTCATTATTGCAGTTGCAGTAATTATTACAAATTGGTCTCGATCACTAACACTAATTTGACAATTTGTGAGAAGAATACCACCGATAATTGAAAGATACACATCATCATCTGCCTGATTGAAAAGTAAGGAACATACATAAATTGGTAAGTTATTGTGTAACTCGTCCCACATGTTATTCCTAATCGCAGAAGTTCTCATACACTGACTCAGAAAATGTCGAACCATGTCAGTATGTCTGTTATCACAAAGCTTGCATATGTAGTGGTTGCTAAATTCAGTTGTCGCGAGGATAAATGCTTGCGGAATGTTGCCACACAAAATGTTGACCATGTTTGAGATGATTTTAATGGCATATGGATTATTCTTAGCAACTTTCCAGATGTGCAAAGGTTCAAGTGATGGATGGATAACACTATAATGACTAAGTTCTTCTTTGCTTAAGACACCGTTTCTCCAGTCGTTGACTTGCACGTCATTAATACAGGTTAATACAATAGTTCTCCAAGCAGATTTTGAAGGGAAAAATTGGCATTCTAGGAAATTGTCGAGATGGTGAAGTAGACCATATTTAGACAGAATTTCTACAATATTTGGAACGAAGCCAAGAGGTTTTGATGTAAACGCACCGCGACGAAAGCTGTAGAGTCTGTGGATGAATAAGACAGTGTGGGGTTCATCGTAACAGGGGCGACATAACTGCCATAAAAACAGAAGTTTAGCCTTGTCGATGTACCCTTCGATAGTCCATAATCCCAGAGAGCCAATGGCGGCTTCTGATCTTGTTTGCTGGCTTAAACCTTGATAGCGCTTTGCTGCGAAACGATTTGAGCGGTTGAGGCACTCAATCTCAGAGGCGGTAATGTTCCACCATAGCTCACACCCGTATAACATGCGAGGTAAACCTGTTACTTTCCACACGTTTGCACTAACGATTGGGTTCATACCCCCAGGCCTGATCCCGGCGCTCATAAGACACGAGACAACTTCTTTGCCTTTTTTTGCGGCTTCAGCAGTTCTTTCAGAACTAGAAAAAGAGCCAGTGAGCTCAATACCAACATGAGTACAAGCCTTGACCTCTTCCACTTCGGTATTGTTAAGTTTCCAGGATCTTAGTTGTCTGTTTCGGTTGTTTATCAAAGGTGCCTCGCCAAACGTAACAACTTTAGTTTTACTCACGCTGAAGGTAAATCGCCATCTTTTGCTATAATTGCTCATAATATGTAACATATTTTGCAAACCAGTTGCGTTGGCGGAAAGAACAGTTACATCGTCAGCGACAAGAACAGATCCGCACCAAATATCCCTTATTTGAAGTCCCACGTTAGATTCCTTTAAAATTGATGGAATGTCATTATTAAATACTAGGAAGAGCCAAGGCGACAAGACACTTCCCTGACGAACTCCTTGAAGTATCGAAAATTTCGTTGAAACAAGATCAGAGTGCATAACACGGCTGGAAAGGTTGCTGTACCAGTTAAACAATAACCTCCAAGTTTTTCCGCGAATTCCAAGGTTGAACAGCTTATAAAAAAGACCGTTGATCCATACGGTGTCGAAGGCCTTAGCAGAGTCTAGGAAACAAGTATAGACCTTGCTTCCTCGTTCGACATAGTGCGCAATGGCTTCTTGAAGCACAAAGCTTGCAAGTAAACAATTTTTACCTTTTTGATAGGCAAACTGCAAACGGTTTGGAATGTGAAGGATGTCAAACTTTGGCATCAATCTTCCCAAAATTAACTTTTCAAGAAGTTTCCCAAAAACATTGAGTAAAGTAATACCGCGATAATTGTCTTTATCAAAACGGTTTTTCTTGTTATTTTTAAAAAGAGAACGGATGATGCCACTTGTGATTGAATCACCAACAGTTTCTAGATCTCTTATGGTGTTGAAGAGATAGCATAATATAGTATGCAAAGGTCCACCTGCATACTTCAAATGCTCGTATACGACCATATCAGCGCCACCACATTTACCATTTGGAAGGTTAATACACTCTTTGCTAATTTCACCAACGGTGAAGGGCTTGTCAAGAACGTCATCAAAAGTATCTTCGTAGCTGGCTTCCATATAGGATTGAACCTTCTGCTCGATGTAAAGTTTGAAATCGTTATCAAAGCATGTATCTTCTTTAGGTGTATGCAGTTCCATATAATGGGACTTCCAAATATCCAATAACTTATTATCATCCTTTTCAACCTTACCATCGACACGAAGACCTTTGTGGGCAGTAGTTCCGTTTTTTCTTCCGTAATTTGCTGACAGCTTTATAGAACCGGCTTCTATCCGTTTCATAGATATGTTCCAGCGATTCACATTGTTTTGATTCATATTCCAGAAATTTTCTCCTCAATTGTTTACGAAATTCTCGTTTGGCAGTTTTATAATTAGTATAGTGGATGTTGGTAGGGCTCCTGGGTCTTCCGTTTAAAATCCAGATTTTGCGAAATTTCCTGCTCTCAGCATGTAATGACTTGAGCCCATATTTCCAGAATGGTTTAAGATAGGTTTTGAACTTGGTTTTGGGAATAGCTTTACTTGCCGCAGATTTCAACATGTCGCCAATATGACATAAGAGGAGCTCCACATCTTCTGAATTAGCAGCATATAAATTAGCGTAGAGCGGTTGGAGATTCTTTTTCACAAGCCTATGATAATTTTCCAGAATAGTGGGATTAGATAGAAGGGATTTCCATGCAGTTACAGGAATTGTATTTCTAGGTTTTTGGTGGTTTATGGGATCGACCCCAAAATTGAGAGAACATAGTAGTGGTAAGTGAAAAGATAGATTGTCTGGGTGGTCATCAGTTACCATACAACTATCTACCAGATAAAAAGACTGGATAGACATCATAATGTGGTCGACGGTAGAATGCACATTACCATTATTAGAAAAAAAGGTCGACGATTGTCCACTAGCAGAAGATTGCGAATTCAAGGACATCAAGTTACATCTTTCCATTAGCGAAATTAGTTCCTTTCCTTCCATGTTTATTTTATCAGGCACGCATTTTGGGCCGCTGAACTGACCAATATGAGCATTGAAGTCACCAGCAATGATTACAGTGTAAATATGAATAAATTGATTAATGGCATCCTCAAGACACTCTAGGCATTCACGGTACTTTGAAAGTTTACTGTTCGACGATGGCAGGTAAACCCCAATTACAACGACAGTTGTTTCATCTGTTTCAATCTTAATACCTATAATTCTATCGTTACCAACTAAGTCAAGTCTTGTGACCGACATATTTAGGCTTTTTCTCCAAAGAATGGCAACGCCTCCTTTACCACGTCTCCAGACAGAATCTAAACAGAGTTCGTTACTTGCTTTAGCATATGAGTCAAAGTCTTGATCGATACTGCTGAGAAAGTCTAACGAGTCAGGATATAACCAGTGTTCTTGAATAACAAAAATATCAGTAGTGAGATAGTAGTGTTAAGATAAGACTTGAACTTAGTTTTTGGAATAGATGCTTTGCTTGCGGATTTTAGGATGTTTCCCACAGAATTTATAGCCTGTTCAATATCTTCGACACTTTTCAAATCAATATTGGTGAAGTTGGCTTCCAACTCATTTTCAACGGTTTGTTGATAAGTCTCAAGAATTAATTCGTCCGATTGCAATGTTCTCCAGGCTAGAGATAGATAGATAGATAGATAGATAGATAGATAGATAGATAGATAGATAGATAGATAGATAGATAGATAGATAGATAGATAGATAGATAGATAGATAGATAGATAGATAGATAGATAGATAGATAGATAGATAGATAGATAGATAGATAGATAGATAGATAGATAGATAGATAGATAGATAGATAGATAGATACGATTTATTAATCCTCCAATTCTGAAGATTCCCTCTGCTTACAAAAACATGAGGTATATATAAATAAATACATATCAGATTATAATAACATTAATTTAGTGAGTCTAAAGAATAAAATAAAATTTATGTAAAGGTAATTATCATATTATATTTAAACACGGTACTAACATATCTAAGAGTTATTTATCAACAGTTACTAATTGCTATTAAATAATTAGGCTGGCGACCTTTCTGCATATATGTACTATGTAGAGGGCGGCAATGATTGCAAATTTATCTCTATAGCTATTGTCATAACTAAATGGTACATGCCCAGAAATTATGTTTTCATATATACTATTATCATCCTGATTGAAAACCTGCGCACAGATTTCCACCGGTAATTTATCGTGCACATCATCCCAGAAATTGTTTCTTTCAGCACTGGTACACTGGCAGTCCATTACAAAATGTTTTACCACTCCCATTATTGGTTCCATGCCACAAAGATGACAAAGACATGAAGATGTTTGGCTTGTTGCTTGAACGAGCTCCAAAGGGATATTACCACCAAGAATGTTAACCAGAATGGCAACTGGTTTCATATACATTGGATTTCGCCAAGTCATCTTCCATAACTCAAGTGGTTTCAATTCTGTGTGTGCACTTTTATATGCATCTATACCATCTCTTTCAATAAGTTTCTCACGCCAAATTACTTGCTCCGAGCTTGCAACGGCTTCACTAACTATTCTTTTCCATGATTGTTTACTAGGAAATATGCTGTCCGCAATATACGTTTCGATATAATAAGAAAGATTATAGTGCTCCAGGATTCCCATTACATCCGGAATAAAACCAAACATTTTGTTCTTACAATCACAAATAAATTGAACAAGTCTGTTAACAAACAGTTCTTTTTCGACTGACGAGGGGTGACTTTCTATTAATCGTTGTAGGAAAAGTAACTTTCTCCTGTCAATATGACCCCGAATAGTCCACAGTCCTAAATTTCCTAAAGCAACTTCAGACATTGTATCAATGGCTAGGCCTTGAATTCGTTTTGCGGCTAGTCTATTTACGCGCTCCAGGGTAGCAAAGTCAGAGTTTGTAAGGTGACACCATAACTCTGCTCCGTACAGCATCTTAGGTAATCCAATGGACGTCCATATGAATTTACCACAAATTGGATTTATAGTACCAATCGGAATGCCAGCGGTTAAGAAACTTGAAATAACTTCTTTACCTTTGCTTGCAGCTTCTGAAGCCTGTGAACTACACGTCAGATTCCCAGAAAGAATAGCTCCAACATGTTCAGCTGAATAGTTTTCATTTATTTGATTTCCATAAAGGAACCACTGCCTTGAATCTTTACGGGCATTACGAACTCGTGTTGATTCGCCAAACACCACAGCTGTTGTTTTTTTAATATTAAATTTAAATCTCCATGTTTTACTATACTTTTCCATTGTATCTATCATTTGTTGGAGACCAGTAACTTTTGGAGACAGCATGGCAACATCGTCGGCGACAATTACATTTCCACAGTACATTGATTTTAATTTCAAACCAGCGTTGGTACGTGCCAAAACATCGGATATGTCGTTGTAAAAACACAGGAATAGCCATGGTGATAATACGCCACCTTGACGAATTCCCTGTAGTACTGGAAAAGCATCTGAAATCAGACCATTTACCATGACACGACAAACAAGCTTGCTGTACCATTTTCGTAGTAATCTCCATGATTTTCCACGAATACCAAGGTTGAATAACTTATAGAAAAGTCCGTCAAACCAAACGTTATCAAAAGCCTTTTCGCTGTCCAAAAAACAGCAGTATACCTTACTTCCACCCTCGACGCTCTCGTGAATTGCCTCTTGTAAAACAAAACTGGCGTGAGAACAACTTTTGTTCTTTTGATACGCGTATTGCAAGTTATTAGGAACTCCCAATTCAACAAACTTTGGCATCAGTCGTTCCAATATTACATGCTCCAAAACCTTGCCAAAGACGTTCAGTAAAGTTATTCCACGATAATTTTCTTTCAGTAATCTGCTTTTCTTTTTGCCTTTATAAAGTGAAGAAATTAGTCCGATTATCATTGACTTAGGAACATCTTCAATTAATCTTATTACATTCAAAATTTCAGTAAAGGTATTGATAAAATCATGTCCAGCATACTTTAAATGTTCATACATTACACCGTCCAAACCACCTGCTTTTCCATTAGATAAGTGTAGACATATCCGAGACACTTCATCAATTGTGAAAGGTTTTTCTAAGACATCATCATCATCATAAAAGAGAAAGCTCTCTTTAGAATAGTTCTCTAACTGCTGCTCGACGAATTTCTTAAAAGTGTCGTCAAATATATTCAGGTCACTTGGACTATAAAGACCTTGATAATGTTCTTTCCAAGCCGATAACAACTCCTGATCTTCAGTAATTAATTTGCCATCAATTTTAAGCTTTGATCTAGCTTTACTTCGAGGTTTCCTTTTCTTAGATATAATTTTCTGAAATGTTGCACGATCTTTTTCAAATATTTCTTCAAGACGTTGATTTTGAGCAGTTTCGTACTCAAAAGCTTTTCTACGTAAGGCTTTGCGGAATTCACGCTTTGCATTCTTGTAACGAGCAAAATAAACATTTTCTTTATTTCGGGGCCTCCCATGTTTTACCCAGTCATATCTGAGAAGTCTTGAGCGTTTTTGTAGTTCTTTCATACCATTCTTCCAATAAGGCTTTAAATACGGTCTTGATCTTTTCTTAGGAAATACAAATTCAGCAGCAGAAAGTAGGCTTTCAGAAACCTGTTCAACGATAGATAGATAGATAGATAGATAGATAGATAGATAGATAGATAGATAGATAGATAGATAGATAGATAGATAGATAGATAGATAGATAGATAGATAGATAGATAGATAGATAGATGGATGGATGGATGGATGGATGGATGGATGGATGGATGGATGGATGGATGGATGGATGGATGGATGGATGGATGGATGGATGGATGGATGGATGGATGGATGGATGGATGGATGGATGGATGGATGGATGGATGGATGGATGGATGGATGGATGGATGGATGGATGGATGGATGGATGGATGGATGGATGGATGGATGGATGGATGGATGGATGGATGGATGGATGGATGGATGGATGGATGGATGGATAGATAGATAGATAGATAGATAGATAGATAGATAGATAGATAGATAGATAGATAGATAAAGCTTTAATTCCTCCACTCTAGGAGATGCCTGTACAAACCCCAGGTAAGGTTATTACAAAAAATTAATTATATACAGAAAAAAGTAATAAAATATTGGTAATAGAAATTGATATTAAAGAATGTACTTATAACTAACCGGAATGCCTTATGGTTAAAAACTTAAGGCATTTCTCCTATTGACGACGTTACTAGTATTACGGTTTTCATTATTGCAGTTGCAGTAATTATTACAAATTGGTCTCGATCACTAACACTAATTTGACAATTTGTGGGAAGAATACCACCGATAATTGAAAGATACACATCATCATCTGCCTGATTGAAAAGTAAGGAACATACATAAATTGGTAAGTTATTGTGTAACTCGTCCCACATGTTATTCCTAATCGCAGAAGTTCTCATACACTGACTCAGAAAATGTCGAACCATGTCAGTATGTCTGTTATCACAAAGCTTGCATATGTAGTGGTTGCTAAATTCAGTTGTCGCGAGGATAAATGCTTGCGGAATGTTGCCACACAACATGTTGACCATGTTTGAGATGATTTTAATGGCATATGGATTATTCTTAGCAACTTTCCAGATGTGCAAAGGTTCAAGTGATGGATGGATAACACTATAATGACTAAGTTCTTCTTTGCTTAAGACACCGTTTCTCCAGTCGTTGACTTGCACGTCATTAATACAGGTTAATACAATAGTTCTCCAAGCAGATTTTGAAGGGAAAAATTGGCATTCTAGGAAATTGTCGAGATGGTGAAGTAGACCATATTTAGACAGAATTTCTACAATATTTGGAACGAAGCCAAGAGGTTTTGATGTAAACGCACCGCGACGAAAGCTGTAGAGTCTGTGGATGAATAAGACAGTGTGGGGTTCATCGTAACAGGGGCGACATAACTGCCATAAAAACAGAAGTTTAGCCTTGTCGATGTACCCTTCGATAGTCCATAATCCCAGAGAGCCAATGGCGGCTTCTGATCTTGTTTGCTGGCTTAAACCTTGACAGCGCTTTGCTGCGAAACGATTTGAGCGGTTGAGGCACTCAATCTCAGAGGCGGTAATGTTCCACCATAGCTCACACCCGTATAAACATGCGAGGTAAACCTGTTACTTTCCACACGTTTGCACTAACGATTGGGTTCATACCCCCAGGCCTGATCCCGGCGCTCATAAGACACGAGACAACTTCTTTGCCTTTTTTTGCGGCTTCAGCAGTTCTTTCAGAACTAGAAAAAGAGCCAGTGAGCTCAATACCAACATGAGTACAAGCCTTGACCTCTTCCACTTCGGTATTGTTAAGTTTCCAGGATCTTAGTTGTCTGTTTCGGTTGTTTATCAAAGGTGCCTCGCCAAACGTAACAACTTTAGTTTTACTCACGCTGAAGGTAAATCGCCATCTTTTGCTATAATTGCTCATAATATGTAACATATTTTGCAAACCAGTTGCGTTGGCGGAAAGAACAGTTACATCGTCAGCGACAAGAACAGATCCGCACCAAATATCCCTTATTTGAAGTCCCACGTTAGATTCCTTTAAAATTGATGGAATGTCATTATTAAATACTAGGAAGAGCCAAGGCGACAAGACACTTCCCTGACGAACTCCTTGAAGTATCGAAAATTTCGTTGAAACAAGATCAGAGTGCATAACACGGCTGGAAAGGTTGCTGTACCAGTTAAACAATAACCTCCAAGTTTTTCCGCGAATTCCAAGGTTGAACAGCTTATAAAAAAGACCGTTGATCCATACGGTGTCGAAGGCCTTAGCAGAGTCTAGGAAACAAGTATAGACCTTGCTTCCTCGTACGACATAGTGCGCAATGGCTTCTTGAATAACAAAGCTTGCAAGTAAACAATTTTTACCTTTTTGATAGGCAAACTGCAAACGGTTTGGAATGTGAAGGATGTCAAACTTTGGCATCAATCTTCCCAAAATTAACCTTTCAAGCAGTTTCCCAAAAACATTGAGTAAAGTAATACCGCGATAATTGTCTTTATCAAAACGGTTTTTCTTGTTATTTTTAAAAAGAGAACGGATGATGCCACTTGTGATTGGATTCCCAACAGTTTCTAGATCTCTTATGGTGTTGAAGAGATAGCATAATATAGTATGCAAAGGTCCACCTGCATACTTCAAATGCTCGTATACGACCATATCAGCGCCACCACATTTACCATTTGGAAGGTTAGTACACTCTTTGCTAATTTCACCAACGGTGAAGGGCTTGTCAAGAACGTCATCAAAAGTATCTTCGTAGCTGGCTTCCATATAGGATTGAACCTTCTGCTCGATGTAAAGTTTGAAATCGTTATCAAAGCATGTATCTTCTTTAGGTGTATGCAGTTCCATATAATGGGACTTCCAAATATCCAATAACTTATTATCATCCTTTTCAACCTTACCATCGACACGAAGACCTTTGTGGGCAGTAGTTCCGTTTTTCTTCCGTAATTTGCTGACAGCTTTATAGAACCGGCTTCTATCCGTTTCATAGATATGTTCCAGCGATTCACATTGTTTTGATTCATATTCCAGAAATTTTCTCCTCAATTGTTTACGAAATTCTCGTTTGGCAGTTTTATAAATAATATAGTGGACATTGGTAGGGCTCCTGGGTCTTCCGTTTAAAATCCAGATTTTGCGAAATTTCCTGCTCTCAGCATGTAATGACTTGAGCCCATATTTCCAGAATGGTTTAAGATAGGTTTTGAACTTGGTTTTGGGAATAGCT
This sequence comes from Paragorgia papillata, assembly GCA_035771165.1. NCBI lineage: Eukaryota > Metazoa > Cnidaria > Anthozoa > Scleralcyonacea > Coralliidae > Paragorgia > Paragorgia papillata. The sequence continues at coordinate 410,452 of JAWNZC010000046.1, forward strand.
TTACTTGCCGCAGATTTCAAGATGTCGCCAATATGACATAAGAGGAGCTCCACATCTTCTGAATTAGCAGCATATAAATTAGCGTAGAGCGGTTGGAGATTGTTTTTCACAAGCCTATGATAATTTTCCAGAATAGTGGGATTAGATAGAAGGGATTTCCATGCAGTTACAGGAATTGTATTTCTAGGTTTTCGGTGGTTTATGGGATCGACCCCAAAATTGAGAGAACATAGTAGTGGTAAGTGAAAAGATAGATTGTCTGGGTGGTCATCAGTTACCATACAACTATCTACCAGATAAAAAGACTGGATAGACATCATAATGTGGTCGACGGTAGAATGCACATTACCATTATTAGAAAAAAAGGTCGACGATTGTCCACTAGCAGAAGATTGCGAATTCAAGGACATCAAGTTACATCTTTCCATTAGCGAAATTAGTTCCTTTCCTTGCATGTTTATGTTATCAGGCACGCATTTTGGGCCGCTGAACTGACCAATATGAGCATTGAAGTCACCAGCAATGATTACAGTGTAAATATGAATAAATTGATTAATGGCATCCTCAAGACACTCAAGGCATTCACGGTACTTTGAAAGTTTACTGTTCGACGATGGCAGGTAAACCCCAATTACAACGAGAGTTGTTTAATCTGTTTCAATCTTGATACCTATAATTCTATCGTTACCAACTAAGTCAAGTCTTGTGACCGACATATTTAGGCTTTTTCTCCAAAGAATGGCAACGCCTCCTTTACCACGTCTCCAGACAGAATCTAAACAGAGTTCGTTACTTGCTTTAGCGTATGAGTCAAAGTCTTGATCGATACTGCTGAGAAAGTCTAACGAGTCAGGATATAACCAGTGTTCTTGAATAACAAAAATATCAGTAGTGAGCAAGCAATGTTCAAAAAAAGGTATATTACACATTATGCCACCAGCATTCCAGGTAGTTAGCCGAAGTGAGCGGGATGGGCACTTGTTAATTACTTCATTTATTTTATTTACCATTTACTTGCGGAGTGTAGTTATTCCGGTTATTCAGACGTTGCGTTGTATCATCGCGGGTCTTCTCTTGATTTTGTCTGGTCAGCCACGGTTTGCAGATGACAAATTTGGGCCAAAACTCTTCCATAGTTAATTTATGGCAATCAGATGCCAAAATATTGAGTTTGGCAGAGAGAGTACCTTTCCTCTTGCTCGGGAATAATCTAAGCTGCGTTGGAAGGATTTCCTTCTTTGCAAGAAACGACATAATCTGCTCAGCGCTAACATTTTCGCTAATTCCGCCCAAAAAGAATCGTCTAACGTTTTTACGTTTTCGTTCAACACCAATAAATGCATCGCAGGAGGTAACGTGCGACTCACTGGTAGTTTCACCGTCGTCTTGAGAAGTAGCACTAGTTAAATCAATAGGTTCTTCCACACTAATGCGGTCAGAGGGTGGTGTTACATAATGTACGGTAGAGGTACCCCGGTTAGAAACAGTGTTTTGGTTGTTTCCAGAACGATTATGGAGTTCAGATTGAGATGATACATTCAATGCACAACTCTTCTCAACATTTCTCTTGTTACCCTGGTTGGGGAGATTGCGCTCATTCTTTTCAGTGTGGCCGATGGCAGATTTACCTACATCCGCAGGTTTCGTTTTAGTCTTATCGCTATAAAGCGGCGTATGGTTGTTAGTGTAAGAGGGCTTCTGGGCTGAAACAGCTCGGGAGTTTTCTTCTAATTTGCACAGTCGTGACACGATATTCAAATTTTCTGCTCTCAATTTGCATAACTCTTCACCTTGTTGTTTGATAGTCTCATCTTTCTCTAATATAGATTCTAACATATTAGCAATTTCACTTTCAACTTTGGCTTTGAAGATAAAAAATTTCGCTTCCACTGAAGCGACGTTGTCATTTAATTGGCGACTTGATAAAGATACACCAGCATTGGCGAGACTTTCGACATTTGGGCGAAGTTGCTCACCGTTGTTTACATTATCATTTGACTGTGATATGGTAAATATTTCCTCGCCAGTTGAGATAGTTGAACAGTTCCCATCGAGTTTGAACATACTTTTCAGCTCGTGAGACACTATACCAGTGTCAAGAAAACTATTTAGCTCCAATATATCATTAGCCAGTCGTTCTTCAAGCGACGAGTAAGCACTTTGACCAATTCTCGGCTTTCGTCTTAAGTAAGGTTCACCACAAGGAAATTCGGTATTCGTTTGACATTCCGAAACCAGTTTCATCTTGAATTGAGTAAGGTTGTCGATATCCCCTTTCTTTATTAATTCATTGACAATTTGGCTTCTTGGCAAGTTCTTTAAACGCAGAAATAAAGCCTCGAGATCTCCCATTGCTGACAAATCAAATATTACAAGGCTTCGCCAACGAACCAACACTGCACGATCAAAATCTAGTTATAGAATGTGTTTGTCGAATTATTGTACGTCAAAACAGCTTCCCAACGTGTTAGAATAGATAGATAGATAGATAGATAGATAGATAGATAGATAGATAGATAGATAGATAGATAGATAGATAGATAGATAGATAGATAGATAGATAGATAGACAGACAGACAGACAGACAGACAGACAGACAGACAGACAGACAGACAGACAGACAGACAGACAGACAGACAGACAGACAGACAGACAGACAGACAGACAGACAGACAGACAGACAGACAGACAGACAGACAGACAGACAGATAGATAGATAGATAGATAGATAGATAGATAGATAGATAGATAGATAGATAGATAGATAGTACCATTATCATCATACCACCCATCATCATCATCAGTCACCATCATCATCACCACCACCACCGTCACCACCACAACGACCATCATTGCTACTACCACCACCGCTACCACCACCACCATTATCATCATCATCATCATCATGAAAATTGAATGAAAGTGAAAACGAAAAAACACTGTACGGTTTTAAATTAGTTTTTATCGTATTATATATTAACGTGTCTTTACATTTGGTTCACGGTTTTCAATCTTTATTTTTTTCAAGTTTTTTATCGGGGAACCACTTTTCCTTGGAAAATCAAAAGAAGAGATATTGGAAAAAGTAAGAGAGAAAATGTTTTTGTTGAAAACTGTACATAAATAGTATAATATAGCTTTAAATGGCATTTAATCATAATACGATGGATGTTTATCTCAAATCGATACCAACAGACGAATATACATCAAGAATTGACGACTTTCCTCGCTAGACTTTCCTCACGCTTCAGTAGCGGCTACAGAAATACGGTAATACACAACCAACTACAGAAGCGGAAGTGGGAACGTATTTCTATTTTGACTGTAAATATTGCAAATATTGCTAATAAAACTAGATAACTAGCTAATAAAATCAGTTGCTTAGTTTATAAATGACACGAGTCAACAGCTTGTTGGTATATTGCTCTAATGAAGGCCTGAGTCAACAAGTTGAAAGCTTAGCAAATAAAAATTTACGGGTGTTTCCACAAAACCTATCTATAATATATGTGTATATAACATTGTAAGACGTTCCGTTACATTGTAAGATGTTCCGCTATGCCATAAAACCTTCTGCTACCTTGTGAGATGTTTCGCTACATAAATAGTATAATTTAGCTTTAAATGGCATTTAATCATAATACGATGGATGTTTATCTCAAATCGATACCAACCGACGAATATACATCAAGAATTGGCGACTTTCTTCACTAGACTCTTTCCTAACGCTTCACTGTATCGGCTACAGAAATAGTTTCTCGATAGTTTCTCGTTTTAATTGTCGGTGAAGTGTCACCTGGTAAGCATTTCATTGGTCTATTATATAATTTTAAATTTAAAATCTCTTTTTGATCGTTTATAGTTTAAATTTTTAAATTGTTTTAATCTTCTTTTTACCGTTTTTTCTTGTAATATGAAACTATATTAATGTTATATATAAGTATATTCAATGTAATCTTTAAGTCATTCTGAAGATGTAACTGGTTAAGTAACGAAACGTCAATAAATATATTTTGTTTTTAAATGGTTTCCTTTCATTATGGTATTGCATTTTAAAATTTTGAGCTGGGCTGTTATATTCATTTTGCGATTAAGCTCGTTTGTTTACATTCTTTACGTTTCTCTCTGACGAAGGGCCTTCGCTCGAAACGTTAGAAATCCACGTTCAATAGTTTAGGCAGTACTCAAACCGTACTATATTTCGATCTGTATTTCAACACTGCCAACAATTATTCACCGAAGTGGAGGTGAATAGTGCTGGATATTCACCGAGCCGCCGCGGCGAGGTGAATATCTACACTATTCACCGACACTGAGGTGAATAATAGTTTTAGCATACCTCATAAATGAAATAACAAGTTTAAGAGTGACAAGACACGGCCGTCGGCCGCTAGCAACTTGGCGTACTCGATTATTTGTCGACAAAACAGTTTTTACAACTTTTGAATGTATTAATGGCTAGAAAATTGTAAAGAAACATACCTGTGGACACTCTTCTACTTAATTTTGTTGACTTTTCTCGTTATTCTACTACATCAGCTCAGCCTTGTTTATAAACAAAATCTCCTGCTTCGCTAAACAAAGCAAAACTGGCCGCCATTTTGTTTTGCCCGCAGGTGAATAGTGCAGGATATCCCGAGCTAGAGGAACCAATCAGATTGCGTGAAAAGCACTATTCACCTGCGAGGTATATGCTAAATATATATATCTATGATATAGATCAGTGCCTTTTACCGGGATAAAGGGCTTTGCTTGAAATGTTATTTTGTTGCTGGAAATCCACAGTAGTTTACCGTCTTTTCATTTTACTTTTGAAAGTATAATGCACTGAAATGAACTGGGGGGGGGGGGGGGGGGGATGGGGGGGGGAGGGGGGGTTAAAATGTTAGATTTGAAGCCAATCCTGACTGGAAAGTTTGTTTCACATCACAGATTTATCTTTTGTGCAGTTTTTTCACTGACAGAAATGTCTAGTAGCCAGTCAATTAATTACATAAAAAATTGTAGTGGCCACATAATTGTGATTAATAACATTTCAATCAATTTTCCTCGTTCCTGATTGGCTAATGAGATCAGTATTAAATTTAAATTATTTTACTAGGGGTATTAAAGAAAAATACCACATGTAGTATTTTTTAAATACCATACATCCGGGTGTTTGCAGTAAAGACTTGTTTCCATCAGCCGAAACTTGATGTAGCCTGTGTACAGCTGACTAGTGAGTCCCCTCACGGGAGAGAGCGTCTGTGTAACGGCGTCCCTAATCGTGTTTTGGGTCACGTGGATTTTCAGTAAATTATAATAATTATTACAATCAAAATGGAAATACCTTCCCACTTCTTCTTCTGTAGTTCGTTGCGTATTACTGTATTTCTGTAGCCGCTACCGAAGCCTGAGAAAATTTTTGTTGAAAACTGTACAAAAAATAGTATAATTTAGCTTTAAATGGCATTTAATCATAATACGATGGATGTTTATCTCAAATCGATACCAACCGACGAATATACATCAAGAATTGGCGACTTTCTTCACTAGACTCTTTCCTAACGCTTCACTGTATCGGCTACAGAAATACAGTAATACACAACAAACAACAGAAGCGGAAGTGGGAACGTATTTCTATTTTGACTGTAAATATTACAAATATTGCTAATAAAACTAGATAACTAGCTAATAAAATCAGTTGCTTAGTTTATAAATGACACGAGCCAACAGCTTGTTGGTATATTGCTCTGACGAAGGCCTGAGTCTACAGACCGAAAGCTTAGCAAATAAAAACTATATGTGGTGTTTCCACAAAACTTATCTATATTACATTATCGCCATGAAAACTTTCAAAGAATTGAAACTAAATACATTTCTTTGACCATTAGATGCAGACCTTGCTTGGTCCTTTACCAATGAATCCCTTTCAAACTGGCAAATATTTTTCAAACTTAAAGCGTTTTGTTGGTCCAATTTCATCTGTTCCAGGTAAACTTACATACAGGCTTGCTAGCTTCTCCTTTAGTTCTACATATATTTTATAGATCGTTTTGTGCGACGTTATTAAAATTCTAAAATTATTTAAATTAAAAAAATCTGAATTATAAAATTCCTAGAAAGTTGATCGTTTTGTATGTTTTGAAGATCAAAGTCGTCCCCTTAATACTTCAATATTTTTAGTTCAATAATATTAATTTTGTGTTTGTCTTTTCTCTCTTGCAGCTCATTGCAAAGTCGTTATCAACATTATGAAGAAATTAGCAACGACTGACTACGCATTCGCTGATTTCATAGCCATACTTCTCACCTATGATCCAAGTGAGCCAAATTTTATTTTAAAGCCTGGTTTCCATATGGGCCAACGTACCCTCGTACCCAGGGCATTTTGCCTCCACGTTGGGAGGTCGGCGAAAACAACCTCGTACCTAGGGTCTATCTCCGCTTCCCCGCCCACCGCTGCGAAAAGACCCTTGTCCAGGCTGGTCACGTGTCGTCTATCAAAATTTTCGACTGTGGAGGGTCCCCTGCGTATCAATGCTTGACCTCGCTGGAATAGTCGAAGAAATGTATGTATACGTATCTTGTCTTGCTTTCTGGTATTAGATTTTGAAATGAATGGTTAAACCGGTGACACGATTTTAAAATTGAAACAAGTTGTTTTGACAGCTATTGTTTTCAGTTTGTAATAAATCGCTGTGTTTATTTAAGTTTATAATGAAGACAAGTTTTTGATGTTCCCATTCGTTTAATAATCGTCAACCTGGGTGTTTAATGAAATGTTGATAATGAAATGGAAGACTGTTTCAAACTCTCAATATAAACAATAAAATACATATGTGTTTCACCTGTACGTTGTTGAATACCACACGCGAAAGCTGCCGTTATATTTAAGTGTATACGTCCAGTTAAAAGCCTCGCGATTCGAATGCTTAAAACGAATATTCTCCCATCAATAACACATGTCGCCAGCGCTACAAAGCCAGCAAAATATTGATCTTTGAGACTTTGGCATTCTTATTAAATTATATCTCGTTTCGGATTGTTTCTCCAAGCCGTTGTGCACCTTTCGTAAGTCGTTGACATTTCATCTGGCCAGATGTTTTGCGTTTTGTATGAACACTACTCCAGTCGGTAAGTCGAGAAAGTTTTTTGTACCACCCTACCCACACTAAATTTATTTTGTACTGCCCATATTTTGGGCAGCACGTGACCAGCCTGGACCAGGGTCTTTTCGCAGCGGTGGGCGGCGGCGGGGAAGCGGAGATAAGACCCTGGGTACGAGGTAGCGGCGAAAATGGCTCTGGCATTGACTGGTCACGTGACATCCAGAATTTTGGGGTGTTTTGGCAAGAAAATTTATGCGGTCTTTGTGTTTTGTTTTTGTATAATGCATATACATGAATAATAAATGAGAAATATTTAACGCTCTCCTGACTCACTCATGTGAACCCCTTTCTCAGAAAAGCAACTAGCATTATTCACCATGATACTCCCCACGTATCCAGGATACATGTAAATGTCATGAACAAACATATATCTAATGTTATTCTTGACTTTAATCTAATAATTAAATTCGCACAACTTCATTTTATATATATATATGATATAGGAAGGAAGTTTGAGCACTCTGGGCCCATGCGCACTTCACGCTATCTGAATGTACTTCACCGATGCTGTCCCATGCGGTTGTCACCGACGATCGCATGTGTATAAGTAATTGATGAAATTCATTCAGATTGTTCCAAGCTACACTGATGAGGGGAAGCAGAGGGAGGCACGGGACTTATTAGGAATGAAGGATCGGGTTTAGAGTCATTTCCAGGCCACAGATACGGTGCAGGCCCTCGGCCTGATGAATTTGATGAAGGAAAGCAGTTATAGTCAGTTATTTGACGAAGTTGGTTGGTTTTTTAACGTTCCTGATGGGCTGAATTTCCTCTAATTACGATTTACGATTGGCTTAGAGACTGAAACGTCGTCTTGCAGGATACGCGCCTTCTCTATTATGGTTAGCGATCGCTTATGTGGTTCTACGAGGCCATGCGCATTGCGCACATTCTGCCCCAACACTCAATAGCAAGCTAGGATATATTCATAACGTAACTCTACAAGACCTTTATGATGAAATATTCGTGAAACTTTCATCAAGTGCTTTATGCACTGAAAATGACCTTTTACAGAGATGACCTTTTACAGAGAATTGACAAAGATATATCGAAATATCAATGGTAAGAATTTTATACCTGATTGCAAATGGAGCAAATGGTTAAATATGTTTATATATAAAAAAAACCCAAAAACATCCGGCTTGCTCGCTTGGATTGATATACTGGTTGCTGTAATAGCACGTCTGCTGGATTTCTCGGGCCGACGCTCAACTCGAGGAGTCGAGGAGGTAGACTGAACCCAGTCCCTCCTGAAGACGGCGCGCGGGAGAGAAAAGGAGGATAGCCTGCGTCGCAGCCGGACGTGTTTTGAAATTGAAACCCGATATAGTCCGTCTGCGGACCAGCGACCAAATTCGTGTTCTGACTCCCTGCGAGTGTAACCAAAAGTCGAGTGTCGAGAGTCGAGACTAAAAGTCGAGAGTCAACAGAGATAAAAAAACAATACATATATATATATATATATATATGTAATATTTATAAACCGCGCAGGAGGGCTTTATCGAATATAAAACACGAGGCGATAGCCGAGTGTTTTAGAGCCGATAAAGCCCGTACTGCAAGGTTTTTAAATGGCTTCTAAAAAGAATCACTTCATACGTTCATTGGCGTAGTAATTTTGAAAATTAAGCTTATCTCAGCCGTTAAAAACCAGCGAGAAACTTAGGGGCCGAATACATGGGGAAATTTCAGCCCGGGCTGAGATTTCAGCCCGGCTGCTGATGTATGGAAAAGAGGAGAATGATTTGAATAAGAAACACGAAGTGTGGAAATCAGCCAAGTTGTCTCAAACATGCAGCATAAAACAAACATATTTAGATGTGTATTTCAAATAAACCATATTTATTCCTTCTTTATCGCTTTTCACAAGGCACTTTCTGTATTCCACACTTCGTGTTTTCTCATTCAAAACATTCACTCCCTCATTTCCATCCCCCAGTAGCCGGGCTGAAATCTCAGCCCGGGCTGAAATTTCCCCATGTATTCGGCCCCTTAGAGCGAGTCTATATCACATATATAGATCCGATACGCTCATGATTTTTCTTTGTGTTTTCCTCATGAATTATTAATGAATTTTAGAAATATATATATATATATATATATATATATATATATACTGAAATATTCTGGTCCGAGAGTCCGACACAAAAGTTAAAATTATAAGCATACTACCAAAAAGATAAGGTAGGTAATTTGTGCATGGCTTCTTTGTCAATATTGTAACATATTCTGAAATGACCCCTTCGTAATTTTCATTACCCTTTTTTTAAAACACAAATGAATAGTCGAGTCTTACTTAGTCTTCACTGTCTGGTTGTTGTTGCTACGACTAGTTCCAACTTTCTCTTGCAATGTTTACTCTAGCGAATTCACGCATGCGCAAACGTTTGGCACGTGTGTTGTCACGACAGTGACCGGTCGCAAGGTGAGCGCCAGAGTGTTTCCATTAGAAAACACTGGTCTTTACTGTTTTAACGGTAGCCGAGATAGAACTGAATTATATTTATATTTCCCTGTCGCTAACTGTCTTAACGGTCGCGAAGTGTCGCAACCAAATTTTTTTTTAACACCGTTGCGGCCATATGGAAACCAGGCTTTAGGCTTCGTTAATTCTGTTTGATTTTTCAGAAAGTTTTTAAATGTTTCGTTTTTATTCAATTTTCGTTTTTATTCAATTTTTATATACCGGGTGTCCCAAAAAAAACTTGCGCTGTTTGATTTAATGTAACGTAAAAACTATAAAAGCTATTACACTCAAATAAGTTTTATTGTATTCAGAAAGGGCTAACTTAGATTTTGATATATAACATTTGAATGTCCGTGCAACATTGACTGAGCTATCGATGTTTTAAATCGAATAAGCATATTTGACAATGCTAAAAATTTGCATAAAAATGGCCTATCAAATATTATTTGGTTAAACTTGATATATAGTTTTATTGTGGTCAAAAGAACGAATGAAAAACATAATTGTTGGGTAAACATTTATTCATTCATCAGAGAAAGTATGTCCTCTTGCATAGCACATTCAATACAAACCCAAACTCTTTGATCTTTTGTTAATCGAGGCATATTCGAAAGGCGAAGGCATATTCGAAGACCAACTTTTTAATACGAACTCCCAAAGGACATCAAATATGCTTTCGAACGTTTTTAAATGTTTCATGCTTATTTCGTTTCCCAAGAGACACGAAAGGCTAACTTACTAGGACATTACCCGAAATTAAAGTTCAGTTGAAATGCTAAAATTGAAATTGTTAATTTTTGTGGAAAATGGCAAATGTTTTCATATAAATTTGATCAGCCGTGTTTCCCGACTTTTCTACTCGTTTTTAAAGCGTGCGCCAAATTCAAACATTTGTATCTCAGTAATATTACATGAAATTTTTAGGGCTGTATATCAAGATCTAAGTTAGCCTTTCCTCAATACAATAAAACTTATTTGAGTGTAATAGCTTTTATAGTTTTTACGTTACATGAAATCAAACAGCGCAAGTTTTTTTTGGGACACCCGGTAGTTCTATTTTTTTGCATATTTTTAAGAAGGTTTGTCACGGAGGCTTATTGTCTAAAGTGAATTTAAATTGTGATATTTTGTTATTCCAGGCAAACGTTTGGATGCATTTGAGGCTGCACGGCATCCGTTTCTGGCGTCAGAATGTGTACTTGGTTATTTTTTACCTCCGGAATACTTGAGACATAATATTGATAAAGGTTAGTCTGTCACTAAAGAGAGACATAAGTCGTCACCACGGCACAGCACGGTACGGCACAACACAGTAGCACAGTACAATACAGTACAGTACGGTACAGTACGGTACAGTACGGTACAGTACGGTACAGTACGTACAGTACAGTACAATAGAGTAACAGCTCTTTTATCTTTTTTGTTCTACCCAGAATGCAGCTACTCGCCACTCATATTGACTACTTCGACTTATTTGTATCGACCAAAAATCGATGAAAGGGTAAAAAATCTTCGCTATTCTGGACTGGATTTACTTCGCCTAGGTACAAAAAGTATAGTTGATGTAGAACTTAAATTAAACTTAAATTCAGTGGAACCTGAAGCCAGGAATACTATCAACAGTGCCGGTGACCTCTCAAATGTAAGCGAATCAAGCGTTACAATGAGTCAACACAACATTGTTGAACGTGCGAACGCGGAAACTAGTGTTCGGCCTAGTATTACGGGGGAGGACACATTGATAAACGAGGTTCCCTCTGGAAATTCATCTGTGAGCGAAACGGGGGATAGCATTACGTCTGCGTCTAGTCAAGGAAACCGCAAAAGACGAAGGAAGGCAAGAAGGATTGAGAAGACGTTTGAATCACCTACATCCACTGGTGTTAGTTTGAACTCAGGAAATTTTTGATGTGGAAAAATCTTCGGAATTCTCAGAATTTACAGATTATGGAAATGGTGGTATTCATGACTATTGTGATGATGTAAGTACCAAAGCATCGTAAATAAAATAAAATAACATAAAATAACATAAAATAACATAACATAACATAACATAACATAACATAATGTTAAAATTACTACACCAACGAACTTACCAAATGGTGATCGTTTTTTAAGCCATTCAAAACACTCGCAGAACGTGTTTTAAATATTACATAACGTAACATAACCTAACTAATAATATACATGAAAAAATATCTCGACTGTGATTGGCTGATTCCAGTGCAGTTAATCCCAAACAACAGTGCAGAATTGTGTTATCACAGTGCAAAAATCTGTAATCACAGTGCAAAAATCTGTTATCACTAAGAACCAATCAAATTGATTGTACAGCGGATTTTTCCCGACACAAAACAAACAAAGATGGCGGCCAAGATTCGGCGGTTTTGGGGATAATTTGTTGAAATTTGAAGCTAGTTATGCTTTAATATTGCCAAGTGAAGTACCTACAAGAAGACCAGAAGCTTCTTTATTCCTCGAGTAAACTTTTTCAAGTAGTAAAGGAAGCGAAACGTTTTTTAACAAATAAATATGCGAGGAGTGGACGGCTAAACACGTACGTTAAAATGTTAGTACAGTTGTTTTGAACATTTTTTCATGTATATTATTAATAAGTAATAGCATGGTTTCTCGTGCAATTTGGAAAAACATGCACTCGTGAGTTTTTCAAATACTTCAAATAGCACTCGTCCTTCGGACTCGTGCTATTTTGACAGTATTTGAAAAACTCACTCGTGCATGTTTTTTTCCAAATTGCACTCGAAACCATGCTATTACCTATACATAACACCTCAAACTCATTAATAATTAATAAGTTTTGTGGAAACACCACGTAAAATATTTCTTTGCTAAGCCTGTTGACTCGGCCTTCATCAGAGCAATGACAACACGTTGTTGGCTCACGTCATTTATAAACTTCGCAACTGATCAATTAAATCACGTAAGAATACAATGGCGTATCACGTTAATTTTATTAATTAGAAAAGAATGTTCTCCGAAAAGGGCGCACCACTGCTGTTTAATGGCTGTCCTTCCTGAGAAATAGTGCGATGTTTTGCAATCTCAATAGACTCCCTTGTTCTTCGCGTGAAGTATTGCTTGTTGCTGGCTAAGAGTGACGACTCTTCCCACTTAAACACGATGGCCATACTTCCAAGCGTGTTTAGCAACAGCAGATTTATCCTGTTGGGCTTTAATGCAACATGTCTTGTGCTCCTTCAGGCGAGTTGAGAGATTTCTTCCCGTTTCCCCGATGTAAACCTAGCCACACTCACACGGAATGCGATACACTCCAGGCTTAGATAAGCTATCCACCTCATCTTTATGTGTGAAAAATACCTTGAACAATTTGTGTTGACTACTGTGAAATACCTTCATACCAGCACGATTTAGAATCCTCTCAATCTTGTGGGATGCTGGTCCTATGTACGGAAGAGAAACTGAAGGTGGTTCTTGCTGGGACTGAGTATTCAGCTCCGGATGTACCGAAGGTGTCATAGAAGCTTGAATCACCTTCTCAGGAAAACCGTTGTTAGTTAAAACCAACTTAAGGTGATCTAATTCATCCTGAATTTAATTGATCAGTTGCGAAGTTTATAAATGACGTGAGCCAACAACTTGTTGTCATTGCTCTGATGAAGGCCTGAGTCAACAGGCCGAAAGCTTAGCAAAGAAATATTTTACGTGGTGTTTCCACAAAACTTATTTATATTACATTATCGCCATGAAAACTTTCAAAGAATTAATCATTAATAATTCATGAAGAAAACACAAAGGAAATCAGTACCGTGTCTATGGTTTGGATATCGGAGGAAGAAATTACATAAATTAAGCAAACTTTCATCTTGATTTTCTCTTAAAATACTGATTTGTTTGAGATGCTATATCATACACTCGGAGGAGTGTCTCATCAGGATATCCAAACACCTCGAAGTTTGTTCAAAAACCTCGGTGTCTGGATATCCTGATGAAACACTCCTCCTCGTGTATGATATATCACATAACATAACATAAAATAAAATAAATAAATAAATAAAGTGTTTTCCATCTTTTCTTATTTGAAGGATGTTCTTCTTTTGTGATAATGGAACATGTCTCAATTTATACGTCTTTGAATTCAGAAACTTTGAAGATTGAACAAATTCTCTTTACCAACTTCCAAAGTGCTGGAATTTGGTGACTGGTTTCACAATTTTAATTTTGGCTTATTTCAATCAAACATTTTAAAACAATATTTTTTTATTATTTTTTTTTACTTGCTTGGTTTTTTTCCTCCCTTTCTTCATTTCTTCTTTCTTTTCTTCCTTTTTTCTTTCTTTCTTTCTTTCTTTCTTTCTTTCTTTCTTTCTTTCTTTCTTTCTTTCTTTCTTTCTTTCTCTTTCTTTCTTTCTTTCTCTCTTTCTTTCTTCTCTCTCTTTCTTTCTTTCTCTCTTTCTTTCTTTCTCTTTCTTTCTTTCTTTCTTTCTTTCTTTCTTTCTTTCTTTCTTTCTTTCTTTCTTTCTTTCTTTCTTTTCTTTCTTTCTTTCTTTCTTTCTTTCTTTCTTTCTTTCTTTCTTTCTTTCTTTTCTTTCTTTCTTTCTTTCTTTCTTTCTTTCTTTCTTTCTTTCTTTCTTTCTTCTTTCTTTCTTTCTTTCTTTCTTTCTTTCTTTCTTTCTTTCTTTCTTCCTTTCTTTCTTTCTTCCTTCATTTATTTCTTCATTCTTTCTTTCGTTCTTTCCTTCCTTCCTTCTTTCCTTCTTTCTTTCCTTCCTTCCTTCCTTCCTTCCTTCCTTCCTTCCTTCCTTCCTTCCTTCCTTCCTTCCTTCCTTCCTTCCTTCCTTCCTTCCTTCCTTCCTTCCTTCCTTCCTTCCTTCCTTCCTTCCTTCCTTCCTTCCTTCCTTCCTTCCTTTGAAAGGCTAATTTAAATACACATAAAAGAATATAAATTGCAGTCATCTTTATGAATATGGTGTATTCTACTAAACATGAGACATGAGTCACTGACCAGTGAGCACAACACACAATTCAACTAAAATTAAACTTAAACTCAAAAAGCGATTTTATTATTATAAAACACTTCTATCCAAGACAATGGTGTATACTGACAGTTTACGATAAAAGAAGAAGAGCTTTGAAACTATGAGGTGCCATTACCGCCAATATTCAGACCTATTTAATATATGAAATGGTGCTCTTTGTTTCTGAAATGGTGCTCTTCATTTATAAAATGGTGATGTTTATTTTTAAAATGGTGATGTTTATTTTTAAAATGGTGATGTTTATTTTTAAAATGGTGATGTTTATTTATAAAATGGTACTCTTCAGTTATAAAATGGTGATGTATATTTTTTTAAATGGTGATGTTTATTTTTTTAAATGGTGAGGTTTATTTCTAAAATGGTGATGTGTATTTATAAAATGGTGCTGTATATTTTTTTAAATGGTGATGCTTATTTTTAAAATGGTGTTCTTCATTTATAAAATGGTGATGTTTATTTATAAAATGGTGCTCTTCAGTTATAAAATGGTGATGTGTATTTATAAAATGGTGATGTTTATTGTGAAAATGGTAACAAGTTTTTCAAAAATGGTGCCTGTTATTTCCCAAAATGGTGATTATTTTATGTAATATGGTGCCGCAATATTTTTGAAAATTCAGCGTTAAATTTTGAAAATGGTGACTTTTTTATGCAGAGGTCTGGTAACGAGTTTCGGATCCCGGGGTCCATAACAAACCAAGATGGCCGCCAACAACAGCGTGCTTTTTTATAAAATAGAAACGAAATGGCGGAGGATTTTTCAACTGCAGCTCGTCTGTTTTGTGAACTGGCGACACGAATACGCAATTCACCTTTGGAGATCCCGCCAGTTGTTCCACCTGCAACCGAAAGCACGTCATCGGCTGTGTCCACACACTCAGCGATCTGCAGAGAGTTACAGAAACGTTGGGCGGCCAGTGTCGGTAGCTTCTGCCGAGAGCTGTAGTTCGTCCTCTGGCACTGCTTCAAACATTTCTACAACCCATAGCGAACTACAAACATTGTTCCCCACCATTTCACCTCTACTTCAAGACCGCCAGCAAATTGCTCCAGAAATCGATCGAATTCAAAAAAGCGTAAAAGAACTGGACAACAGAATGGCACAACTAAGACAAAATCTGTCATTAGAAAATTTGTTTGCTTAGCTGATAAGGAACAAACAGTGGTGCCACCGTGAAGACCAAAGAGAGCTGTTGGTGGCAAGACTTGGGGAAATAAAGGTATCGGTTCCCGAAGATACTAATGAAAAGAGCGTTCGTGAACTCTTGATTAACGTCTTTCCCAAGCTGAAGGAAAGTGGAGGATTTGAGTTAATGTATGTTGAATCGCAAAGCAAAGACTTGCTAGTCATCCCACAAGGACCAGATGGTCTGTCCATGAAATACCTCGCCTCATTCATTGGTCAAGGCAAAATATACATCAGACCAATCCAGCAAGACCTGTTGCTCACTGAAGATGTACCAGCAGTTCCCAGTCAGAAGGAAGAATGCAGGAAGTGTCATGCTATGGTGGATTTGATTCGCTTAAGGGACCACTATACACTTTGCAGCAAAATTAACGATGGTAGGTAGCACATGCTCCAATGCACCTATCAATAAGCCTGGCAGGGTAACCAGAAAAAGGGTAATAATTCCATGTCCTACATAACCCAAGTACTTCATGAAAGCCTTACCCCAACACACAACCTAACCTAAGGATAGCAATTCGTGTAAATAGGACATGGACGTATAACCAGAAAAAGAAGCCCGCGAAATTTGACCCGCGCCATTGCTAAGGGACCAAAGTCGTAGTAAATCTGTACGTAGGTCATATAGGAAGATGAACAAATTCGGGACACAGTGTTGTGCTTTTGGTTGCAAAAAGCGAAAAAGAAAGAAAGAAAACGAGAATGGACTCCGTAGTGACAGCGAGGACGAAGAATCAAGAATCGCATAGAAAACGGCAGTTTCCGAGGACTTTTCATTCGTAAGTTTATACGCTATTATATGTTATTTTTCGGTAGATTTGCACCAAACGCACCTGTTTATTTCACTATCTTTGTGTACATGTAGTATAATAGAAAAGCAAGACATTATTAAATTAATAAAACTCTTAGGGCCCTCGTTCGGTAAGTGTACAGTGTACTCTAGTATCCATTTAATAGTCCTCTAATAAGACTGTTGTTAACCTGGATTACAACTAGAGTTTTTCCTAAACACCATCAAAAATTGTGGCACAAGTAAGTAAGCTTATATAATTCATAATTTTAAATGAAAACTCGCCAGCCTGTCTAGAACCGACCAAGTGTTGAGGTGCAGTTCTAGAATTTTGTTTATAGTTAAGGTATACCAAAAATCCCTGTCATAGGCAAGGATTAAAGCAGCTTTACCTGTAAATGAAAACAGCCAGCGTAAAAATTATTTTTTATTTTATTTTTATATGACTATTAAATTACAATGGCTACATGTATTTACTAACTAAATTTCGTTAAAATAAATATTTGAAAAACCTACCTTTTTAATTTGAGTTTATATTTCTTTGTTTTGTTTTGTTTTGTTTTGTTTTGTTTTGTTTTGTTTTTTCAAAGAGGTTGTCTGCTGCCCATGCATTGCTGCCCATGCAGGTTTTTTTATTTAAGGGAATTTTATTCAGGTTCCCTTTTTAAAACCATTACACTACTGCATATAAACTCAGGACCCTATATACTAGACATTAAACCTAACCCTCTAGTATAGACATTTCTAACTCAGTTCATGCACTGTGTACTAAAGAGCCAAGGGTTCTTCTTTTTTAACTTCTTGCTGCCATCCCTGTTTTCATGTTACTTTCCTCGAGCAGTTTTCCATCTGCTCCAGAGAAGAAGAAGAAATGGTTGGTGAGCATGCATCGAAAAGACTGGACCCCAAGCAAGCATTCAAAAATTTGCTTGGATCACTTCAAAGAATCCTTTATCAAACTAATTACAGTACTAATTACCAATAGGACAGAGTGCAATACTCAACATTTTTTTCACAGAATTTTGCAATAATTCCACAGAAGACATACTCCATGTGAATGGGCTCCATAGCTTTTGATACATGGGATGTTTACCTGAATTAAAAATTTATTTATTATTTAATGTTATTATTATTATTGTTTAAAGCATGTCAAGCTCATTTTGGAGAAAACCTAAAAAAATCTGTGAAACATGCATAAGTTTAATAATCTGATGTTCCTTGTAACATCTGATTGGGTGAACAGTACAGTTAATATACATGTATGCATACATGTAATCTGCATCAGGGCACAAATTGAATTTTTGGAGCCCCCTCTCAAGTAGGGGCCCAGGGTAAACTGCCCCAATTGTGCCCTTACCTCTTCTTTGCAAATAAAAAACAACAGCTTTTATAAATACATAATAGTTAATACAGAGTCTGCAATTTGAATTTGGTATTCATTTATAACAAGTTTTTTGTTCCTCAAGCCTTCTATGAACTACAGTATCCTCCTGTAGAAGCCTACTATATACTACCTAGAAGCCCTTATTTATTAATATTTCCATAAAAACTGTAACCTACTGTATCCCTCAAAAAAAACCAAACTACATGACTTGTAATCTATAATTATAGCTAATAATGAAGACCCAAATGTTCAACATAGTTGATATCAGGGCTGTACACCGGTTTGGTTGCCAAAAAAATCATAAATGACCCCTCAGAATTAATGTTAAAAACCACCCGTCAGAATGAAAGAAATTCAGAATTTGCAAAAGTGGGTCCTCTCACACCTTCAGCACTCGAATACCTTCAAAAATTCAACACTGACTGGTGTACCCAAATTATCTTTGAATATGGCACTGGATACTGTAAGTTTGAATTGATATATTCGACGGTTATTTTCCATTTTTCTAAGTTCCACTTTGATTAAAGAAATATCAATCGAACGACGCTTGTACTTTGTAGAGGGCTGTAGACAGTGTTGAGATACCGAAATTGTCATATTATTGTTTAATTTCGCCCAGCTCTTCCAAAAATGTTTTCTCATCCTCTTTGAGTCAAGATAGGAAAAATTTGTAGGTAGTAAAAGGACTTTATCTAACAAAAAACTCCATTCAATAACCGAAAACCCTATGCGGACCATATACACAGGTCGAAGAGTTGGTCCCTTAGCGAAGCGGCCGCAATCTACTTCCGGCTTCATTCTCCAAACACTAGATGCTCGATCCAGTCTTCTTCTTTTGAGATCAGTGGCTGACCCGTATTAACTACGCATGCGTAGAACGAATATCTTGCGTGTAAACGTTACCAATACACGGCCGACAGGAGCGAGAACACCCCGAGCTCAAAGTCAAACATCTCCGCTCAAAATCGTCGCTCGACCATAATTCTTCTACGAGCGCATAGCACGAAGGTTGGGCTTGCCATAGAATACGGTTTGTTGACAACTCGTGGAATTTTCGGGATGTACGAACCAGGGGCGGCGTGGCCCACCGGGACACCGGGAGATTTCCCGGTGGGCCCCGATGATCTGTATACCTTGTGGGCCCCAACAATTTGTGACTGGTGGGCCCAAATATTTTGTAGATGCTAATTTTTAACCACTGCAGCATAAAACTTGAAGTACAGTTTAGATTATGGAATACTGCAGTTTCTATAGCGTTTCGAGCTAAGTCCTTTTATGAGAGAGACGTACAGTTCAATTCATTTCATAAAACCTTTAGTATTTCGAAATTGTTTTCCAATTCAACGTTGCCTATGCAGCACATTTATTTTATAGTATTTTATGATATTAATCCGTGCATTGAAAATAACAAGACTGCATGCAAGTACTGTACACGTTAGACTATAAATATTGTATCGTTGTTTTTCTGTTTTTAAACTTTTAAAATTTTGCTAAAAGGTGTTGTCGGAACGCAGGAAATTTCAATTCAGTCACCCAAATTTCAAAAATTTTCTGGGGGAGGATGCCGGCAGTTTCTAAATTCTTCCTATGATGACCCCTGAAAGTGGGCCCTGGAATGTGATTTCCCGGCCCCTATTTCAGAGCCACGCCGCCACTGGTACGAACCCATTACCCTTCTCAAATTCATCAGTTTTAAATGTCCTCAGAACTCACTTGAACCAGCACGCACGTGGACTGCCAACTGCCCCATGAAAGTGGCCGATTTTCTATGCGATTTCCGATCGTGTTTCCCGAGGGCCTGCCACGCAGGCTAGAATCAGTTGTATGTCGAAACATAACCTGAGTATCACTGACAAGAAGGGCCTGATACTCAGGCTGGTCGAAACATGAATGTCAAAACTTGAATGTCGAAACATGAATGTCAAATGTTGAATGTCGAAACTTGAATGTTGAAACTTGAATGTGAAAAGTTGAATGTCGAAACTTCAATGTCAAATGTTGAATGTCGAAACTTGAATGTGAAAAGTTGAATGTCGAAACTTGAATGTCGAAACTTGAATGTTAAAACTTGAATGTGAAAAGTTGAATGTCGAAACTTGAATGTCGAAACTTGAATGTTAAAACTTGAATGTGAAAAGTTGAATGTCGAAACTTGAATGTTGAAACTTGAATATAAGTATATTATATACTCACTTACAGTCCGAAAATGGTCAAAATTTAAATTCAAATTTAAATGTCTAATAATGAAATTCGAATGACGCATCATTCACAGCAATTTTACACGACAAACGTTACAGGCAATAAAGAAAACTAGCAAACTGCAACATAAAAAACAAAACTTGAATTTTGGCGGAGATATAACGCCATAGTTCCTTAGCCTGGTTCAATTTAGTCTTGATTTCATCCAAGCGATGTTCGTCTTCTTTTGGTACTTCCATCTTAAATTGATAGCTGCTTTTGCTACTTTTTAAAACGGCCTTGTGCTTCTCGTAATATTGCTGGTTTCGTATCTGCCTTTTCTTTGAAGGCGAATGCTCCGACTGCATTTCGACGTTGTTTTCATCCGCCATGGCGGCAATCTCGAGCCCATAGTCACCCCCTTTTTGGTCAGCGGGAGAGCGCGGGGGAGACTCTGGGGAAACTGGATTGATTCTCTGTTTTGATTGGCTCATTTAAATTTATTGAATTTAAAATAATGAAAGTCAAATATATTGCTTAATTCAATAAACATATATATCTTCAAATTTAGACGCCTCATTTTCATCTCCTCTCTTTGTTTGATATATCTGGGTCTCAGTCACACAAACAAACTTCATAGCAAAGTTTAAAAGACTTAAGACGAATTTCGAACAACATTAATGTCGCAATGAACAAAACAAACCCTGGTGGGATTTGTCGTTATATTTGATGTATAAATGTGAAACAATTTTAACAACGAAAAAGCATATTTAAGACAATTAAAGAAGGAATCAGCCTTCGCACTCGTATTAAAAGGCTTGTGATCGTCTGATCGAGGTCGATATTGGCGTCGTGAATTGATAGTTTAGTAAGTTTACCTTGGATTTCAAGATACAACCAAGTGTATCAACCAAGGTAAGTGTATTTTGTTTATTTCAGCGTATTAAAATTATTTTGAGCGAATTTAGCATGCATAAACAAAATACACTTACCTTGGTTGTTGTTTGTAGTAACGTTTAGTGGTCGACTCGAACTGACCTGTTTAAAATATTATAAGGTGAAGGCTGAACACTCCGTCAAAAATTTTCCAACACGTTTACTTGAACGACGTTTTCTCACCCAAATCACAATCGGCAGTAAAATTTTCGACGCCAGAACAAACATCGACAGTTGCTCTATCCTCACCGTGATCGGCTGCCGATAAACTCCATCCTTTCCCAGAAAATTCGAATGATTTCGGCTTCGTCGTTTGTAAATGTACGTGTAAAATACACTCGACAATATGCTCTCACGTTTGTCAAACATGTGGGCGGGACTTCTCAAACTGTTGTCCATTCACGATTTTACGGTTCAAATCAGTTGGTTTACAGCTTTCAAATAACGAACAAGTTCCGCCCAACGTGAACGTTTCAAACGTAAAACAAACGCGGAAAAACGATCACGCCTAACGGTTGATTGCAAATCTTCACTCATTTGAGGTTTGGCAACAGAAGGTCAAAAGGTCGATCCCTCACTTTTCGGGGGATTCGTTTGTGATTGGTTAATTGAAGGGAAAGGAATGTTGTGCCAATGTGAGCAGACGTTAGTGGGGGGACCGGGACCGCGCGCTGACGTCTGCGAAGGAGGCTAGTGTTTGCATCAGGCTATATAAACACGGGCGGCCATTTTCTATTTCTTAATTATAAAATAGGTTGCGTCTTACACACGCTGTGATTGGTCAATTACCGTGTTTATATCAGGCTATGTAAACACGGTTGTGATGTCACGGCACATTTTTTAGCCTTATTTCATAAAAGAAATAGAAAATGGATGCCCTGTGCTAGTCAATCCTTATAGATGTCCACTCTTCAAAGAAAATACACAATAGTGAGTGATGGACTTAATACATACATGTACGTAATAAAATGGCTAAATTTATTTATATCTTTTTCAGAGCAATTATGCAACACCAAAGTTCCAACCTGCAGTTGGCAAAGAAAAGAGACTAACATTTAATTTTTCCAAAACACCAAAAGAAAATGCTGTAACACCAGGCAAGCTGAGAAGGCGGGCAACGTTTGGTGCCAGCAAAGGAACAAATGATGGTGGACAAAGACCTGCGACACCTTTTAGGTGTGTGAATTTTCTTCTTTCCTCTTTCTTTCTTCTCTTGTCTAGTATTTAATTAACCACCGAAGATTTAGTTTTTACATATAATTATTAGTAGTATTTACATAATTATTGGGGAAAAAACCCTGGAATTTCTGAATGTTGTTTTGGCGTTTACCGTCAGCTTTTTCGCGTCGCTTCTTTTATACACCCCTTCGGCTTTCATTTATTTTGTCTTTAGCTATAAGCAGCTTCAAAGGAAACCAGCAGTAATGTTCCAGCACATAGTATATTCGAAATATTTGAATAAAAACACCCATACAGTTCTATTAACGAGAGTTTCTTTTTCCATTTTGTTTCAAATCAACTCGGAAATTTTCCCACCGAAAACTTGTCGGTCCGAGACCGGGGGATTAATACCGTAGGATCAATGTCGTAGGATTAATATCGTATGATCAATGCGTAGCATCAGTGTCGTAGGATTAATATTGTAGGATCAATATCGTAGGATCACGACCTCTCAGCAACCAATCAGCTTGCATATAAATTCATTTTCCTTTCACACTTTTAGGTTTTCTGCAGGTCTGCAGTCGCCAACTCCACGCAAAACATTTAATTTGAAAGCCAGTCTTTCCAAACCCCTTTCGTACAAACCTTACACTGGGAAATTACCAACGCCACCTTACGTAAAACACAATTCAAAGACGGCGTCTGTAAAAAAGACGAGCCATGAAAAAGATATGAAAGCAGTTAAAGTAACTTATGAGATAATCTCAGCTCTTTCATATCTTACTTCGTTCTTAAATTCACACGGATAAGTATTTCTCCATTTTGCAAAGTTTTTAGCTTTGACTACTGACATTTTCCTGATTGTTTCTTACATAGAAAAGAACGCCGTGGTCAAATTCTCAAAAACAAGTCGAAGAGGAGAGACGATGGTGTTAGTAAAAGACGACGAATGGTGGATGAAAACATGGAATAACTAGCTGAAACATGTATATAGCAAGCTCTTTCTTTACACACTGGCCAGTTCAAGTGCTTCATGTGTGGTCCACGTGCTCTTACTTATTGCAACATTTCTGGAAACAAACACTGACGAGCGAGTCCCACATGAACACGCTTGTACGGCTTCCTAATGATGTCCTGCGTTTGCAAAATGTTCCACTTTTCTGGACAGACATGTTATAAATTTGCGACCTAATCACCGAATGTTCAATTACTCTACGTGAACATTTATAATTACTATATATAATCATAGACATAGCAGTGGCAGACACTAGGGGGGGGCGAGGGGGGGCGATGCCCCCCCCCCAATAATTTTAGCTGAAGCTTTCATTTTGAAAAGTGGAAGCACAAGAAAGTTTTCATTTCAAGAAGTGGAAGCACTACTTATTAGTTATTACAATAACAACAGCAGCAAAATGGCGTGTTTTAATAAAAACAAGCGAAAGTATTCTAATCCCACAAAATAAGTGTTATGAAGTAAGTTTGGA
Source organism: Paragorgia papillata (assembly GCA_035771165.1). NCBI lineage: Eukaryota > Metazoa > Cnidaria > Anthozoa > Scleralcyonacea > Coralliidae > Paragorgia > Paragorgia papillata. The sequence continues at coordinate 434,207 of JAWNZC010000046.1, forward strand.
TAAAGAAATTTCTAAATTTCATCTAGAATATTTTCTCTGAAATGTTGTTTTTTTATGCTTAGCATGTGATTTATAACAAAATGCACCGTTAAAATAGTGTTTTGAAAACCTAAAATTTTTTAAAAAATGTGTTCTCAGAATGCTGCAAATGCCATTTCAGAGATCCAAATTTTAAAAAATTTCCGGGGGCCCATGCCCCCGCACCCCCCTAGAAGGCTCGTGCCTTCGCCACTCGCCCCCCGAATATTTCGTCAAGTGTCCGCCACTGAGACATAGTTGTTATAAACAATTGATGTAAATAGCCCCATTGTAAATAATTGTTCTAATCACAGTTTTGTACTCAATTTAACAAAGATTTTATGTTAACGTTCCGTTTGAACCATGAACATTGCTCACATACTAAACTAACAGTATTATATAGTCGGAACTAATTAGCCATCATTTATTGCCGAGTTGCGCTTTAGAAGTATCATATACTACTTACGGTAACCCACAAGTGAAAACAACCATTTTCTCTGCGCATGCACTCAGCAATCTTAATACTAAACAGTATTGTTTTATTGGCAGTCACGGAACTTTACATGTACATCAACCATTACATCTTAATTTACAACATAAAAAAACAACTTTGCATGAAAACAAGTGGCTGGATACCTACCGGATCAAACTAACTTCTATCTTTTATTCGAGACATTTTTCTTTTTTTCCAACGTATTACAATCACTCTGACTAATGCTGAAACATCACTGTTCTTTTAAGGTGCACATTTTAAAATTATATATTTGTAAAAAATGTACATTACACACAGAAACGGAATTAAGGTATTACAAGATGCCATCCACCTACAGATCTTCACTATCTGTTTCTAATGCGATATCGATCTATTTTTTCTTATGTTTGGAATTTGGTTTAATTGCCTCTACTTTTCCGTGATCGTCCTTGTTTCCTTATTTTATAAACCCCTTTCACTGCCTCTTGCTTATTTTCTTCTTCATTCACTATCTTTTCATTTTCTGTTGCTAATCCTTCTTCTGCCTTTGCATGCTCATCTGGTGCGTCATCAGTTTCTTTGATCTTGTCTCTCACTTTCTCCATTTCATCATTCATCTGTTTCTTCACTTTCTCTTTAGTCTCTTTTTCCATCTCTTTCTTCTCATCCTTTGCTGCCATACCGACCTCTTCTGACTTCTCTTCATCTTCCTTATCACCATCCTTATTCACCTTGCTATTCCCATCTTGCTCTTCTCTCCCATTCTTCATTTTCTCTTCTTCAATCTCATCTTTTTTCCTGTTTTCACCTGGCTCTGGTTTCCCAACCTTTTTCGCGGTACCAATTTCTTCAGGTTTTCTCGTTTTCTTTCCCTCTTTTAGAACGCTATTCTCTCCATGCTCATCGCTCCTATCTTCTTTCTTTTCACTATTCGTTTTCAACTTTCCTTTTAACTCTTCGGCATTTCTATTTCCCCCAACCAGCTTGCTATCTTCTACTCCATCTCCGTTTGTTTTATCAATTTCGTTGTTTGCTTGAAGTTCCTCTTTTTCACTTTGTTTCGCGCCATTGAAATTTCCATCTTTTTCGTCTTTATGAACTCTCTTTTCATTTTCCTTGCTGTCGACTTCTCTTCCTGTTTGCTTCACATCAGGTTCTCTTCTTCCTTTTCTTGTTCTTCTTGCTTGCTTCGCTGGTATTTGTTGATTTTGCTCCTCGTAGTTTGCGCATGAAGTTTTCTCATCATCGGTGGCATCAGCTTGAACTACCGCCTTTCCTTTCTTTCTCTTATTGCGCTGTCTTTTCCGGCCGCTTGAGTCCGTCGGCTGTTGTTCGATGCCTGCGGAGGAGGCTATATCCTGAATAAATATAATTAAATAAGTTGTATGGCAAGAGTTTGTCAAAGACTCTAAACTATTTCGTTTTCTAAAAAGTAAAACTGAAAGTAACTATAAACCGGAAATTACTGTGATACTTCGTTAGTGGAATTTTTGAACTAACCGTCTTCTAGGAAACGTCCCACGCCAGTTCTAATCTTTTACCAACCGCCTTTACCTAGAGCAGTAAAGAGAAAGTCTTTCTATTAGTTGTGATGATGTCTCAACGTAAGTTTACTGTGTATACGTATGATAACGAGATAGCTGGCTTGAAATCGTTGGTGAGTCTGAAGAAAGACATCGAAACTGGTGGTGATCTATTTGGTTTGTGGTTAGACGATGACAAGTTAGTCATTCAGATCATCGGTGGACCTGGACAGCACTGTAAACGAACAGTGACTTCGTTTCACCAAGATGTCCATTATTTGGAAAATATTGGAAGACATTTGACAACTGCTGAAGGTCTTTGTAACGTTGGTGAATGGCACTCACATCATCGTCTAGGTTTAGCTAGCCCAAGTTTTGGTGACGAACAGACAGTTTGGCGTTACATGCCTCAGCTAGGGTTGACTAAGTTTGTTCTGTTCATTGCCAATATCACGGTGACGGGCTGAAAGAAAGTAAAGTCAGAAGTAAATATTGGCTGTTTCCTGTTCGATAAGGCCAGCAATCAAGTTGTAAGAGGTGAGTTCAAGTATTTGGCTGAGAAACTTAGTCCACTTCGAGGAAAACGTGAAGTGGTTGAAGTATTAAAGTCTGGAGCCGAACTAGCCCTTACAAAAATTCCACATGCTTTCACACGTGTGATCACATGTGATCACATGTGATCACATGTGATCACATGTGGAATTTTAACATGTGAAATAGATTCACATGTGATCACATGTGATCACATGTGATCACATGTGGAAGTTTAACATGTGAAATAGATTCACATGTGATCACATGTGGAAGTTTCACATGTGAAATAGATTCACATGTGATCACATGTGGAAGTTTAACATGTGAAATAGATTCACATGTGATCACATGTGAAATTTATCTTTAAACACAAAAAAATAGCTAAAATGATGAAATTACATGGAATTATACACTGGACACATCACATATAAGTATTTGTTCAGTTATCTGGTTTTCCTCCCTATGCTTAAGCGTGGTAAGGAAGATCTCACATTATAGTTATTTCCTCTAACAGCCATAACATAATTTTATTCTGGCTAACGGTCAGACAATTTTTTTCAGCAGAAAAAAAGGGACAAAATTGCAAGAATGGGTGACATAAGTACAGTAACTAAACATCAAATACGTGTATACCCACATCACCGCAGTCTATTTTTATCAATAGTGCCATTTATACGGACAAAGAGGCGGCGTATAACCTTATAAGTCATTAAACCTCGATTGAACTATCATGTGACATGTGTTGTAACAGTTCACAATGGCATTTCATAGTAATGAAGGAGGTTTGCTTGATCAGTCTTGGACCGTTCACGTAACATAACTATCATTACTGTTAGCGTTTTGAACTAGCTAAGACAGTGTACCAAAACTATACCACCTAGAATGACTATAACTAACGTACTACCCCAGCCAAAGCTATGCAGTTGCCGACGTACATGTAAGACAATACCCCCCTGAGAGCAAACCTTTACTTCACTCTATACCTATACCTAGGATATAATACAATAGATCACAATTTACATTACAGAGCTATCAATATCTGGAACAATTTGGGCAGTGAGCTCAAGAAGGAGCAGTCTCTTAGAACCTTCAAGAAGAAGCTAAAAGCTAACTTGTTAGCCAGCTGGTAACATGGAATAGAACATGAATAGCATGTGACAATTTGAATAACAATGTTTTGATCTTTCGTTTTTACATTTAAATTTTTATCTATTCCTTTATAATCTGTAATTGTGTATTGAAAAACCCTTCGGGGAATTACCCAATAAAATATGTATGTAGCCCACCAGGGACGTAGCCAGGATTTTGAAAGGGAACACCGTTCTCTAAAGCGTGGCCAACTACGAGTAATTCCTGGTAAAGAACGTGAGCGTGAAAAGCTGGTTTATAACTCTTATGGTGAAAAGAATTGGCAGGGTGGTCTGAAAGATAGGAAATACGTAGGAAAATGTGTTGAACACCACGCTAACCTGCAGGATGAATCAAAATGCGTGGTGAAGCTTTACAAAAAGTACATTAGTAAATGGTAAGGAGAATAAGTTTAACTAACGTCTAACTGTGGTCTAAGCACCTTTCATTATATTTTCTCTTGTGTTTGTAGCCCATTAACATACAATGCGCTCGTGGTGAAGTTTAGCCTCCATGAAAGGCATTAAAAGGCATGGACATTATCCAAAATAAATTCTCTTTGACACGAGTTTCTACACAAAATACATACTAATGCAGTAATAGAAGTAATATTTTATCTGTAAATCCAATCAATTTCTTCTCACATGAAAAACTTAACGAAAAAATAGTGATAATCTACCGATACACGAATTGCTGCTTTTGCTCGAATTTTCTTCAAAACTCGCTCGTGCCAGTCTACTTCCGCATCACACGTCGATCAGCGAATTGACTGGCGTTGCGCCGCCCAGTATATAAGCGCCCTGCACGAGACCAATCGCAAGCGACGTTGGCGCGAGATGAATGAGGAGCGAAGGAGCGTTGTGGTACATGTGGGTTCATACGATAAAATTAGGAAGATAAAGGAAAACAATGGATCCATTGAAGAGGACACTAGGGATATTGTAGGATATCAAGTATTTGATGACTTGAAATCAAATATGGCGGAAAAATTAGACGAAGAACAAGGTGCGATCTAGTATCGTAAACGTCCATGTTAAATGACTAAAATATGTTGTTTGTTGGCCGTTAACTACCCCCAAAGGAAGTCGGGTTGTTTTGTTGGCAGATTTGTGTACCCAATTGGCCTTTAAAACGGCCATTATTCAGCCATTGAATAGCACTTCAGTTATGTAAATTAATTACTCGGGCTACTGTGGTAGACCGAGGCTAGTTGTTTTTTTTGTCTATGTCGCGAGGAATGGCAATTATTGCATCATTCCACCAGGCTTTGCGAAACTGATGCGTGCATGTCTGATCAAGTCTTTCTCGTCTCGGATGTGTTTTGTGTGTTCACAGACATAGTTATTGGTCAGTAATGTCGCTGGCAAGTATCTTCATGATATTATATACGCTTACAATCGCACACGCCGTTTGAATAGTTAGCTGTGTTGATATTTAATACCCGAAGAGACTCGACATATATGAACGCTTTGTACATGTGTGGAAATACGTTAAATACAGGCAATCGTGTTTTGTTATTGCAAATTGTGTTTTCTATCGGAGAATTGGATTGCGTTTTGACTTTTGTCTGTGACCAATGTGTTTAATAGACTTTAGATCTTAGCACTGCAGATCTTTGTTGATAGATTGGATTTCTGTCGATTTTTCGACATTTCTATGGATTTTCGTCGAAATTTCTGTCCACATCCACGGTCGAATAAATTCGAATTTTTATTCTGACCGATCTGACTTCTGAGTGAACGAGGAGTAAAAATGTAACGAGGGTAAGGCTTATTTTTGAAATGTTTAAAAGGTCAAGATTTTCTTGGCATTCGAGGCAGCATTTCACTTCAGATAGTAATTTCTAGTTTTAAAATTAACAAGGTGCCTGGTCAGGCGTTTACTCGGGCTACTGCAAAATCACAGTGCTATAGGTACTAGGTACTGAAGTGTTATCGAATCTGCAATCATATACATACGCAGGTTGTCACAGGTGCGGAATAGCAAATGTCTTTCGCATCTCATTGATTTGCTTTTGTTATTTGCTCTGATTGGCTAATTTTTTCGCATCTCATTATTAATTTGTTATTTTTATTCTTATCTGATTGGCTTATTTTTGGTTACATGATTATCTATCTTATATAAGCTCCTTGTTAATTTGTTTACACTCTTTACGTTTCTCTCTGACGAAGGGCCTTCGCTCGAAACGTTAGACTCCTACGTTCTCTGTTTCGGCCGAGTATATCTAACCACTATATTTCGATTGTTATACGGTTTCCAGTCGCCTCTATTCAGTCAGTTAGATGATTGATAAGCGATTGTAACTGGGTTTTTTTATCGAGTTTTGCATAAATATGTTAATGTCAAAATTGCTAAACAAGACACTTAGGATAAAGGACTGGGGACTAATCATCCTTACTCACAGCCAGCGACTGAATTACGATCCGAAGGACGCAGATCAACGTGGCCGTGTCGAGGCGCTCCAGGCAGCCGCCATACTATACGACACAATTCAGACCACAGATCACAGCTAAGATGTTAGGTGTTGATTTTATGGAGGGAGGAACACCAGAGAACCCGGCGAAAAACCATGAGCTTGGCCGCGTAGTCGGTTTGGGTTCTTGGGAAGACTGGAAACAAGAAGGCCTAGCAAATTTCGCAAAGAGATCCTGCCCAACAGACTAGTTTCTAGTCCTCTTTTCTCTCGATAACTTATTTTGGTGACGTCACAGAATAGGGATCGAGCGAGAGGACTAGCGGAAAATGATTCACCATGATCCTGTTGGAGCTCGGATTCTTTAATCTTTATGAACGAGGGCACTGCGGTTTTAAACAAACTTCTTCTTGACTAGCAGACAGCAAACGAGTAAGGTTTCTTTATTTTACATTAAGAGGTTGTTACATATGAGGGTATTACTTTATTATAAAAGTAGTGTTCTGCGTAGAAAGTGATTGTGTTGAAATACATTCATACAAATTGTAATATGCTACTTTCACGTTCGGCAGTAGACCAACCTTGCTATATGATGTTAGAAAGACCGAGGTGAGTGTTATCTGCCTTGGTTTTCCTTGACACGGCCGGCTGGTGCCTGTATATAATTTGGGGCCAAGCAAAACATTTTATTCCAGGCCTCTCACAATTTCGGTCTGCCGCTCGACGTTAAAAAGAGAGGCCTGCCCAGAATCGTTTTGGCTCTTCGAGTGTTCCTGGGATCTAGTACATCTACCGTAAACAACAATCGAGGATTATTGTTTGTTTTTGCTGCATATATAAGGGGTGCTTGTTTTAATCATGGCGGGTGTTTCAAAAATACATTTAAAAATTAAAGCGGGTGAGGGGTTGTTGCATTCATGTATTTCTAGTATTAACTAATTATTCGCTGGCTTTATTTAAATGCAATAATCTCAGCAATAGTCCAGTCTTCTAGGAGTCCCCCTTCTAGAGTCAACCGACGAGGTTCGATTTTCGCCCTTCTTTGCACTGTGCTTCGGTCGTCATAATCAAATGCGTTAAATACATACATGGCAAAATTACTTGAATATGATTGGCTAATGAAAATGTCATTTTTTTTGTAATTCAGGGCAAAATTACTTGCACTTGATTGGTTCCTTGATCAGTAGTACTTGCATGTGATTGGTCGCTTTGTTACTTAGCAACAGTGAGTCTAAGGCTGACTTTTTTCCAACAAATTTGCAAGGTTTTTGGTTTGAACATAGGCGTAGAGTTTTGGTTTTGTCTGGGGGGGCTCACACTTAGTGACACTAACAACGAGTACCGTAGGTACGAGCCTCCTAGGGGGGTCTGGGGGCATGCCCCCCTGGAAAATTTTTAAAATTAGGGGCTCTGAAATGACATTTCCAGCATTCTGAGAACACATTTGGTGAAATAGTTTAGATTTTCAAAACAACATTTTAATGGTGCATTTTGTGATAAGTATAGGTAATAGCATGGTTTCGAGTGCAATTTGGAAAAAAACATGCACGAGTAAGTTTTTCAAATACTATCAAAATAGCACGAGTCCGAAGGACGAGTGCTATTTGAAGTATTTGAAAAACTCACGAGTGCATGTTTTTCCAAATTGCACGAGAAACCATGCTATTACTTATTAATAATATACATTAAAAAATGTTCAAAACAACTGTATACTAACATTTTAACGTACGTGTTTAGCCGTCCACTCCTCGCATATTTATTTGTTAAAAAACGCTTCGCTTCCTTTACTACTTGAAAAAGTTTACTCGAGGCATAAACAAGCTTCTGGTCTTCTTCTAGGTACTTCACTTGGCAATATTAAAGCATAACTAGCTTCAAATTTGAACAAATTATCCCCAAAACGGCCGAATCTTGGCCGCCATCTTTGTTTGTTTTGTGTCGGGAAAAATCCGCTGTACAATCAATTTGATTGGTTCTTAGTGATAACAGATTTTTGCACTGTGATTACAGATTTTTGCACTGTGATAACACAATTCTGCACTGTTGTTTGGGATTAACTGCACTGGAATCAGCCAATCACAGTCGAGATATTTTTTCATGTATATTATTAATCACATAAGCATACAAATTTAATACAACATTTGTAACCAACTTAAACCACCAGAAAGCATATATAGGTTGTATATAGGTATTTGCCAAATAACATATACTGGCAATACTACAAGAGTTTTACTTTAAAGTAATCCTACCTTCATTGGAGTATTGTTTATTAGTTACAGCAATTAAGTTCAGCAAAATTTCCGCAGGGGCTGAGCCCCCCCTGTAAAATTTCTGGGGGGGCTCGAGCCCCTCAGCCCCCCCATACTCTACGCCTATGGGTTTGAAAATGCTTTTTTATTCACTTTGAACTAAATTAAACTAATGAAGGAGTGTAAAAAAATGAACACACTAGAAAATTTACGAACTTTTGCCTGTGTTTACAAAAAGAAAGCAACAGGCACAGCAATAGAGCGAGGGGGATTGGAATGTTGCTCCGAGCACCGACCGTGATAAGGTACATGTACTTCGACATCTTCTGAACATAATATAGCTCTTGAATAATTTTGCCCACTATATTATTAACACCTAATCGCACGAGTTCTCGTAAAAGTAAGGTTTAATTTCACTCGTCGCAATTTTGTAAAATTTTAAAAACACTCGTGAAATTAAACCTTAAAGGGATAGTGTCACCATGACGCAAACTTGAAAAACTTCGTGGACAAATTCAAGTTTACATGATTAAAATTATCGTGAATATCACACACGTTAAAGCTTGGACTAAATAGTCCATAAGAAAATGCACTAATGACTTACTATTTTAACGTTTTAAAAATATTTCTCCTTTTCTTTGCACACAAATATAATTTTTGCCTCGCGCAAAACTATTAATTAAGCGGTAATTTAATACCTGACGCTGTGCCTTTAATTTTCCTCGGCCTATAATTATCCCCGTCTTCCGCTAAAAAGCAAGTGGGGGCGAGGCAGGCAGACGAGAAGACGAGAAATAAAGCCTGATACAATTCTTTACCTGGCTGCTTTCCGTCCCCAAATGAATTTTCTGAATTTCCAATCGACGAAGCTTAAAGTGGCAGTACGATCGAATTTTCACTTTGCGTTTTTTTTAGCCAAAATACTTCTTATGGTCCTAATATGACTTACCATGTATTAAAAAACGATTTTAGAAAATGTTTTCTATCAGAATTCAAGCATCTTTTACGAGCACTTGGCTTGATTTCGAATTTTTTTGGAGCCTGCAATTTATTAATAGCGGTAGCTCGTTGTGACGTCATCTACTCAACACTCTACAAGAAGATTCATATATCCTACTATATACGTACATAGTTTAAACGCAACTTCCCGACTTATTCTACGTTTTTACATGTAATAAAGTTTCCTGAAAAGCAATACAAAACTATGCAACCATCGCTTTGTGTTGCTCAAGCTGGGTGTAGTAACTGCGCTGGTCGTAATGCTGGCATTTCGCTTCACCAGAACCCCCAAACTAAACAGCGTCTTGTTTGGGTTTATTTTCGGTTAAAACATATCGCGCTAATTTTAACCAACTTTGTTATTTGTTCTGCGCATTTTGCTGATCATTGTTTAGAAAGGCGTCACGTAAGGGGCCAAAGCTGCGAGCCTTTGCCTAAAAGATGACTTAAACCCGTCAATATGGAAACCAAAAGTCCGTCGTCGAAGAGAAGCCAACGAAGAGTAAGTTACTGCATGCACAAACTTGTTATGACTCGTGTTTCATTATCGGATCAAATTTGTTCACACACGTAGCTAACAATAAAAATATTGCGTGGACCTTGAAAATTTTATAGGCCGTTAAAGAATTGTTTCAGTTCGCAAAACGTGCAAGAAAACGCCAGAAATGTTAGCAGCGCCGAACGTGTACCTGAAATGCCATGCACCAGATATGAAGCCCTAAAGAGGTAAGTTTAGGATTATGTAAGGTAAATCTCAATTTTTCCTGAACATCATAACATGTAATAAACAGTTAGCCGAATGAAGAAACCCGTACCGTACAAGAATGCACAGATGCAAGAGAATACATAGCAGTTTCACACGTAAATGTACTTCTGCGCGCCGCCGCTGTAAAATGACAGTATTCAATATAAACAATATAATGCATGTAGTTTGTTTTGACAACCACTCAACCAGTATATTTTAATTTTAGGGTAGTCTACTGGAAATCGGAAGAGAAAACAAATGCCTGGAGAAGGTCCAGTTATTCAAAACAAAGAATATTTTAAGTAGAAAGACGGCAGTACTATTCAGATACAAAAAAATGGGCCGAGCCGTTAATAATAGACATTATATAAAGAGATAAAAATGTTACATATATTCATGATATATTATAATAAAATACAACTATTCGTAATAGCAAAATACTATGATATGGTTCAGCTACATGTAAATGCATATACAGTATGGTGACAATGACGTATTTAGATTTTATCAATTATATTCTAGTTGTTACATGTAAATACGACAGAGGGAGTCAGTGCATGGATGTTAGAAATGTAATCAGGTCTGCGTTGGACGTCGAACACGGCCGTGTGTAAAATATATCCGTGGCTCATAACAATAAAATGCGTAGTAAACAAACGACGTTGAATCCTGGGTGTTCGGTAATACAGCGAGTTTGATTCTCCTTATCGTCCAAGCACTGTTAGTTTTTTCCGGCACGGCTCCAATCTCACAACAGCAACGACACCTTGAAGAGCGCAACACGGACACTTTAATACACCTAAAAACCATTCGTTTGTTTTGGAAACTACACAATCGATGATTCTCTCAATAATAAAATTTTAATAACTACGTACCATGATTGCACTGGGACTTCATGGTTTGAAAAATGAAAATTCCTGTTCTTGTTGTTCTCTTGTATTCTCCTTCATATTCTAAAATTATGTGCGCTTCCTCCGGTGCGCTTCTTCCTCATATAGTCATTACAAGCGGCTCTGGATCGTTGTCAAACATTTCATTGTTGACCTCATCCATACCAGCAATGTCGGCATAAAGTTCGCTTTCGCTGTCAGAGTTTCTAGAACTCGACTCGGAAGGTGAAGACGTTTTTAACAAAACAGGTATAACAAATCAACAAGACGTTCTCTATAGTTTGGCTGGTTTATCACGCGTTTGTGTTGAGTAGATGACGTCACAAAGTAGTACCGCTGACTGATTTCGCGGACTCCAAAAACGCAATGGCGGAGTGATTTTATGCCAAATTATACAACATTTAATCGATGTTTATGCACTCAAATCAACCTTAAAGTTGCTTTTACTCTTATATTTGTATAACTTCTAAGCATAAGAAGTGATTAAGCCGCAAAAATCGTTAACGATTTTCGGTCGTACTGCCACTTTAAGGCCCCAGTCACACGATACCGGATTACTCTCGTGCCAGATTTGTTATACGGCGACCGGAACGTGTCGGATTACTTTTCATATCATAGAGTAACATCTTTTGCAGTTTTTCGTTTCCTTGCTTCGTTCTTGAGATATTTCAGTTTGTTTGATGTAAATGTCGCATGTTGCGACGTCACCTCCAAAACGGAGTGATTTTCCCACGATGACACGCACTGGATTGCCACGTTCTCGTTTAACTAGAACGCCTAACCGGTATGAAAAGGAATCCAGCACGAGAGTAATCCGGTATCGTGTAACTGGGGCTTTAATCGCACAATCCAGCCGTTCCAACTTTAAAATTTGCTGTTTCTTTAGATATTCAAGCGGACTCCTGACTACAATCCAGAATTGTTTCGGGGTAATTCCTTCACGAGCACGTCTCTTATAAACTCTCTTCGCTCTCTCTTCGTAGACGCTTGGGAGAAGTTGGTATATTAAACTCTTGCCATAACCAGTACAGAGTACAGCTAGCACATCCTCATTAAACCGGACTTTTTCGATACATTCGCGCCGTTCCTTCTTTAGATATTTTACTTTAAACTTCCGTCTAAACATCGTCTGTGACATCGTTGAATCGCTAGATTCGTTAGACGCTCTGTTAATTATGTAAATCATATTAATTCAGAATTAAATGTACACAAACCAATCAGAATAGAGCTTTTCGGGTTTTTTTTGCTTATGGAATCAGACGAAAAAGACAAAATCCGGCTTTTTACATGCGGCCAGGTAAAGAATTGTATCAGGCCCTCTTTCCCTTTTTCCGCCTGCAAGTTTCCACTTCCCGCAGGAAGGGAAAAGCGAGCCTGACTCCGTCAGGTTATCTTCGGCCCCATGCGATTACCTATACAAATTTCTGACACCCATAGAAAAAGGTCGTAGACATAATGGATACAAGATACGCAATGATATGATGCCTGCTTTATCAGGCAAACAAAAATCTGAACACAAATCAATCAACTTAATTCGGCAACAAAAACGTGTAGTAACTGACGATATTCAGAAATCCGGCGACAAAAATGTCGGTGACTGACGATATCTAAAAAATCCGTACTCAAGTCTCAAACTAGCTACCGTGCGAGTCAGAGCCCTTCTCCGACCTACGCAGGCTTCGGGGGAAAGTGGGCTATGCCAGCAGGCCCGGTAATTCTTTTTGAGCATGCGTGAACGGTTGCCAAGATACTATTTTGAGCCCAGGCTTTAACGCGTTACTTGCTATTTTCCTGCTTGCGCGTGCTCATAAACTAAAACTTGTTTGACCAGTTCAAAACCCGACTAACTCGCCCCAAACTTGGGGCGAAGATCGAGTTTGTTGGCAGAGCCCACTTTCCCCTAAAGCCTGGGTGTGTCGGAAAGGGACTCTGACTTGCAGGGTACAAACTAGCCTGCGTGGCTGGTATTGTGCTCGGGGGCAGGTCTGCTTTCGGGCAGAAGAAATGAACGCCTGTCATAGTCCTATTCAAAGAATCTTAAAGTGGTTCTCTGATGAAAATATTGTTGGTAATGTTTTTGCATAATCCTAAAGAGTAGTATATAGTAATCGTGCAAAGTTTCATTTCAAAATCCGTTGAAGAAAATGTGATATTTAACGTGTGAAGTTTCTGTTTTGGAGCGCCGTCATTAAATTGACCGAGCTTGAGAAGAATGAGTCGAGAAAGCTTATGACGTCACAGACTCAACAAAAACAAAAATCATTGTTGTTGTCAACAAAAGGGTCATTGTTGTTATTGAGTCTATGACGTCATAAGCTTCCTCGACTCATTCTTCTCAAGCTCGGCCACTTTAATGGCGGCGCTCCAAAATACAAACTTCACGCGTAAAATATCACATTTCCTTCAACAAATTTTGAAATGAAACTTTGCACGATTACCAACTACCATAACATCTTTAGAATTACGCAAAAACATTGCCAACAATATTTTCATCAGAGAACCACTTTAATGCACACAAACTGTCAACTCGTCAAGCGTTGCAATAGAGCTCTACCTAGATAGAGGAGCTTTGTGTGATGCGCGGCCTTTAAACGTTTATAAGCTTGAACAGTGAAAATATTCAAAATTAATCGTTAACTTGAATGGGCCTAAAGTTTTGATTGTTTTGTCACTAAATGATTCTCGAGAAAATAATGAAAATATTAAAAGCCTGATTTTGAGTTTAGTTTTATATTTGGAGGAGGCAAGCCGTTACCAGCATGCGGAGGGCTCTCGTTACTAGGTACTGCTTCGTCAGCTGCACGAGCCTGCTATATCTTCGCTGCATCAACAGATTCACACGCGTTGCTTCTATCCACACTGTCACCAAGGATATGAAGGATTTACCACAATGTCTTCTCTAGAAAATGAAATGACAGATTCAGTTTTATAACCAGACACAGTGCTAACGGTCGATGCCTTATTTGGTTAACGTAGCGCAAAATGTGGCGTGAAAAAAGGTAGCGTCAAAAAAAGTCGCTTTAAAAATGTCGCATCAAAAAAATCGTGTCAAAAACATCGCGTCAAAAACGTCCTGTCGAAAACATCGCGTCAAAAGAGTTGCTTAAAAAAAGTCGTTTAAAATGTCCTGTCGAAAACATCGCGTCAAAAAAGTTGCTGCAAAAAAGTCGTTTAAAATGTCCGTTCGAAAACGTCGCGTAAAAATTTCGCGGCAGAAAGATTGTGTCGAAAAATTCCCATCAAAAATGTCGTGTCAAAAACGTCGCGTCTAAAAAGTGGCGTAAAATGTCGCGTTAAAAAAGTCGCGTCAAAAACGTCCGATAAACTTCGCGTTAAACATAAATTAATAAACATAAATTCTCAAAAACGTCACGTTAAAAGTGTTGCGTTAAAGAAGTTGCGTCCAAAATGTCCCTTGCTATCGCTTCTACATGCACGAACGAACGAACTCGCACTAACTCGTCAGGACAACCGCAACAATAAAGTGCTAAAAGCGATGCTGTTTGGTGTCAAAAATGTCGCGTCAAAAAAGTCGCTTTTAAAAAACTACTTACTCTCCTCCACTGCGTCCTAAAATAAACGAAAATAATCTTAGTAAGAAAATTGTGTTCTATGAAACGAAAATTAGGTTTCTTGTATTTGAAACAGATCTTAACGGGATTTGTCTCACTATTTTAAAGTGCCTATAAAATGAAAATTAAGTTTGTCTTATTTCAAAAGAACACTTAAAATGACAAAGTAACAACTTTTACTGTTTTTCGTTTCCTTGCTTTGTCCTTGAGATATTTCAGTTTGTTTTAGATGCAAATTAAACATCCTGACGTCACATGTGCATAACGAGTTATCCAAAAAGGTTATATATATTGGCTATTATCAAACCAAATTAATTTGGAGTAAGAGTCTGGGTGTGTTTCTCCATAGTTAATAGAAAATAGACATGGTTTGGAAACCTGGCAAACTTCAAAGCGGTTAACAATCAAGCTACGATTCATGTTGAAAGGTACAGGAAGGTGCCAAATCCTTTGTTTTAGGTTTATTAATATTTAAACAGTACGGTTGAGTGATTGAACCCAAACGTTGCTATTGGATGATTGCTTCATTATACAGAAAACACAATATGTTCAGTAACCGTGAAAGTGCAAAAATTTCCAGAAACCTGAACAAAAACATAAAACAATGACTTTTGTGAGCTTCCAAACCATGTCTATTTTCTATTAACTATGGTTTCTCTCACAACACCAAACATATCTATTTTCAAGGGAGTATGTTCGATAATATAGAGACTTTAAAAAAAACACGACTACGGCAACGTGTTTGAACAATAGAATTTTATGTCATACAAAGAG
The DNA here is from genome assembly GCA_035771165.1 of Paragorgia papillata. Taxonomy (NCBI): domain Eukaryota; kingdom Metazoa; phylum Cnidaria; class Anthozoa; order Scleralcyonacea; family Coralliidae; genus Paragorgia; species Paragorgia papillata. The sequence continues at coordinate 449,524 of JAWNZC010000046.1, forward strand.
CTTTTGCAAATGACGGTCCCAAGAGTATTTGCATGCCATCGTGGCTCCGTTAACAACGTAGGAAAAGCATTTTGACGTCGTAAAGGCAACGCGGAACCTGAGTCACAACAGAAGCCTTGGAGAAGCTTAACATTACTCTCGCGACTAACATAGATTGAACAAGTATTTTTCTTCAAGAATTTAAGAACAAAACGAGTCCGTGTGATTATGTATCTTGAAATTTGAAAGTATAAATACAGCACCATTTAATACCACTGTTAGACTTTCTACCGTAGCCGTAGTCCGTTGTCTGAATCTTAAAAAGTCCCTAATAGCGACGATAAATAACCTTCTTCGACAGAGGTGACGTCAAAATGTTTAATTTATATATCAAACAAACTGAAATATCTCAACAACGAAGCAAGGAAACAAAAAGCTGCAGAAAATGTTACGCCGTCATTTTAAGTGTTCTTTCAAATAAGACAAACTTAATTTTCGCCTTATATGTATTTTAAGGGGTGTTTATATGGAGGAGAACCAGCCCTCCTAGGAGGTTTAAAACATTGCCAACAATATTTTTTATTGGACAATCACTTAAACAAGAGCAAAGACTCGTTGTCCAATAGTATATATCGATTTATAATACCAGGTGATCACGTTTTATTGATGGAGAAAGACGCTTTACTTACTCTTACGGCTTTCACCGCCTGAACGTTTGCAGTAGCAATACCAGATTAGGACAATAAATATTATGAGAAGGACGATACCACCAATTGCAGCGCCCACAATGACGGCAATGGGACTTTTCTTCTCTTCGCCTGTGGGTGCATCTAAACAATAAATACTTATGAGAAATACACGTAAATAATACAGAATAACTGCAGTGGTTGATCAACATGTTCCACAAAGATTCACAACAGTTAACGTGTTTAATTAAAACAACAAGATTGTCAACGAGCTTTTCACTTGATAAAAACTTTAAAATAATAAAGAATATGAATTTACAGTTCTTTCCTATTTCACCTCGCTTTTGATTTATATATATATATATATATATAATTCATTAATAATTCATGAGGAAAACACAAAGAAAAATCATAAGCGTATCCGATCTATATATGTGATATAGACTCGCTCTAAGTTTCTCGCTGGTTTTTAACAGCTGAGATAAGCTTAATTTTCAAAATTACTACGCCAATGACGTATGAAGTGATTCTTTTTAGAAGTCATTTAAAAACCTTGCAGTACGGGCTTTATCGGCTCTGAAACACTTAGCCTCCTTTGCAGCCCTTCTTTGCGGGCCTCGATATTTTCGTCCCACACTAGGTTTGCTCAAACGAGCAACACATTCCGTTCCGAGAAATTGACCAATCAGAGATAGGCTACTAAAATCGGGGAGGCTGACCTTCACCTTGGCCATGTATCCAGGTAAATAATTATTATCCGCATAGTAAAGCGAAATATTAGCTTTCAAGTAAACTAATTTGGGCAGTCGCTTCAGACGCTATAAAACCGTTAACACCTTTGAGCGTTTGTTTACAATCTTAAATTTCTCTCAACGCTCTTAGGCTTTACACTGACTTTCACGCTTATTTGTTTGCATAGGCAGCAAGAACATAGTCAAAACAGTATTCTTCGTAAATTTCGTTAAGTTCTAGGCTAAACTTTTCAAAATATTAGCTTTCGACTAAACAAATTACACATAACAATACCAGCCCAGGACGGCTTTATTTAGCACGACAATGGTGTAATTTCATTGGTCCATGTACACAAAGGGAACGGAATGTGTTGCTCGTTTGAGCAGACCTTCGTGTGGGACGAAAATATCGAGGCCCGCAAAGAAGGGCTGCGAAGGAGGCTATGAAAACACTCGGCTATCGCCTCGTGTTTTATATCCGATAAAGCTCTCCTGCGCGGTTTTTAAGTGTAGAAGTATTATTTACAGAATGAGTGGCCGTTCTGTATCGGGGTATACAGACACGAGGCGAAGCCGAGTGCCTGTATCCCGATACAGAACGAACACGAATTCTGTAAATGACTTCTAAAACGATCCGATTTGGTAAGTTCATTGGCGTAGTAATTTTTCTAAAAAAACGTTCTCTAAGTCGAGAAAATCAAAGCTAAAGTTTATGTAAATCAAGAGGAATCTGTATCACATATCCAGACACTCATTAAAAATGGATTTTCTTTGTGTTTTCCTCATGAATTATTAATGAGTTTTAGAAATATATATATATATATATATATATATATATCGTTTCATCAAGTCAGCATCGAACTATACTCAGTTCAAAGTGTATAATGCGATATATCGCATGGTTTTCAGGCTGTTAACTACGTTATTTTCTGTTCTGGTATTTTTCTTTGAGATTCAACATTGGAATTATATTAAAACAGTTTAATAGTCACCTTTATATAAGCCTATGTAATTATTGTTTGTTTTTGCTATCAGTTTCTGGCGCTATTAGGACGTGGCACTAGCTTTTCCTCAACCACTGCTATCTATATATTTTAAATAAAATTTGCTTTGGAAATTGGTCAATAATAGAAAAACTACATGTATAAAACAGGAATAATAAAAGATTGATTTTGAAGCAAATAAACCAGCTGTGAACAGAATTGTTATGTCTTGTTACGAATCATCAGACAAGGTAATTTTGTTCATGATTTTTTCTCGCTATAGGCGGGATGAAAACTGCCATACGCATGAACACAAGATAGACTTTGTCTCGCTAATTACTGGGACTATTTTGTCAAAATTCATTGTTTTCTGATATAGCAAGCTTTGCACCAACTTCAAACTTCAGTTTCGAATTGTTTAAGTCAATGGAAATTTTCTCAAACACCCTGCGAGCAGACCCTTATAAATACTCACCGTAAAATAAGGCTCTGCCGAATCGAGTCGAATGTCTGTCGAGCATGCGCGAGAAACACTTAATAGCGAAGCGCATAGATGACGTCAATTCATGTTTGTCCGAGTTTATAATTTATTCTTGCATTTCCAACAAAAGAAAATTGCTCAATAGAAATCCTTCGAGATTCAATTTCGGTTTGTTTGTCTATAAATAGTAGCTTAATCGAGTGACGAGAGCGATTGTACAATTCATTCCAGCGAACTCTATAGATTCACTCTCGTTCCCAGATGTCACGATCTTTTTGGCGACAAATACAGTACAACGGGCTCAGATTTGGCAGTCGGTTTCCCCCTAAATTCAATGCGTGCGACCTAAAAACCGGTTTGACGGAAGAAAACGAGATTGACTAGTCCAGAGGTTTGGGGTGACTTAAAAGATTCGACTTGATTTCGGCAGAGTATTTATAAGGGTCTGCTCGCAGGATGTTTCTCAACCAGCAGTGCACTAACCCAAAAATGTTCGGCACTGAAGAGAAAAACAGATAATTTAGTTTTGGAAATTAAGTGGTCTGGAAACTAATCTATTGCCATGGAGACCATAAGACTTGAATGACGTTGCTCAACTTAGCAGTCTGTACCTCCATACAAAGTATCAAGCGATTTCGTTCAATCAAAGACGTACACGGTTTTGTAATATGTTAAAAGGTTTTGGAAACAATTTGACGTCATTTGCATATCAAAATGCAATTTGCGAAAAATGCAACTGCCGGGCCTTCGGCGGGAATCGAACCCACGACCCTGGGAAACTATAAACCCCTGGGAAACTAAGTCTGTTAGGGCGCTGGACTAGTTCCCAAGGTCGTGGGTTCGATTCCCGCCGAAGGCCGGGTAGTTGCATTTTTCGCAACTGGTCTCGGTCGGGTCTTAGAAATAATCGACACTCGTAATATCACCATCGTAATTTTCTCTTTATATGAGGCAGACGAGTAACTCGCCCTGGCGAGAACTCGGCACTGGCAGCCGGGATCTCGACAAAGCGGGATAAACATTCCCCGGCATAGCGGGATGAATTTTCTATATTCGTTGTTTGTCACTTTGGTTGATACTAATCATCTCAAATATTACAACTTGCCAGGTAACTCACTTCCATATAAACAGACCCTTAATATTCTTCTTTTAAAGAAAACATTGTATATATATATATATATAGTCATCAATAATTCATGAAAAAAACAAATGAATGTTTAATCGGCCGCTCATGTTGTAAATAGTACATATAGATACGAGAGACCGAGCCTTATAGGCATTCACAACGCGAGCCGAAATATATGGCTCTATCCAATTCACACATCTAATTCTTAAGGTTTTTCAACAATCTGTAAGACATAAACTGTGTTTAAGCTGAGAAAATCCATCGGAAAGTTTATGTAAATGAGCTAGGACGAGTTTGTATCCTATTTACAATACCTGCTGGATTAAAAATAGGTACGCAATGCGTACATGTGACTACCGTTGTTAAGCACAGAAAAGCACAGAAAGAGATATAGACTTAAGAAGCAATGCATGAAAATGTGTGAAAAGCACACACACACACACACACACACACACACACACACACACACACACACACACACACACACACACAAATGATAGTTCAGTATTTTAAATCATTTTATACATGTATTGCTAATTTGAACATGGCACATACTATACATACATCTTTACTGGCTGTTTCCAAAACAGCATATATTCGCATCATAAACATGCCCCCAAGTTTTACATGAAGTGAACTTGTAAAATTCAGATTTTTGTATGACGCCCGGATAGCTTATCTGGTGGATAAATCCTAGCTAGAGAACCACTCTAGTGGTGCTTTGAACAAACCAATTTAACTTTTATCCACTGAACAACACTATCAGGTACATAACTATTCAGTGGATAAAATTTTATATTAGATTGTTCAAAGCATGATTAGTGCTGTTCTTTAGCTAGAACTTATCAACTAGATAAGGTATCTCATCTTTGTACAACTCACCCCAGATAATATACATGTAGATTATTTTTGTGGAAACACCATGTAAAATATTTATAGCATTTCAGCGTGTTGACTCAGGCCGAAAGCTTACCAAATAAATATTCTTCATGGTGTTTCCACAAAAATAATCAATATTACATTATTGCCATGAAAACTTTCAAAGAATTAATCACCCCAGATAAATATCAACATTATGTTCCAAAACAACATTTTACCTGCCATAAATATGCTGTCAGTGGCATTCAAGTGTAATGCACATCACTAACATTTTGTGATTCTGCTATTATTTTAAATAAGACAGTACGATAATACTCAGTATTGTAGTTTCAACAGATATATTTCTTCATTTCAAGGCTTTCAACATATTCAAGGCTTTAAGTTTCCCAACACTTCACAATAGCTTTTCAACAATTTATCAAAATATACAATTGGTGGCACTTAGACACCAGATTATAGAATATTTTAGTACTTTCACAAGAGTCAGACTTCTGGTGTATCTACTATTCTGTGGTCAGACCGCCGTTGCAGCTCTGGTGTGCTCAAACTTTGGTTTCTTAATTTCATTATACAAGATATTGAACAACACCTAAAACAAGTAAACAAAGCACCAAGTCAAGGTTTTGTAAAACAGCCAATATATTTTGTCCGCATAAATTTCTTATATACATGTATATAGTGTAAATACAGGGCACTGTGATATATACTTCTCAAACTCATTAATAATTCATAAACCAAACACACAGGAAAATCATTAGCGAGACAAAGCTTTGATATGTGATCAAACACTTCCAAGATAGATCATAGTTAATTAAAATAGACATGGTTTGGAAACCTGGCAAACTTCAAAGCGGTTAACAATGAAGCTACGATTCATGTTGAAAGGTACATGAAGGTGCCAAATCCTTTGTTTTAGGTTTATTAATATTTAAACAGTACAGTTGAGTGATTGAACCCAAACATTGCTATTGGATGATTGCTTCATTATACAGAAAACACAATATGTTCAGTAGCCGTGAAAGTGCAAAAATTTCCAAACCTGAACAAAAACAAAAAACAATGACTTTTGTTGAGCTTCCAAACCATGTATATTTTCTATTAACTACGGATAGATTAAGCCAACTTTGACCTCAAACTTATCTTAAAATACTAATTCATTTGACAACTGATTCATTTCCTGATTTGTTAGATCTTGAAACACTCAAAAGTTGTGTTTGATCTAATATCAAAACACCTATAGCTCAAAGTTGGTTAAAACACATTTCTCATTCTTAATAGTGTATGATATATACATGTACATGCAGTATAAACATGCGTGATGAGTCACTGACCAGTGAGCACAACACACAATTCAACCAAAATTAAACTTAAATTCATAAAGCGATTTTATCATTAATATTGACAATTTCTTCGATAAAAGAAGAGCTTTAAAACAGGACACAGTTGAAGGCCCCTACTTCTAGCGAACTTTATAAGCTGAATATTTCTGGCTTTGAGATCCGATCAAGTATTTATAGATTTTGTATATAGTATATAGTATATAAGATAAACAACGTCACAGTTTTGAAACTATTTCTTACCTTGTATAAACTGATCAATGACAGAAACCGCTCCAAGAAGAAAAGATTTGCAAAGTAATATATTAACACTTTTCAAAAATCAAACTGTGATTCACTTTAGTTTATTCCCCACGAGGCCACGAAAACAACTCGAGTACTTCCCGAATACCTGGCGATCAATGGCCATCTTCTCGACTATATAGCGATCGTGTCGAATATCTGGCGATGACTGCGCGAGTATGACGTAAATGAGGTCCAAGACAAGCACTCAATCAAGCAAGATCACGCCGGCATAGTGGCTCCCGCTGACAGGTCAGCGGTAGTCACAAAAATTTCTTTTGCATTTTATTAAATGCAATATGAGCGGCCGAACTGTATGGCATTTACCACAACTCGCCTTATAAATCCTATATAGTATATGGCTTAAAATACAAATGCATCTTAGATTACATGGAGACTTTCAACCGGTTAGGAGGGCTGAGTTTTTATTGCGATTGCATGAGCGATTTCAACCTGGGCTGAAACCAAAATTTTAATCAATAACTCGTAGGAATTCGAAGAATCTTTGTTTTGCAGCTGCGTAATGACACCGTTCATACGCTTAGTTCAACCCAGGCTGAAAATGTTGAGCGATTACATGGACGATTTCAGCTCAGTTGACTGGTCTGAAAATCCCATCCCGGGTAACGCGAACCGGGCTGAAATTTCAACCCAGGCTAAACTTTCACCCCGCGGGTTGAATTTCTCCATGTAATCGGGTTGAAATTTCAGCCCGGGCTGAAAATCTCCATATAATCGGCCCCTAACTAACCATGTTCACCAATTATTTTGGAGATTCAAGCCATTTCGAAGGAAACATTTACGCAAACCAGGAGGATGTTCTATCGAATACATACAGCATACTAATTAACATCCAGGTTTGCCTTTTCGTGAATTATTGATATTTTAGGTATAAACACATTCCCTTACCTGTAGCTGTAGGTGTAACATGCCCTGTAGAACTAGTCTTAGACGAGCTACCTGTAGACGAAGTGGGGATAGTTGTAGACGGGGTAGTTGTAGACGCGGTTGTCGTTGACTCTGTTGCTTTTGCCGTCACATTGAGAACTAGTTCTGCCTCTTTGCTACCAAAATTATTCTTGGCAACACAGCGATATGTTCCAACATCATTGATATTTACATTGTTAATTATCAATATTCCCTCAAACGTTTGGTTTTTCATAAAAGTAATGTTGTAATTTGGTTTGGGATTACCATCAGCCAGGCATGTTAATTTGACGTTGTCACCAACTTGAGCAGTATCGTTGGTCACGTTGCGGGTAAAGTTGATGAAAGTTGGCCCATCTTAAAAAAACAATGAACGACATGTAACCTTAAAGTGCTTATATGAAAAGAAAATTAAGTTTGTCTTATTTGAAAGAACACTTAAAATGACAAAGTAACGCCTTTTGTAGTTTTTCGTTTCCTTGCTTTGTTCTTCAGATATTTCAGGTTGTTTGACAATTGACGTCACATGTGCATAATGAGTTATGAGAGAAGGTTATACATCTTTGCTATTATCAAACCAAATTAATTGGAAGGAAGCATGTGCGTGTGTTTCTTACACAATATTTAACATGTGATTATATTTAATAATAATACTACTTATATAACTGAACACAAATACTTACGAAGAACAGTAACGTTGACTCGTCGTTCATCAGTTAAAGTTCCACTTCGCACTCGACAAGTGTACGTCCCTATATTGTTCTTACTGGCGTTTTTTATATCCAGTAGCGCACTGAGATTTCCCTTTGTTATAGGTATTGGATTGTTATCTTTAAGCCAATATGCAGTAGGAGGAGGACTACGAAGAGGACTACCACCCACTCCATAACAAACACATGAAACGTTTTCACCTTCTGTGACATTCACAGGAGTAGTACAGTTGATTGTAGCATTTGATTTATCTAGAAAGAGGGGGGAAGAAAACACTGAATAATCAACAATGGGGTGAGCACGGGTGACGTGTGCCGTAAGCGCGCTGCTTCTCACCAATAGTTACCCAGTTGGACGGGGTTAGTACTTGGATGGGTGACCGTCTGGTGAGTAGAGGGAACCCGGAAGCCCGGTGAAAATCCCTCGAAGCACAGGAGATCTCCTTTGCTTCGAGGGGTTTTCGCCGGGTTCTCCTCCCTCCGCAAAACCAACCCCTATAGCAACCTCGTTCCCAGGGCCTTTTTGAAATTAGGAGGGCGGGAAAAGACCCTGGTTGGTTGCTTTTCTTAAACATTGCTCACGAAACGTAATTATGCATAGTTTTGTGCCAGTTATAATCAAATAGCTTCAACGGAACCGCCAACGGCACCAGTGAGACCGCCCATTACAATGAACTTCTTCCACGGGACTGTCATTACTCCGAATGATTTTGCATACTAAATTAAATTGTTAATTTATTACACCCAGTATTTCTGGGTACTGTGACCAGCCGATGCCAGGGCCATTTCCCGCACTTTCAATTTCAAAAAGGCCCTGGGAACGAGGTTGCACCTATGGGTCTATGGCAGCTGCCGGGAGCGCCTTTAAAATGCCTTCGACTCGGCCATGTTAAAATTTCAATATGTAAATTGCTCTTGAAAAGCCCCATGTGGGAAGAAGTAATTAAAATATGTATGTATAGCAATGAGCAAATGCAAATATATTGTTTTTATTTATTTAAAATTATTTAATCAGTATATGTTTACCCCAAAAGCAACTTGTTTATCTAAGGGGTTCATATACAATACAATTTTACAAGAAACACGCACACACATAACAAAATTACAAACAAAAATAAAATATTGGCTAAACGTTAGTTAGGGAGAATCGATCAGTACTCATTATAAATTGTTGAACAATGCTAAACAGACTACAATTGTCTTCATAACTTAAAACTTCAGAGCCATTTAATATATAATTAAGTTTTTCATTATCGCCACTTGCTAACCATGTCTGACCACATATTTGTGCAGCAGAGGTAAGAAAAACCACACGTTGAGCAGCAAAACGGGGACACGATAAAAAGTAATGCTTTACAATTTCCTTATCGATTCCACAGATACATAAAGGTGAATTGCAACAATTAATTTTATACAGATAATCATTGAGAGCGCAAAAACCTAGTCGTAGTCTGGTGTGTAAAACCGAAGCTCTTCTAGTCAGAGAAAAATCAAATAGCTTATTATAACTTAACGGAAAAAATAACTTACGCACTTTTACTTGCAAATTTACTTTACTTTTAAAATGCAAATATTTCTACTATATTGACAAGAATATTAAATTACACTGCTTTGTTTCATTCTACAAATTTGACCGCTTTGAACTGGTAATGAACTATAAAACAAAGCAATTGTCATGAACTGTATCTTGAAAGGAATGTTAAACTGAGTATATATATATATTTTAATTCAAAAGGCTTTAAAATTGTATACGAAAAAGAACTCAGACCCAAGCAATAAACGTCAGAAAATCAGCAGAAATTTATAGTGACATAAAGCTAAGATGGAATTGAAGATTGCAAGAAAGGTTTTGCAAACATTCGGCAACCTAACTCCTCAGAAAATTATTTTACCGTGACTCGCAGAAATGAACGAAACCATTGACTTTTTAAAAACTAGCAGGACGCTCGATTGTAATCAATGAGCTACTTACTGGTCGAGTGTCATATGACGCAGTCTCGGCAAAAAGTCTGGGATATTTATATTGTTTTTCTATAACCTAGGTCCATTGTGATAAAACTAAAAATTTTGTACATCATAGTTCATCAACGGTAATAAATCAACTTCAGAATGGTATTCCCAAGACACTAACTTGATAGCCTGGGTACTAGCTACCCATAATTCCTTGCACAATTGTTGATATTGATTCAAGACATTCTCGTACCCAGACCCCCCCCCCCCCCCCGCGAAGGCTCTGGGAAACCCTGGATCTCTGCGTCGGATTTCCGACGCAGTGACGTCGGCGCATTCCAAACTCGTGCCCAGACTCGTGGTATAAACGGCTTGTCACTTCCCCTCGTTTCAACAAATCTCGTGTATAAATCTCGTGTAAATCGTATCGTATCCATCGTGAATCGCAAGGTAAACGAAGCTATGCGTTAGAAAGAACGGGACAATCTCGTTTAGTGTTAAAGAGAGAACAGAAAGATGCCATAACAGCCATCGTTCGCGCAGTCGAAGACATCACAGCTGTATTGCCACGCGGGTTTGGCAAATTCATTATTTATCAACTTCGTCCCCTGGTGTTTGACTAGTCTACAATCTAAAACGAGGAACATCAGCCCACTCTGCTGGGAAGAAAGTGCGGTCAACTCACTTTTAAACGTACTCATCGAAGACCAGCTGGTGAAACGAAAGAATATGGGATTGAAAGCTGTTGTTTTGAGAGACGATCGCAACATGAGAAATATTAGTTAGTATTATATTTTCGAATTCAAATGTGGTGTGTTGCTGTTATTTGATTTGTCAAATTATATCAAACGTACGTTTATGGCAAACATAGTATAAATTGTGAAATTCTTATTTTGTTGAATTTGTTTGAATTATTTTCATTGTTTCCTAAAGCCAGTGCTGTGAGTAACTTCGTTACAAGTAGCTAGTTACAGTAACTAGTTACATTTTTAAGTAACTGTAACTGAAACTAGTTACTTTTTCTGAAGAAGTAACTGTAACTATAACTATAGTTACTTTTTGAAGAAGTAACAATAACTAGTTACTTTTTTAAAGAACTGTAACTACAATCAGTGACAAAAGTGTTGGGACACTTCAACTTAAGGTGGTCTTACACCCAGAAAATATTTTTCTCTACATTTAAGTATAAGACAAAATAAAGTTCATATTATTGTAGCATTTTAAAGGGTAACCCTGAAAACACTCTATTCTACTCTTGTGTTGCCATGGTAACCAAGATAATTGCCCCCTATGGTGAAAAAGAGCCCTTAAATTCAGACCTGATAACACATGAAGGAGTGCTCTGGTAAATGTTTTTAATGGTTTATTTTATCAATAAATACACATTCTAGAAGCTAAACCTAAAAAAATGGAACAATTATTAGTGTTTTCAAAAATTTTGGAGATTCTTCAAAAAAATAGCAATTTTTAAAAATTAAGCGAGCGTACAGTGTACTATAAAGGAAAAAGCTTTACAATACTTCTCAGTTTTATAGGTTTAGTTCCTAGATACTTGTTGTATCTTCCAATATTGAAAAGTTCATAACAGTTGGTTCAAAAGCGATGGAGATATGCTGTCTGAAATATACACTTTTTGATGAATTTTACGATTTGGGAAAAATTGCTTTAAAGTTAAGATAAAATGTTATGTTGACGTTCCTTCGACAAGTCTTACAGCAGCGGCAAAATGGATTGAAATGGCATTTAGAACAAGAAAGGACTGAAAGGGAATAGCATTCCCGCGCGAGTGTTATCCCGAGGGACTGGAAGCGCCTTATTAAGCGAGAGACGTTGTAATGGCGCCAAGACGTAGTTCTACGTCAAGGTGTCAGTCCGTCGAAATAAGGTTCCATTTTAATGTTGCGGCTGACTTAAGGGACATCATGTAATGCACCTATCAATGTTAGGCCGGCGGGGGGGGGGGGGGGGGGGGGGGGGGGGGAGGCAGGGCAGGGGGGCGGGATTTGATACAAAGGTAAATCCCGCGAGTAAGGAATTTGACGATCAGCACAGTCCCGGGGGCTAAAATATTTGACGTACAATTGCGGCCGCAATAGAAAGGACTGCTTCCGAATTCGATCACTTCCGCTAGAGCCTGTGTTCTTTTTGGACTCCGTAACGCCATGAACACGCTTCGGATCGTGTGGCTCTTGAATATTTTATATTTGAAAGTAAGTCATTTACATATCCTTTATACTTGTTATTCTTTGATTGTTTAAGATCTTATAGACGTTTTGCATAAAGCTGAAACAACGATTATTAAACTGTCTAAAATGAAGTTCTGATTTATAGATTTAATTCAAATTCTGATCCGTTGAATCTGTTCAAATCAATTATGTTTATATACAAGTGATTAAAATTTGTTTCAATGTATTATTGTATTTGAGTATTTGCTCAGTGTGATGTCCCGCGGGTACAATATTTGACATACAATGATGTTCCTGGGGTAGGGAATTTGACACAAAATTCTGTTTCGATGTCAAATCCCGCCCTCCTGCCCTGCCTCCCCCCCCCCCCCCCCCCCCCCCCCCCGCCGCCGGCCTAACATCTGCCAATGACTTTTCAAAGAACCGAGAAGTCGAACAACGCGGTATTTTGTCGTTGTTGTTTAATATCTGGTGGAGGTCGCATCAAGGAACCGACGGAGACCCGAATTTTAGCCTAGCTAGGCCAAAACATTTAAAAAAAAATTTAGACTGGCATATTATTGAGATATGTTAGTAAGTCTCTCGCCTAGGATATGTTTGGCTTTTTGGTTTTGACCCCGAATTAGACTTAAGGTTAAGTTCCCTAAGTTTAAAGAATTGGGGAAGGAAGGTCCATGTCGAATTTTCAAAAAGTATATCCAGAATGCAATTCGAGGGTAGTTTTCAGGACGGTGATGGGCTCTATGTTATTAGAGTTTATATCCGTTAAATAAAACGCAAGTAGCGGAATTTTTTTATTTAGACCATTGATTTTCTTCCTTTCTAACGTTGATGAAATATTAACAGTTTAACTGAATATTAACACAGTGTACCGCTCCCCCCTGATAAATATATTGATCTTGGTTGTCAATTTCATAACAGTTCATCTCACTGGTGTAAACAATTCCCGTTGCTTCAAATATCTCGTTGTATGAAGAACTATCCGACCCAAATCTTATATCAAAATAAACCGCGAAATGTTGAGAATATTCTTGTTACGAGATGATATCGTACTGAACGTTTCGTAGCCAAAAAGTAATCAAAAATGTAACCTGTTTAACTGCCACATTGCTTCTTGTCATAACGAGACAAGAGCATGAGAAATATTAATGATTACCAGTTTTTAACATGTATTTTGTGTTTTTGAGAAAGCGAGTCCAGAGATTTTCATGTGGTTATGGAATTTCTAAGAATTGTCAATGTAGTGACCTTGATATCTCAGCAGTGCCTTAGTTGTAAACCTGACAAGCGAACAAGCGAATAAGCATACTCACGTCACAGATAAATGTCGACCTCATGTAGATAAATTCAACGGAATATGTACGTTTTCTAGTGTTTTTAAATTTTAAAGACCCAATCCACCTTGAAATGCAAATTTCGTCGAAAAGTTGTGTTTTTGAGATTTTGACACTTTGAAGGGTAAATACGAAAAATCAAAATTTGCAATGTAAAAAGGAACATATAGAGAATTGATTTAGCAGATATTTGAAAAAGTGAAAAAAATAAATTTTTGGGTGTAAGACCCCCTTAAAAAGCAACATTTTCCGTTTTATGTTCCCACGGCCCCCCTGTTCAATGTTGGTGACTATTTAAGTGCTCATTTTCACGTTCACAGCGTCCCTTATTTCCTAGTCAACATTGTAAAGGGAGGGGGAGGGAGGGATAAACTTGTCTTCAATGAACGTCTATAAACGTTTAGAATTTCCGACTTTTTAACCGAATATCATTTCTTCAATATTGGTTTCTTGTGATTAAATTAAGCATCACGCATATTATACAGTACTTGTTACAAGAATAAAATACTTGCTACCTATAATAACTTTATCGCTAACACGCGCAGAATGCAATGAAAGTGTTCGCAGCTGATTAACATAAACATGCTTAAATTCCTGCTTGACGCGACGCCGTTAATTGAAGTAAATTATTTCTTTCAGGAAGATGATCAGAGAGGAGGTTAGCGGCGGCGTTAGCAAAAGAAAGCGACGAAATTGACGCAGACCAAGCGGATAGCGATAACGGCAAACGCGTGAGCTTCGTTGGAAAGAGAAAGTTCCCGCCGAGAAATCTGAGAGAAAGAAGCACGAGAGGGCGGGGATGTTTTCATTGTGAATCGAGTGAACATTTCAAGAAAGATTGCCCGTACAAAAATCTGTGTCAACGTTGCAGACAAAAGGGACATAGAGCACCTTTATGCAACGCTCCATGTCCTCGTCAATCGCCGTCTTTAAACTTCAAAGCGGCTGGGATCGACAAGCCCTAAAATTAAACTCGTTCTCAGCGGCAGAAAAGCAATTTATAACATTAACCGGAAGTGTTCGTCAGTTTCAAACCACAACGTTTACGCACGAGTTTATTTGTGATTCAGGAGCAGAGGTTTCACTTCTTCCCACAGTGGTGGCAGAAACTCATGGCATGGAAATGCGCCCAACGCAGAAACGGGTGGAAATGACCAATGGACAGACACGAAGTGTCAAGGAGTCTTTCAAGTTACAGTTAAGGTAGGAACAAACATTTGTTTATTGAATTTCTTTGTTATTAATGGCGTTCAAAACGGAATTCTCGGTCTAGATACGTTGGGGAAATTGAGAGTAACGCTGAATACACGGGGAAAATACGCCACGATAAGCGAGACCCAGTTACCTTCACAATCAGAGTCATCAACCCACAAAATTTCGCCAAAGTGTTATCATATACGGGTTAACCGTGTCAAACACGTGAATGGTTTATTTCGGGTAAACTAGAGGACAAAGACACGAACATTACAACAGACGCATATATAGAAGGTATTGAACGTCTCCATCAGAGAACTGATAAACCGATCAGGGTCTTTAGAGAGCAAACTGCAGTAACTATTCAAGAACTTCCTGACGTGTGGATTACCGACCACTGAACAAAATAACTGAGAATGATCCATTTCATACTGGTAATTTGCAAGAGGTCTTGGATAATCTCTCAGATGATAGACCAAAGACAACATTTCGATCACCAACGGGGTTTTGGGAATGGACAAGAATGCCCTATGGCCTAAAGGGAAGTCCAGCAACCTTCCCTCGGTTGATGCAAAGAGTCCTGGCCACATCCCACCAAATCGGTTAGCATTATACATGGATGACATTTGCATCCTTAGCAAAACCTTTGATGAACACCTGGTTACCCTCCAGGAAGTGACTGATGCACTACAACGCCATGACCTGCGAATCGAAGCCAACAAATGTGCTCTAGCAACGCAGGAGGTAACATTTCTGGGACATAGAGTCAACAACAGGGGTGTGAAACGAGAGGAACAGAAAGTGAAAGCAATTCGCGCCTGACCAGCTCCGAAATGCCTCAAGGAAGTGCAAGTGTTTCTGGGTGCTGTTGGATGGTATCGGAAGTTTGTCAAGGATTTTAGCACTATTGCCCGACTGACAGACTTTGACAAGACTGTTGGAAAAAGAGGTCAGCTAGGTTCACATGGGGTACCGCAGAAGAAGAGGTATTCAACACCTTACGAAACGTATTAACGAGGGCTTCAGTACTGGCTCGCCCTGATCCAAGTCGACCGTTTATCGTTACTACTGATGCTAGTAAAGTTGGTCTGGGTGGAGAGCTGTCCCAAGAAGATTCACAAGGACATGTACATCCTGTCGCATACTTCAGTAGAGCACAGGATAGAGAAGTAATGGCCATGCAAGACACCCTCAAGCAGTTTCGGTATTACTTGTTAGGAGTCAAAATCTTGTTGAAAACAGACCATAAACCACTTCTACAGATACTAGAGGAGAAAGATCCATTTGGTCGACGAGCAGCAATGATGAGGGAAATAGCAGAGTTCGAACCACGCATGGCAGACGCTTTAAGTCGAATCGGATGGAACAATAGTTTAACGGAAGAGGATGGGAACCTGCGGACAGTGGCCACTGTTAGTGCTTCTCAGGAGAAAAGTGGGAAAGCATACAAGGATTTGTTGGTGACATCAAAGATTTACAAGCTCAGCAAGAGATAGACGCAGCTCTAAAGCCACATATCTCTACACATAGAAACGAACTTGGGCAACCTCGTACCCAGGGTTTTATCTCCGCTCCCTCGCCCCCGCCCACCGCTGCGAAAAGACCCTGGTCCAGGCTGGTCACGTGTCGTCTATCAAAATTTTCGACTGTGGGAGGGTCCCCTGCGTATCAATTCTTACCTCGCTGGAATAGTCGAAGAAATACATGTGATACGTATCTTGTCTTGCTTTCTGGTATTAGATTTTGAAATGAATGGTTAAACCGGTGACACGATTTTAAAATTGAAACAAGTTGTTTTGACAGCTATTGTTTTTAGTTTATAATAAATCGCTGTGTTTATTTAAGTTTACAATGAAGAAAGTTTTTGATGTTGAGTTCCCATTCGTTTTATAATCGTCAGCCTGGATACTTAAATTATACAATATATAGTCGATTAATCGATATCTTATTATCATTTTTCTATTTATATAAACTCCAGTTACTCCGCAAATTTGATCCATCGTCGCTTGATCATGAAATATGAATACGCCACTACGAAAAGTGTTGCCACTCCTCCATTTGGCAAAGTATATTAAATAGTAATCAACGACAAATACACAAAAATAAACAGTACTAAAATAGTAAAATATTTGAAACCAAGATCATTCTATAATGCTATAGTAAGACACTAGACTCATTTAATAAGGCAAAGGTGAAATGTTGATGTACCTTTGTTGTCATCTGTCTGCATTTCTGAATGCGCTGTGTTGTTTACTTAACGAAATAGTACTTTCAGTAGACTTCAAGAAAGGCTAAGCGGCATGTCTTATCGATTTTTCTGCTTCTTGCTGTCACAAACTTCTTGTCCGTTAAAGAAACCCCCGTTCAAGTTAACTTGTTACGTATCTTTTAGTTTTGATCTAATACCCGTCGCTTTTCGGACTGTTAATAATAACACGTCGGATCTTATTAAATTATAGTCCCTCGCCAATTGTTTAAAATATAATAGGTACGGATATCGACTAACCTTTTTAAAATGAACTTGAAAATTGGCATTTTATATCAGATATATTTATCACTTATCATGTTCGTGGATGACTGCATGACCATAATTTTGTCCGCATGAGAACTGGTCAAAACAACGCAGCACAGTAAACCTCACAGTGGGTAATGAAATGGAAGACTGTTTCAAACTCTCAATATAAACAATAAAATACGTATGTGTTTCACCTGTACGTTGTTGAATACCACACGCGAAAGCTGCCGTTATATTTAAGTGAATACGTCCAGTTAAAAGTCTCGCGATTCGAATGCTTAAAACGAATATTCTCCCATCAATAACACATGTCGCCAGCGCTAAAAAGCCAGCAAAATATTGATCTTTGAGACTTTGGCATTCTTATTAAATTATATCTCGTTTCGGATTGTTTCTCCAAGCCGTTCGGTTGTGCACCTTTCGTGAGTCGTGACATTTCATCTGGCCAGATGCGTTTTGTATAAACACTACTCCGGTCCGTAAGTCGAGAAAGTTTTTTGTACCACCCTACTCACACTAAGTTTATTTTGTACTGCCCATGCTATTTTGGGCAGCACGTGACCAGCCTGGACCAGGGTCTTTTCGCAGCGGTGGGCGGGGGCGAGGGAGCGGAAATAAAACCCTGGGTACGAGGTTGGAACTTGGGTTGCTTACAAGAGAGAACCAGAAGCAAGTGTTGGTCCCTGCATCATTTGTCCCAACCTTATTATCCTTATCCCACGATGAAACAGCACACCAAGGACCACCCAAGATGCTCGCACGAATCGAACCCCATTACTGGTGGCCAAAAATGAAAGCAGTAGTAGAGACCTACGCCAAAACCTGCAGACGTTGTGCAGCAACCCTTGCACAAGGTCACCGAAATGCTCCATTACACCAATGCCCAAATGAAACGAAAACATTTGCATTGATAGAAGTCGACTCGAAAGGACCATTACCGAGGACAAGAGAGGGATTCGACAACATCGTGGTTATAACTGACCCATCTACAAAGTATTCGGAGATGGGGCAAACCAGCGAGGCAGTTTGCAGAACACTCAGAGGTTGGATATCGAGATGCGGCCTACCAAACAAAGTACATTCCAATAATGGACCTTGATACATAAATGCAACCTTCGAGCAGTTTTATACAACCCAGAACATTGAGCACACCTTTAGTCACCCGTATACAGACCACAAGGAAATGCTGGAGTGGAGCGGATTAATCGTACCATGGGGGAAGCGCTGGCCAAGCTAGTAGATAAACACCCAAAGCAATGGTCTGAACGACTGCCAGATGTCCAATTGGCGTACAATACAGCAACACATACAAGCACTGGTGCAGCACCTTATGAACTGGTTTTCAAAGAACATCCACGACCTAAGTTCGAAATGGTACGGAAAGGATGTCACCATAAACTGTTCGGGAAAGGACAGAGCAATTACGAGAAAAGGCCAGCGAGTTGTTGCGACAAGCCCAAGAATATGATGCCAAGTTTGCCAAGAAACGCATGGAGCGGATCAACCGGAAAAGCTCGTTCAAACCATTACGCGAAGGGCAGCAGGTTTGGAAACGAAATCTACGGGCAAAAACCTTTCCGGATCGTTGGATGGGGCCGTACGTGATCCTAAGGTCCACGTCGAAAACCCAAACAGCTGATGTGGTCAGAAGAATTGGTGGAACGAAAGAGGAAATCGTGCATTACAACTACCTTAAACCATATAACGTACGAGTGTACGACCCAAAGAGAAATCGAAGCCCAGGAAGATACCGCAAAAGAAAAACATGGACGAATTACCGCTAGGAACCAGTGAGGACAGTGACTGTGAAACACGAGTGGTTGGAAACCAACGAAGATATCCAGAAAGGATCCGAAGACCCCCGAGCAGATTATCTTGTAAATAGGGAGGGAGTGTTGTGAGCGTGACATGATTGACATTAGACAAAGGGGGAGGGGCGAGACAATGAGGGGAGACATACAACATGTGTGATGTATCTGGCGTTGAGTTATATGTTAAATAAAAGGACCGATTACACTAGCAATGCTATTATAATCTTAATACGTTTCCTGAACACCCTCAACATCAATTAAATATACTACACTATGCAAATACATCCTCTATGATATAATATTTCGTTTGTATTTTGACACTTTTTCTTACGGGGTCTCTACGTAATTTCTCATCAAAAATCTTAAGTTCTTCTCACGACTTCTCGATGTCTTCACTTAGCCGATCAGTAAACTTTTTAAAAGAAAGAATCAAACGGTGTTAAGTTGTAGATCTAGTAAATTATTTAAACACCAGTTTAACTGATTGATATAGGTACGTCAAGATTGAGTAACAACACCGCTAAGATGCATAAATATAAGCCCATAAATAGCGACGTCATGGGTGAATCAGGAGATCCACCAGATCCACCGGTTCTATAACCCCTCTTCTGTATACTACACAAGTTTAAAATATTCAGATCCATGCACTACATGTATACGTACAACTCATCATATCACTTTAACTACATCTCATATGCAAACGCTACCACTTGTAGGAAGCATATGACTATGAATTTGCAAACCTTAGCTCTTCATCTGAGCTTCAGTGGTTCAATGGTTAGAGCGTCTAACCGGTCATTAGAAGGTTTCAGGTTCGAACCCTGTCTGTAAAGTACCACATGCACTACATGTATGCGTACAACTTATCATAGCGCTTCATGTAACAGACGGCGTTCGCTGGACCTTCGTCAAAGCTCAGTTACTCAGAAAATGTTTCTGAGCCCCAGACAGGGTTCGAACCTGCAACATTCTAATGACCGGTTAGGCGCTCTAACCATTGAGCCTCACAAATGTGGCCATTGATAGTCAAAATATCTCCTCAGACAAACGTTTTCTCTCTGCAACAACTCACCTACTCACTTAACTTTTAATACTATAAATGCCAATAGTCTGTACACAAACATATCAAATAATTAAGGCATTAATGTCTGCATTGATATGCTTAAGGTACACAAAACAGTTGACATCAATACAGACCACATTACCAATTAATACATTTCTACTTATACGTACATCCAACAATTTACAATTACCTCTACATGATCCCACAAAGACAATGATTATGACTATCCCCTCAACTCCTACACCATACACGCACGCTTCTCACTGTGACCTTGTGACGAATGACCCTACTAAATAAACCCTACTTTAACGGACACTCTCCTTACGTATACCCGAAGACTGACAAAGGAGCGTGTTTTTTCGTTTCTCCTACTAAACTGCTACGAGAGATCTACACACTTCTACCTTCCTACTCTACTCCAATATTTTTAAATGCGTTGGACTACCTAAAACACACAACAAGTTTGGTAAGCACTCACTTTAATTCTCGTCTAATTTATTGTGTTGATAGCGATTATTATTTCTCTTCCAACAATTAACTTATTATTAACTTATTACTAACATCAAATCCCAGCTGATGAGACCACCATAGAAGATCGAAACGCGTCCAGGGTTGTCCCAAGATCCTGATTGCACTATACTATACGTTACACATCTTTTATTCTTCTTTCTTTCTTTCTTCTGTTGTTTTTTACATGGTTCTTTAACCAATATATATACACTGCATGTCCAACAGCGTGGTCCGTATCGCCTTTTCATACGCAACATAGCCGGAGGCTAATTGCGCTTTTTATTCAAATTCCCTCGGATAAAATCTCTTGTCCAAATTTATAAATAAAAATTCAGATCGGTTTATGTTCTTTATCTCAGAATATGATTTATATATATATATATATATATTCTGAGATAAAGAACATGCAGCAATCTTACGAACTCTTCGACCCAAATTGATCTGTCAATCAGAAGTGTCATAGATTTATTGATGTGAAACTTACACATGCATAATTTAGCAAGCAATTGTTCAATGACAAGGACTATAACCTTCTATAATCGTTAATTTACACTGAGGGTTAGTATTGATATGATCTTTCAAAATTTATCTTAAAATGTAAGTACTTATCAGATCTGTGCACTGTGTATTGCATTTGAAAAAATTGTACATCCACATTTTGAAAGATTTTACTAGGCTGCATTGCTTGCCAATGGTCGCACTTAGCTGGAGAAATACTTGCATTTGGGCAGTTTGCATCAAGGTGTGTTTCAGTATTACGAAATGTTCTAATGATCTTCACTCTTATTATGCAGCAAGTGCTGCATTTCCTTGGATGGGGCTGCATCGTCATTTGCCTAATGATGCTTTGGCGTTTTATTGCCCTCACATTTACTGGGCTCAATCATCAGTTTGCACTATGGAAATTAATTAGATAATTTAATTACGAATTTTTAATAAACGCGGCTTTGGTCCAGGAAGACCATAGCCATATTTATTCCATATTGTGTGTGTAAACTTCGTTTACTATTGCCCAGTAAACAGAGCTCAGGTAATGCAGTGCACATATTAATAGTCAAAGACACGATGGAAAGGCATAAAGGGAATATTTGGGCACCGATATAATTTTTATGTTTTCCATCCGTTGGTCTGTATTGTAAAGATTAATATAAATAATGTAATAACTTGTTATCAGACCAACATAACGTAACAGGTGGTCTGTCTTGCATAGGATAGGGTTAGAATTACAGCGACCCCCTAATTATATATATATATATATATTTCTAAAACTCATTAATAATTCATGAGGAAAACACAAAGAAAATCCATTTTCAATGAGTGTCTGTATATGTGATACAGATTCCTCTTGATTTACATAAACTTTACCTTTGATTTTCTCGACTTAGACAACGTTTTTTTAGAAAAATTACTACGCCAACGAACTTACCAACCAAATCGGATCGTTTTAGAAGTCATTTACAGAATTCGTGTTCGTTCTGTATCGGGACACACACACACACACATACACACACACACACACACACACACCTAATTTCTGTTTTTTGTTGTATTATGACACACAGATCAGAAAACATGCCAGAAAATTAGTTAGCAAGGTTCATTTGTATTGACACACCGAAAGAACATGCAAAGTCAATATTTAAAAAAAACACGAGATGAACCAAATGACAAATTTTTATTCAAAAATATACATAAACAGTGGCCAAGAAAAGACACAATGCCAACGTCCTAGCGTTCAAAGACAACTCTAGACAAGATATTATTTATTATATTATTATATTATTATATTATTATATTATTTATTTATGATATTATTTCTTCTGTTTTAACTCAGCTAAACTGGTAAATACGAATCTCCTACTGTTAAACTTTCTTTTGCTTTTGTCACCACAAACACTGCCAATTCAGTCTACTCTTTTCAGAATGTTTTTCTCGTTCGCGGTTTCTTACTTTTTTCGTTGTTGACAAATAAATATGACAAGGCATCATTCAGTTCTCCTCATCATCTAAAAAGTCGTTTTGTTTCAAACTTTATTCCATCCTTCTCTCTCGAGTTAAGTAGAATACACCAGAGCAAAATTCTTTACCGGCTTTGAACAGTTTCAGGACACATCCTTGTTCTTTCAGTTACATTTCGGTCGGCATCGTTTTCGGTCTTTATCGTAATTTTTAGGCTTTTTTCAGTGGTTTTAAGTCGTATTTATTGTTGTCTTTTTCTCGCTGCCACATCTCTTGTTAGCCTTCTTTGTTTGGTCTTTTCCCATAGTAATATTATTAATGTACATTTTAGCTGAAATGTTTTTTCTGTTTTTTTTCTGGCAAAGATTCCTTTCGTCATGATCGCAATCTCGTTCCCAGAGCCCACGTTCCCCTTACCCAGCGCGCGGGAAACGAGAGGCTCTGGGATGATCCGTTCACGCCATCACAGGATTCTTGTTATCCGGAAGAAGAGTTATATAGAATTCACTGTGTTCATCAGCCAATGAAATATCGATGTGAAACGGATTATCCCAGAATCTCTCGTTTCCCGGGTAGGGAATCGAAATTATAAATTATAATTTGCTGACGTAAATTTAAATAATTTGAATAATTTAACAGGTTAGTTACCAGTACCCTGCTATCCGAACTGCGCAAGTTGTAGATTTGACGCTCACTACCGCTCTTTGACGCTCACTAACGCCACAACGCTCACTACCCTTGTGGAAGTTTGAGCACTCTGGGCCCATGCGCACTTCACGCTATCTGAATGTATTTCACCGATGCTGTCCCACATGCGGTTGTCACCGACGATCGCATGTGTATAAGTAATTGATGAAATTCATTCAGATTGTTCCAAGCTACACTGATGAGCTGTAGTACAGCGAAACACCGTGTCTGTAGATTGAACTATATATATATATATATATATATATATATATAAGTGAGTTATGGTTCACGAAATGTTAGAGAGTGCTCAATACCATATAGATAGAGCAAAATACAAAGTATAAAGTATAGTTTTACCTTAAAGTCTTCGCTACCAGAGGTTTCACCCTAAACGGGATCATCAGGCGACTGGAAAATATCGGTTAGTGGGCTGCTTAAATGCGTTAGTTGGGGCGTGGGTGTGGGCGTCGAAACGTCCGGCGCATTCATTTGGAGCGTGGGTGTGGGCGTCGAAACGTTGCGCGCATTCCTTTGATTGTTTAGGTTGTTGATCCGAAATCTATTTTTGTGCCGACACGTCGAAACTATTTCTGATCTTTTGTTTAGTAAGAGTTGTTTGTCTGCCTTCATGATGAAAAAGTTTTTCGTCCAAACATAAATTGCATCTTTTTGATCCTCCCGTGTAAGAAATTGAGTGTTTTAGTATAGACCAGGTTATGTCGAAACTTTGGTTTTTTTCTTTTAGATTCCAAATGTATTTCGAAAGTTCCGTCTCATTTGAATACTTTTTATTCTGGAAAGATTTAGTATGGTTACGATATCGCTCTTTAAATGTACTTGCTGTCATGCCAATGTATTGCTTGGTGATGTTCGTGTTGCTTACGGAAATAGATGCCTTGTATACTATGTTGTTTGTCATGCATTGCCCACGTAGGGGGCAATTGTCCTTAATCCTGCAATTGCAACTGCTTGTAACTATGCTTCGTGGCTTGCTTTTCCTGATTGTGCGTGAATTATGTTTCGTGATAATAGACTTGACGTTGTTCATCGCAACTATAGCTAATCTTGACTGTGTTTCTGTTAAAAAGTTTGTGAAGCTTGTGTCCTGGTGGAAAGTGCTTGTCAATAAGGCTAAGAAAGTTGCGTCCTATGTTTGTTTTGACATTTCTGTTAAATGGAGGGTTAAACCAGATGATATTGCGGTGTCTATTTCTGCGTGTTTGCTGTGGTGCTTCTTGTGTGTAGTTTAGCTCATTGTTGAAATTGCTGCGCCTTAATGCATCTTGGTAAATTGGTGCGGTTTCGTGGAATGTCCGCTCGTCGGACGAGAGGAGGGAAATGCGCTTGTTGATTGATGTAGGTAGCTGTCTTAAAATGCTTGGTGGGTGGTTTGATTGCTTGTTTATGTATAATGGATCGTCATTGGGCTTTCGAAAAGGTTTGTATTTTCCATTGCTTAGGTCGAAAGTAACGTCTAAAAAGTTTACTGAAATTAAATTTGCTTCTGCCGTGATTTTTAAGCCAAACTGTTCGAAACTTTTGTGAAGATCTTTTCTTGTTTTGTCTGCCAATCGAGCGGTCTTATTTTTTAGTACTGCCAATCCGTCGTCTCTATATAGGCCAATATTTTGGTTGCCAAACTTTTTCCCTAGGTCGTTTAGAATGAAAAGGCCTACTAGTTCGCATACTTCAGCGCCGTCATAGCTACCCATGGTAACATCAAATAAACTGTTGCTGTCTTTTTTTATCCACGGTTTTTCGTTGTTGAAAAGGAGCGATTTTCTAGCGTGTTTTATTATTGAAATGTCACTTTCGGTAATAATAGCCAAATTTCTGGCCCAAGATAATGCTTGGTCCAGAAGGTCTTCAGAAATTTATTTCACTCAAAGATCATAAGGATAATTTCGAAAACAACCCAACATGCCGATTAATTAATCCTGCTAAAAGTGAGTCCGGAAAGCTCAGCAAAGTAATTCTTGATAAAATCAACTCTAAGTTAAGGAACATTTTGAACGTAAATCAATGGAGAAGCACACAAGAAGTAATCGAATGGTTTGGCAACATTGAAGAGAAAAACAGACATACCTTCATTTCGTTTGACATTGTTAATTTCTACCCTTCAATTTCTGAAGACCTTCTGGACCAAGCATTATCTTGGGCCAGAAATTTGGCTATTATTACCGAAAGTGACATTTCAATAATAAAACACGCTAGAAAATCGCTCCTTTTTCAACAACGAAAAACCGTGGATAAAAAAAGACAGCAACAGTTTATTTGATGTTACCATGGGTAGCTATGACGGCGCTGAAGTATGCGAACTAGTAGGCCTTTTCATTCTAAACGACCTAGGGAAAAAGTTTGGCAACCAAAATATTGGCCTATATAGAGACGACGGATTGGCAGTACTAAAAAATAAGACCGCTCGATTGGCAGACAAAACAAGAAAAGATCTTCACAAAAGTTTCGAACAGTTTGGCTTAAAAATCACGGCAGAAGCAAATTTAATTTCAGTAAACTTTTTAGACGTTACTTTCGACCTAAGCAATGGAAAATACAAACCTTTTCGAAAGCCCAATGACGATCCATTATACATAAACAAGCAATCAAACCACCCACCAAGCATTTTAAGACAGCTACCTACATCAATCAACAAGCGCATTTCCCTCCTCTCGTCCGACGAGCGGACATTCCACGAAACCGCACCAATTTACCAAGATGCATTAAGGCGCAGCAATTTCAACAATGAGCTAAACTACACACAAGAAGCACCACAGCAAACACGCAGAAATAGACACCGCAATATCATCTGGTTTAACCCTCCATTTAACAGAAATGTCAAAACAAACATAGGACGCAACTTTCTTAGCCTTATTGACAAGCACTTTCCACCAGGACACAAGCTTCACAAACTTTTTAACAGAAACACAGTCAAGATTAGCTATAGTTGCATGAACAACGTCAAGTCTATTATCACGAAACATAATTCACGCACAATCAGGAAAAGCAAGCCACGAAGCATAGTTACAAGCAGTTGCAATTGCAGGATTAAGGACAATTGCCCCCTACGTGGGCAATGCATGACAAACAACATAGTATACAAGGCATCTATTTCCGTAAGCAACACGAACATCACCAAGCAATACATTGGCATGACAGCAAGTACATTTAAAGAGCGATATCGTAACCATACTAAATCTTTCCAGAATAAAAAGTATTCAAATGAGACGGAACTTTCGAAATACATTTGGAATCTAAAAGAAAAAAACCAAAGTTTCGACATAACCTGGTCTATACTAAAACACTCAATTTCTTACACGGGAGGATCAAAAAGATGCAATTTATGTTTGGACGAAAAACTTTTCATCATGAAGGCAGACAAACAACTCTTACTAAACAAAAGATCAGAAATAGTTTCGACGTGTCGGCACAAAAATAGATTTCGGATCAACAACCTAAACAATCAAAGGAATGCGCGCAACGTTTCGACGCCCACACCCACGCTCCAAATGAATGCGCCGGACGTTTCGACGCCCACACCCACGCCCCAACTAACGCATTTAAGCAGCCCACTAACCGATATTTTCCAGTCGCCTGATGATCCCGTTTAGGGTGAAACCTCTGGTAGCGAAGACTTTAAGGTAAAACTATACTTTATACTTTGTATATATATATATATATATATATATGAATTTGAAGATTTGTAATCCAGGCATAATGTAGTAAGTAAGTGTTCTCCGGATTATATTATTAAAGTTTTGAGCTTTCAACGCGGTTCTTCGAGTCTTCTTCAGAAAAGTTTAACGGTGTATTAGAATGTTCGCGCTGTTCCTCGCGTAATACACCGTTAAACTTTTCTGAAGAAGACTTGAAGAACCGAGTTGAAAGCTGAAAACTTTAATAATATAATCCGGAGAACACTTACTTACTATATATATATATTATTTTATATATAATATATAAACAGGTTTCAGAATTCCTTTCAGCTTTTCATCTCGCGTGCAATTTCGCGTGTAAATGGTGTCCACGCATGCCGAGATTAGCACCCTCACCGGGCTCCGGGCTTTCGGCCCTACGCCCGGGCTCGGGGATAATTCATATAATTCATATTTTATATATATTAATATATAAAATTTCTGTAGTTTTCTTAAATTTGCAAGAAACGTGTGGCAGTCTCGTCGAAGTACACAATAACAATAGTTTCGCGCTCTTTTTTTGGTCGGGAGCTCCCGCAGGCGCAAAACGTCGGCCAGCGATGTCATATCTGTTTCCAAACTACTGAGGCTAAGATACAAAGGGTTTTAAAAATTGAAAGGCTTACTGGACATCAAGAAAAGTTAAACATTTTAATGAAAGGCTGACAAACTATTGTGTAAACCTTCGGCAACGTAAGTTGTCAGAAAATCATTGTGGCCTGCGAAAATGGACAAAACCATTGATTTTATTCAGATTAGTATATACCACGCTTGCCTGTAACCAGCAAGCAACTGAGCCTCGTAATACAGAAATGCGTAATTGAAAATTTTATAAAATCAATAATTATCTGCCACGGCCTGCATCTTAAAATATTTTTTTTAAGTTGGCGGATTTCCAGCCTGGATCACAGTATCAAAAATAGTTGTACTCAGTATGTATACTTGGTCGCAAAATTGGGAACAAACCTCTATGGAACAAACGCAGTGTATGTTTAGTGACGTCACAAGGTTAGAACAACAACGCGAGTTCCACGTGAGTCAATGAAGATGTCCACGGACATAAATATAAACTAACGCCTGCTTATATGCAGGCTAAACTGAGAAGAATTTGGACATTTACACTGTCTTGATAGAAAAATGATTATGTCCTAAATAGTTTGGTAATTTACATATCCACGTACCTTGAATAATCACATTAAATGTTTCATCAGGTGCAATGTATCCACTAATTCTTGCCTTCAATGTATACGCTCCATTATCAGCTAACGTCGTGTTCTTTAACACTAAGGTTGCTCGTCCTAAAAGAGATGCTCTTGAATCAAATATATCCAACATACCACTTCGGGTCTGTTCAACTAATACTTTGCTAATGCCGATCCTCCATAACACTCCCACACCACTAGTGCCAGTGTAGGTATACGTCACATTAAGTATCAGAGTCTTTCCCAAATCAACATAACTTGGATCAGAAGATATTCGTAAAACTTTTAGAGATTGAGCTGTATGGTAAAAAAAGAATACACGAATATAAAATTAGTGCAAAGTTTGTAGTCAAAGATAGTAACATTTTTTGCCAGCCCCACAGCCTGCCAGCCCATCTTCTAAAG
Source organism: Paragorgia papillata (assembly GCA_035771165.1). Lineage (NCBI taxonomy): Eukaryota > Metazoa > Cnidaria > Anthozoa > Scleralcyonacea > Coralliidae > Paragorgia > Paragorgia papillata. Next base: position 478,153 of record JAWNZC010000046.1, read on the forward strand.
CAAAGCTCAAGTTAATTTAATACAAGCCAAAACTCAGACAAATAAGCCAAAATAGAATCACAAGGATTCTTAAAGAGTCATTTTTCTTGTCAAGAACGCAAAAAAAATTATAGACCTCGACAAACATGAATACTGACTTCTTTTGTGCCCTTCGCTATTGTTTTCCAGGTCTGTTGACAACAAGACCTTTTTGAACTCCTTGAAACTTTTGCACAAAAAGCTTGGCGCATCACAAGAATTTCGATATTAATACGTATCGTGTGACGTCCAGTCGATCCAGATCCAGACCATCCTGTCTGTAGTACTCGGATTGAAACAGATTGACTTTAATGACTATTATACTCTCACAACATGGCTTCCTCTCGTTCTCCCCACAACGTCTTTCCCGACATAGGTAGCCTAAGACACTACAACCCCTCTTTTCCTCAAAACTGCATGCCAAATGAACAACAATATCAACTAACGCTTTAACACAAAAAAAAACCCCGACTAAACTATTGACACCCACAGAATGTTCTCAACTGAACTTAACTGTTTGCGATGTTCATTTTAACTGAAACTGTTCGAGATGTTCATATTTTACTCCTTAAGTGTTCAACATAATTTCACTAAGTTAAATTATAGATTAAATAACATAATGCACCACTCGTTTGCTGGCAGGGGAGGTACACCAAGTTGGTCACAAAACTGAAGGAAAAGGCGTTGACCCACGCTGTAAACCCGACGAGTAGACGGGGATAAACCCTGCGCAATTGCGCAGATAAACCCTGTAGCATTGCGCAATTAGATCGGGGGGATAAGGCTGCGGAGCAATGACGTTGGGATGGTGGTAGGTGTGAACGTCCGCTTGAGGTACCAAGCGTCGGAATTCCTGGAAACGAAAACGGGATAAAGCATCAGCGGCGGTATTGAGACGAACCTGGGGTATGTTGCGCGGAGAAGGCGAAGTTATAAAGGCAAGCCACGCGGATGAGAGAACGAAGCAGGTGCATGATGTGAGGACAACGTGAAGAACCAGAATTGAGAGCGTGCACTGCGGCCGAGTTGTCACATAAAAAAAGAACCTGCAATCGATACCAGTTACGGCCCCACAAATGGCAAGCGACTACGATAGGGAATAATAAAACGCGATGGAAGGAGCATCCGGAAGAAAGGACCACGATGAAGTGAACCAGCGAGAGTTCCAGAAAGCACCGAAGCCCACCGCGCCGGCTGCGTCAGTAGGTAACCCCCCCCCCCCCCATATACCGCCCAAAGGGATGCCGCCTCATTAAATATTCGGTGTGATGCACGGTGTGACGCACGGTGTGACGCACGGTGTGACGCACGGTGTGATGCACGGTGTGATAATTAGTATTCGGTGTGATGCACGGTGTGGCGCCCGGAAGTAATGTGGTTGGTGATATAAGCCCAGTGTTGTCGTACAGTCAATTACTTTCATACATTGTTTTCACTCGTGGTTTCTGGAGTTCTCACATGAAAAGAACGATTTTAAGTATCGAAATATAAACTAAAGGCAAAGCGATTTATCACTTTGAAAGCGTTGCTACGCTTTCTGTTACTAAGTGTGATATTTGCATATTTATCCTCAGTGCACGTGCAGGAGACAAAAGAGAAACTCATTAGGGGTCATTAAGAGGATTAAGCGCTTGGGCAAGTCTAGTCAAGAGAGTCATTAGCAACACGCGTACATGTAATACAGAATTTAAAATATTTTATTGAGAAATATATCTTTACACAAAAAACTCTTGATTATTTAGTGATCTATCGGTAACACTAGCATATGGGCATACAGTACATCTTATAATCCGAAGGCATGGATCATGAGCCTTGAATTCTGTACCACAAACATTACATATCAGATTTCGATTAACGCATTTGTTAAAATATTTCCACAAACACTTAGGACACTCAATTACATGTGTAAAATTAACAGGATTTTGACAACGTTCGCAATCAACAGGTTCGTCAATTATAGAATTTTCTGATTCTATTTCGGTGTAATCCTTATCGTTTTCTGAATCTTCTTCGATAGATAGATAGATAGATAGATAGTTTAATATTCACACAATTTGCAGTATAAAATTACTGAATTACAGGGTGATTACAAAAAGATCATAATTAAAGTTAAAAGGTAAAAATATTAATAAGAATAAACTACAATATAGCTAATTGTTCACATTAAAACTACTTGCTATTAAAAAAGAGTTTCTATACCGTTCTGTCTTAAATTTCGGAATTTCGATTTTCCTAACATTTCTCAAGTTATGACAAGATGTAAAATTTACTTTTGAAATAAGATTAAATAATTTATGGTTAGTGTCTTCTAAAATTTGGTTAAAAAACTTCTCGCAAGCTTGATTCCTTCTCTCATGGAGTGTTAACAACCCACTTTCAACGAGACAGTCTTCGTATTTGGTTCCTGGATATACGATAGAGTGGGCACGTTTCTGAACACGTTCTATATCTTCACTGAGATACTTTGGCAGGGAATGGTGGAAAACAATAGATGCATATTCCAGTACTGGTCTAATACATGTTTTATAAAATTGGATTATGTCTCTATTTGGAACTTTGGCTCGCTTTAACTGAACCAGAAGATATAATCGTTTCGAACATTTAGAGACAATGTTATTTACATGATTGTTCCATTTTAAATCTGATGTAAAAGTAAAACCAAGTAGTTTTGCCTCTTGCACAACTTCTAATGGTTTTCCATTTACGAAGATTGGAGAGAAGGTGCTATTCGTCTTCTTAAAGTCAATTCTTAGTTCCTTGCATTTATCATCCTGGAGACGAAATAAGTTAGTATCAGACCACCTTTCAATGTTCATTACAGTCTCTTGAATCGCACTTTGACTATATTTAGACACTGTTTCAGATACCGTTAAATCGTCAACATATTTGGCCTGGTCAACTCCTATTGGTCTCAGGTCATTGATCATTACAATAAAAAGCCACGGTCCGAGTTTCGTACCTTGTGGAACTCCCGCTGGTACATCCCCCCACTCAGAAAAACAGTCGTTGCCCAGTTTCACACGTTGTTTCCTATTGCTAAGAAAATCTATTATCCAATTTAAGGTGGTGGTAGGAAGACGTAAAAGTTTGAGTTTTGATAGCAGAATAGTGTGGTCAACATAATCAAAGGCTTTTTGATAGTCGAACAAGACAACCCGAACAGACGCTCCATTTCCATCTGTTGCTTCAGTCCATTTATGTATCATTTTAACCAGTGCTAGACTTGTTGATGAGCCAGAGATGACACCGAATTGGTTTGGATCCTGAACTTCAAGCACCGCAGGTTTTAAGTGTTCTCTAATCACAAATTCTTCAGCTATTTTTGACAGAATAGGCGTGAGGGAAATTGGACGAAAATGTTTATTAATAACTTGTACTGGTGTGGTCTTCGAAATTGGAACAGTATTGGACATTTTCCAGATTTTGGGTAAATGTTGTTCTTCGTATGAGCAATTCAAAATCCTGCTAACTGGTAGCGAAAGTAATTCTGCAAATTCTTTAAGGATCCACGATGGAATGTTATCTGGGCCTGATGATTTGAATGGATTGAGCGATTTTAGACATTATTATTATTATTATGAACTTTATTAAAGTGTCAAAGCCTAATAGCTTGGGATAAAATCCCATACTAATGTGGGGACACAACAAAATTTGTAGACATTTGTAGACATCTTCCTCTGACACCGACAGCAAATCAAAACTGGAGTTATTCATATAATCCGAGGTACACACATAATTAGAGGCATTCAACGGCTGAAAAGTTTGTAACGGTTCTAAGAGTCTATCATTAATTTTGTTAGCTATCTCCGTTTTAGTCATTTGGCGAAGTTCATCTACTTGTAAATTTGAAAATATGTCGGATTTTGACAGAGGGTCCATTCCACTAATCTTCTTGACTGCACTCCACCAATCTTTGGGTTTGGTATATTTGAGATTTTTAATCTTACCATGGAAGTAGGCTTGTCGGCATTTCTTCCGTTCCGAATTTACCTGATTACGAAAGTACTTAAAGGCAGTTTTATTTCCATTGTTCAGTGCCTTTTGCCGTTTTTTGATTGCGGATTTAAGTTTGTTTGTCATCCAAGGAGCATCGTTTACATGGATCTTCTTTTCTTTTAATGGCATTATAGTGTCTAGGATATTTACCAAAACATCATTGAAGACTGTTACCTTTTCTTCGCAGGTGTTGATATTGTTTAAACATGACCAATCCACCGTAGAAAGGACTCTTCCTAAAGCTGTTTTATTACCGTGAACCTGGTGGATGGTATATTGTTCCTATGATGATACTAGATATCCCACGAGGAAGTCTTTTTGGCTGTATAGTTTTATCCAAAGAACTTCAAAAGATGGGCTATGTAAATCGTGTAAAATAGTGAAATTGATATAATTGCGAGTATAAATGCAGACTCCACCGTGAGTTCTATTAACGCGATCTTTTCGAATTATCTTGAAACCAGGGATGTCAACCACCGAATCTAGTATCGAATCTTTCAACCAAGTTCCTGTAAAGGCGGCAACGTCTGCATCAGAGTTCAGGACAAATGGTCGTATTTCGTCCATTTTTGGAGATAAGGACATAACATTAGATAAAATGAATCCCGGCACAACATAAAGTTATTTCGATTCGATGCATCGGCAGATTTAGTGGATTTGATTGGTATTAAGTTATTCAAATTTCATCTTCGACCTATACCACTTAAGTAGTGATAGACCCCCACCCCCATCCAGACCCCAAAGGGATGCCGCCTCATTAAATATTCAACTTATTATTTATTCATTCTCAGGCTCCTTTAGGATCCCCTAACCCTAATCTCATTAGTATTCATTTTATAGCGACGTGTTTACGTCATTATTTCTCAGGCTCCTTTGGGACCTCCTAACCCTAACTTTCCCCCTTACCCTAGCTGTTACTCAACTCCCCTGGTTTTCACTACGTCATATCCGATAGCTCTCCAATTAATTTCCGAAGTTCTCATCAAAAGGCACTCAACTTATATAAGTATAGCAACCAACTTTCATTTATACACTTTACCCAAACAATGCGTACGTTAAACTTTAACAAAATAGACGTTCTAAGTGAAAAGACAGAGTGTCTTTATCGATACCAATGTTATTTTTCCTTAGTTCGTCGTAAATAATATCCATTTTATCAAACGTTTAACGTACGCACTGCTTGGGTAAAGTGTATAAATAAAAGTTGGTTGCTATACTTATATAAGTTGAATGCCTTTTGAGGGGGGAATATAGAGAGTTTTGAACAGCCTAAAAGGCAAAGCGATTTATTACTTTGAAAGCGTTGCTACGCTTTCTGTTACTAAGTGTGATATTTGCATATTTATCCTCAGTGCACGTGCAGGAGACAAAAGAGAAACTCATTAGGGGTCATTAAGAGGATTAAGCGCTTGGGCAAGTCCAGGCGAGAAGGTCATTAGCAGTGTTACCATAGCGAAACCGCGTCGCGGCCTTCATTCGAACTCTGTTCTCGTACGAGTATCATCGAAAAGTTTTTGGCGTTGTTTGGAAAGTTTTATTGGATTTATTCTCTTATTTTGGCTGTGATCAATATGTCTCAAACGGTAAGTTGATCTTTTGAGCATTTGTGAAACGTTTGTTCGTTGAATAAAATTCTGCTGTATATACTTATGAATTTCGCCTTCGTGTTCTAGATTGATATGATTGATATGATCAAGGCTTGCGAGAGTGAGAGCGCTCTAGAGTTTTTGGAAGAGTCGTTTGTTCTTACGGAAGAGCAGAAACGGGCTGTTTTGCAGCAAAACGTCATCTTCTGGACCAACGCCATGGCCGACGATCTGCAGCGAGAGATCGAAACACCATCCGACGTAGTTCCTGATCTAATGATTAATTGGACCGATGAAGAACGCCGCCAATTCAATGAGGATTGGGGAAACGACAAGTTTTTATGCCCTGACGACGATAACGAACAACCCGAAATCCCTGAACATATGGACGACCAAATCGGCGAAGGCAGCAAAAGAAAGCGTACCAACGACACCGAGTCTCCCGAGAAGCGCCTCAAACCCGAGGAGTACTTCACCATCAAGTCTGTGAAGCAAGTGAACGTTCGCAAGTTCAAAACCACAGGTACCGTGAACTGTTTCGTGATGTGACCGATGTTGACCCCTTCGCCTCTTGCCTCACTATCGCTGTGTTCAGCGCAGATACATGTACGCTATGCGTACCTTTTGTTAATCATGTCTGCATTGTCAAAACCTCTTGGTCCTCCGACAAAGCTGTTTTACATAAATGGTGATGGAAATTGTCTATTTAGATCATTCTCTTATATTATTACAGGTAGACAAAATTATCATAGTATAATTAGGAGAAAAATACTACTTCACATGAAAACTATTGAAAGTGCTTTATTACCACACATTGGTACTTCTGTAGATAATTATTTAACAGCATCTAAAATGAAGAATGTTGGTGTATGGGGAACTGATATTGAAATATTAACTGCAGCTTCTTTATTTTGCACAGACATTTATGTAAATACAAAATTTGGTAATAATGACAAGTGGGCAAAATTTTCCAGAACTATGTTAAATGAGCCATTACCCATTGATAACCATGCGATTTACATTCAGAATAGTAATAACGTGCATTTTGATGTAGTGCAAGATGTTTCCCAAGAGCTCATTCCAAACATAACCTCTAAAACAAAACCTGTACACGGTTTCACAAGTAAACTTTCCATAGTGAAAGCAAAAAGAGACTTTCCTATGTCAACATTGGAAGCTAGGCTCCTTTTGAAAAATCGGAAGCCTCTTGATGTTGGTGGAAATGGTGATTGCTTTTTTAAAGCCGTTTCTCACCAATTATATCACAATCCTAATTATCATCTAAATGTAAGGAAAGCAGGTGTTGATTATATTCAAGCTCATCTAGAACAGTTTATTGACAGTGTTACTGATAAGTCTTGGCAAACTATGTTAAGGATATGTCAGCTCAAGGGGTACAATTATAGAATACCCCGCATGTGAAATGGTATATGTAGACTGGCTACGTGGCTACGCGGATACGCGGCCGTAGCTATAGCTAGGTACAAAGGTAGTCAGGTAAGTTGCTGCTGCTTTGTTGCGAATATATTGCTTGAATTTCAAGTTTCTTTCTTCAGAAGGAAGTACTTGGGAAAATTTGGTTTGGCTAAAGCAGAGAATACTCGTCCATTTAAATTGAAATATAGTAAGGTTAGATATATCGAGCGAATGCCATTTAAATTGGTTCTGTGAGAAGACTGCAACCGCTCTGCGCCGTGTTTAGCCTGTGTAGCGGTCTTCTAGGGAGATGGTGGGGAGGTGTGTGAAAAGTGGGCCTGCAATTTAATTTTGCATTTTATAACATATTTATAGCGGACCGTGACGACGATCGGCATGGTGGTGGCGTTTTGATCGCGACGAGAGAAGTCAGTTTTATCAACTCTACAAGAGTTGATTTTAATAGTACCTCTAACATTGATCTAGTTGCTGTGGAATGTACTCTGCCTAGCTATGCCAAATGGATATTTATTTGTTGCTAGCCTATAGACCGCCTGACAACAACAATATTCAAGATTTCATACTTTCAACTGGAAATCTGCTCTCCAAATACGACCAAGTTATTGTTTCAAGCGACTTTAACTTTCCTGATATAACATTGACGGATTCAGCCTGTAGTGGCTCTGGATATCTGGAAAATCTCTTCTGCGAATCACGACAGAGCCTGATCTGGTGAATATCCAAGAAATTTGTGAACCCTCGCTCTTGAACATGTCTACCGATCATCGTATTATTTGCTTTAATGTGAGAATTCCATTTAATAAGTTACCTGAATTAAAGCGTAAAGTTTATGACTATACCAAGGCTGATTTTTCTGGGCTAAAAGGGGCCCTATACAAGCTATTAATCTAAGCTCGTGGATTTCTGATGCTAACAACGACATAGATGAAGACTGGGGGACATGGAAACATCTTGTTTTATCTGCTCTCGGTGATTATCTCCCTTCGAAGATTGTAAAACATTGCTGCGTTACCCCCTGGATCACTTCAAACATCCTACACTTAATCCGTAAAAAGTTATCTGTACGGAGAAAATTTCTTCAAAAGATGACCGCATATCTCCAACAAAAGTTCAGGGAACTTCGTACCATGGTCAAAAACGCAGTTAGGGAAAGTCGCGAGTCTTTCTACTCATCCCTTGGTACCTTACTTAAGGACAATCCTAAACGCTTTTGGTCAGTGTTTAAGATTAAATCAAAATCAGGAAGCTCTGTACCTAAATCAGTTTCTGTGTTTTGTCCAATTACGCAATCCAGAAAGAGTGCTGTATCTTCGCAGGAAATAGCAACGATGTTTAACAGTTATTTTCAATCATGTTATACTCAACCATCAGATGATAATATCCAGTTAACATCAGAACAACAAGATATTCCACATATTTCATGCATTGAACTTGAAGAAGATAAAGTATTGAAAGCTTTGCTTTCCCTAAATCTTGCTAAGGCACACGGTCACGATGGAATTTCAACTCGAATTTTGAAGGAATGCGCATCAACACTATCAAGTTCCCTGTGTAAATTGTTTAACAAATCTCTCCGTGTAGCAAAAGTCCCTAAAGAGTGGAAATTGGCCAATATTATTCCATTATTCAAATCAGGAAAGAAAGATTATGTGGAAAACTATCGCCCGATCTCGTTGTTGTCAGTAGTTGGTAAAGTCTTGGAGCGCTGTATTTTAAACCGCCTTATATCCCACATCGAATCACTTCTGCATCCGGCACAACATGGTTTTGTGAGTGGTAAATCCTGCACGACCCAGCTGCTCTCGGTCCTAAACACTATTGGTAAGAATCTCGATATGGGCAAGGAGACAGATGTTATTTTTATGGCCAGACATGGGTAAAGCCTTTGACAGAGTAGATCACTCTACTCTGCTGTATAGATTAAGAAAATTTGGGATCACAAGTAACCTTTTGGATTGGTTTGGCTGTTCATGGTTCCCCATCTTGTCGACTGCCTATCACCTCAGGAGTCCCACAAGGATCGTTATTGGGTCCTTTCTTGTTTTTAATTTATGTCGATGACATTCCCACCTCTGTATCCGATCCTACTGGCGTTGGTTTGTTTGCCGATGATACCAAGCTTTTTAGATGTATCCAACGTGTGGATGATGCTGAGTCATTACAATCTGATGTGGATAGTCTGAGTCGCTGGTCAACGGATTCCCATATGCCATTTAATATCAAGAAATGTAAAGTGCTTCGAGTGTCCAGAAAAAAAACACCCAATCACCACACTCTATTCAGTTAAAAATCAAGTCCTGGACCAGGTTGTTGTGCAGTCAGACTTGGGAGTTAAGATTAACGGTAAACTATCATGGGCAGATCAAGTAGAATCAGTACGCTCCAAAGCAAATAAGATGCTTGGGTTTATCAGGCGCTCCACAAAAGAAATGCCGAATAAGGAGGCGAAACGTTCACTATATCTACAGCTGGTCCGTAGTAATATAGGTTATGCATCTCAAATCTTATGTCCTCAGTCGGTGGAGCATATTAGGGAAATCGAAAAGGTTCAAAGGCGAGCGACAAAATTCATTTTAAATCTGGGTTTCTTTATGGATATTCCGTATTCCATAAGGCTCAAACAAGTGGATCTCTTGCCTATTACATATTGGCACGAGTTCTTAGATGTAGTCTTGCTCTATAAGATTTTTAAATAATTTGGTGCTGTTTGACGAAAATCTCCGACCAAAGGAAGTTTTGCCAGGAAGTACAAGATCTTCAGCTCAGGGAAACATCAAATTAGTTGTTCCATTTGCCAAAACAGTAACGTTCCAAACAAGTTTTTTAATAAGATCATGTAAAGTGTGGAATATTTTAAATAGTGAACTTACACATAGAGACAATAGCCTATATAATTTTAGGAAAGGACTTATGGCATACTATATGCATGCGTTATCCAGCGTTTATGAAAGCGATGACCCTAGAACGTGGAAATCTGTTTGTGTCAAATGCAAACGAGCTAGGGTCTTAGACGTGATACCAACTTGCTGTTATTGACGGTGTTAAGCATATTCACTCTTTCTAAGTACTTTTTTACTAGTATATTTATTATTTATTCTACAGTTTGTAATTATTTTAATTGTAGGGAGCATCGTAATTGGAGAAATCTGTGATGCCAAACCCTTGTCATAATTAAGTTTCTTATGTTGGCAGAAGTTTTAATAAATAAATAAATAAATAAATAAATAAATAAATAAATAAATAAATAAATAAATAAATAAATAAATAAAAATAAATAAATAAATAAATAAATAAGTCAAAATTAACAGTGTTAAAAGTTGTCCGAGCCCGCTCGAATACTCGATCAGATGATGTTGATGATGATGATAATAACGATGACGATAACAATGACAATGATGATCATGATACAATATTACACCACCCGCACAGGGGCGGATTTAATATACGTCAAACACGTCAAGCGACTAAGGTAAAAAATCTGAGATGCGAAAATTAAAGGGTTTCTTCGGATTTTGCAATTTTTAACATATTTGGCAAGATACGGTTTATTCTTTGCCGAAGAATAATTTCATAATTTCTAGAGCCTTCGTCAGACGCGGCGCAAGTTATTCTGTGGCGACCTGTGGCCGCTATCGGCCCCGTAGCCTGCAAAGCAGGCTTAGCTTGGTACTAGAACCGTATAAGAGGTAACTATGGCGGGAAGTGGTCACCGACCGGCACGTTTATCCACGTCAAAATGGCCGAAATACGTCAAAATGGCCGAAATACGTCGAAATCATGAGCGCTGATTGGTCAAAGCCAATGGAATTACGTTGGAAGTAAATGCAGTTACGTCGGAAGTAAAATGTTTTAACGCAGGCTAGATTTTGATTGGCTAGAAACTAAATCTTGGCCGCAATCCGCCGCATGAAGCTGCATCTTTGCAGCATCTTGCAGCATGAAGAGATTACACGCGGGCCAATTTGACTGAGGATTGACTGTTGTGTCATGGCTTCGACAAACGTCTTAGAACGTGTGCAGAGCGCTCTGAAGAATAATAACGATGAGTTATTGCGACAAATCTATTATGATTTGTCTTCAAAAATCCAAAATTGTGCTATCCTCTCGGATCGGGAGCTTCATGCGAAGTTTAGCGTAAAATCCTTACACAGGGATTTCGATGCGGAGGCATATTTGCCGAAGTATGCTAAGGATGGAAAGAAGACCTGTATTGCTCTTAGGTGAGTCTATAGATAATCTGTCATTCTATTTGTATTGCTCATAACGAATGAAGCAATGCCCCTCATTACGCACCCGAAGACTCACAATAGAGGAGCGCGATTTTGACTTATACGGCTACAACCGAAACATACATCGACAACGAGTCCCTTTTATGTACCAATTCCAAGATGCTGCGACGCGTTGGACTCAAAAACACAAACAACAAGTTTGGTAAGCACTCACTTTATCTATCCTTTATTATAATTATTACCGTGTTGATAGTGTTTATTATTTTGTTATTTACTTAAATCACATCGACTCAGCTCCCAAGTCCCAACCCCAAATCCCTGCTGATGAGACCACCATAGAAGGTCGAAACGCGTCCAGGGTTGTGTCCTAAGATCCTGAATGATTGCACTATACTATACGTTACAAATCCTTTATTCTTTTTCTGATGTTTTTTCATGGTTCCTAAACAGTAATTTTACACTACATGTCCAACAGCGTGTTCCGTGTCGCCTTTCATACGCAACATAGCCGGAGGCTAATTGCGCTCTTCATTCAAATTCTCCCTTGTTTCACAATAATACGCGGCCAAAACTCCAACGTGGTTCCCATAACTACACATAAACCTTTATAAAAAATGTCATATGTCATGTATCTTTACTAATTATGGGATTCCCCTTTTTTATTACTGGAAGAAATTTAACATTTACAAACTGTCACAAGGTCTCAGATACTGAAATAAAATACCAAAGTCCTCGTTTTGAACGAAGACTTTCTTGAAAATAATAAAATGTGCCATTAAAAACATGTTGAAAATTAGTTACGATTTTCCTTTAAAGTGCTATCAGAACGCGGGAAATGCCATTTTAGAGACCCAAATTTCAAAAAATTTCCGGGGGAACATGCCCCCGGACCCCCCCAGATTGCGTGTTTGACTAAGGTATAAATTTTCCTAGATCCGCCCCTGCCGCATATATAATTGCTGCGCGAGCATATAGTCTAATTTGTTCCTCGTGGCAATAGAAGTGTTCCGAAACGTTTCTACCAGGGGGGCTTTATTATTCTAGGGAACATCACATTATTTTCGAATGTCAACGATTCACTGATCACCTAACAACCTGTAGTAACCTAGTGATAGTTAATAATTATTATTATCAAATTCATTAATAATTCATGAAGAAAATTCAAAAGAAATGAATGTTTAAACAGCATCTTTAACTACGGATAAAACATTGATTAATAAAACATCAAGGTTTTATCAAAGTTAATAGGCACTAGTGCCTCAAATTGAACTTTTTCTGACTGTAAATGATCTTATCTAACCTTTCCTACGACTCTTAAACAAAGTGTTCATCATTTACACTTAGAATTTGATAAGTAAGTTAAAATATTCGCGTCCGATCTTTATGGGCATGTACAATGGCTCGCCTTCGGCTCGCCATAACCATCACTTATTCGATTTATTTTTATCTTCCTTTTAATTGGTTGAGGGACCGCTACGTCACCTGCAAATAACTGCCTACAAATAACAGTCTGCTCATGCGCATTAGTCGGAGATGTTGTTTTGCAGCAAATAATATTTTGCTCATGCGCGTTACACTCAATTTCGGCAAACGTAAATCGCTTGTTCAGCCAAGCTGGAAAGAAATGAATGGACATAATTACAGGTAAACAATGTCAAATAAAAAATAAATCGAATAATAAAACAATTATTGAACTCGGTTTTCACAAAATATCGTGATTTGTCAGCTGTGTCTCGCAGTTCAGTTATTTGCCTCTGCCTTCGGCATCGGCAAATAATTGATCTGCTCGCCACTGACAAATCACGATATTTTGCTCAACTTCGTCCAATAATTGTTAAATATTAGTATCAACCGATTGGCTAAGCTACTAGTGGTCTATTGGTGATAGACCACTAGTAGGTTATCCAATGACAAACCGTCTTATAGCTGAAATGCTCCTATTCTGACCAATCAGAAGCCACGACATATTCACGCTGCGAGCAAAACCTGGAAACTAGGTCAAACATGGCGTCCGCTAAAATTTATATACGAGTGACGAAATCACGAAAAACATTGGCCCAAAAGTAATGGAAAATTGTTCAGTTTGACATTTTCGAATAAGAAAATGAATTCGCTTATGCTTATGGAGTATATCTACACCAAATTTGAAGCAAAAATAATTACAATCTCGTTTTTTGTGAGCGATTGTTTATCATGTGCCATCGATTCGAACTACTCTACATTTTGAATGGGGAGACTTCTGCAAAACGAAAAGGTAAAACTATCATATCTGCAAATTTGGAACAATGTTTGATAAGACTTATTTATGTTAAATAAAAGTTGTTTATGGTTGATATTAAAACAATTAGACAACTCGCCCTCGTTTTCTACGAGCAGATAGTCAACTCGGCTTCGCCTCGTCTATCAGCCGCATAGAAAACTCTGTCTCGTTGTCTAATTGTTAAATATACTATACTAGAAATACATCAATGCAACAACCCCTCGCCCGCTTTTACATGCTTTTTTGAAGTAACTCCCACCCACCCACCCCGATTAAAATAAGCACTCCTGATATACAGCAAGAATATGATAATCCTTGGGATAATTACAGAATTTATATATTGAGGATGACTAAACTGATTTAATGAAAGTTGAATATATCAAAGCAAAGCAAAACTTAGATTTCATATTAAACTCTGGTTTGTAAATATATATTGTTTTTAGCCATAAAGAAGTTTCCAAAGGAATGTTTTGCAAATTAGGCAGAATTAAAAGTTCAACAGCTCTGCAAAACTACATTTATAATAGGAAGTGCATGCAATTAAGTCAATGAGAAACATCACGTCCACATATAACTGTAAGCTTAATTTAGTGTTTTAAGTTAGCTTTTAGTTAAGTTGACTTACGGTACACAAGGACAAGGTATAAAACTTTATATGATAGTTGCTACTTGCTAAATTAAGTTTAACTAACGAGCGTCTAAAAGGGTTTCTATTTAAAAATCTTGCCGTTCTTGGCTTTTACAGAATATATTAAACAGAATATATATATTTATAAATAAGTGCTGATTCCAATCAGCAAATTAAATAAATACAAATCCCCTACTGTTAACTTTAAAATGATTTTGAGACCACTGAGTGACTACAAACACTGCAATTCAGTCGAGTTTTTTGTTTACCATACGGCGTTTGGTTTCTTCAGGTTTTCTGGTTTCTCTTGAACATATATTAAACCGGCTGTTTGTCTTCTTCTTTTCTTCGTTCGGTTCTCTTTTATGCTAAGTGGAGCTTCATTTCGTTTCGTTAAACGAAACCATTTTGTTTCGCAAAATATGGAGATTTAGTTTTCTTCATAGCTAGTCACCAGTGTCCAACTATTCTTACCGCGTGACATCGTGCCGAACATAATATATATTTGTTATATATCACGTGTCAAAGTCCGTTTTTCTAGCTCTCTGATTGGGCGAGCGGTCCTCGCATGGCGGTCCGAAAATCGTGATGTTTCCCGCGTAACCCATGGCAGCGGGTAACATTGCATTTACTTTTCCCTATTTTCCCTTTATTTTTCCAGCGGGTAACATTACATTTATTTTTCCTCGACTGCCCGTTGTTGCCCTCGGCTTCGCCTCGGAAACAACGGCAGTCTCAGGTCCACAAAACACACCAATGTTTCCCTCGGCGCCAGTAAATAAGTATAATATAAACTATTTCCGAGATTACGTCTCCCTCGCTTTTTCTACACGCGTGTAAAATGGACTCCACGCGTGTCGAGATTAGCACCCTCACCAGGCTTTCGGCCCTACGCCCAGGCTCGGAGATAATGACGTATATAACACTGACGCAGTCACAGGACTAAAGGGATTACGCAAGATATATCTTAAAATATAAGTACCTTTAAGACTATTTACACCCCCCCCCCCCCCCCCCCCAATTCTCATCTTAATCAATAATCGTGCTTATACCACTAAACTAATACGCTGAACCCATGCACAATCTGTCAGCTTTCTTCTTGATCATGCGCTATACAGCCAGTCGGTTGATCAGAAGAGCACGTGAAGACTGCTGGGAGTTGAATTCACGTCAGCATGTTTATTCTTATCCGAAGTTTAATTTCTTCCCGTGTTTCGGCCATCTTGGAACACCAGAGAAAGTTCTACCCTTCCTTTCTACATTTGCTTCTATGTTTGTGACGGACGACACTATTTACAAAAATTCTTTAAAATCTCACAACGACTAACCACTCGGTACGAGTTTAAATCAATGCTGTAACACAGGCTACACAACGACACGCTTTTAGTAATTCCCCAAGGCATAACAGTAAAAAACTTCCCCGTTTGCTTCCTTTTCTTTTGTCCCTTCACTTTCCATCAGAAAATACCACTCTGTTACGCATTGTAAAGCTACATTTTGGGGTTAAACTGCTGTAGAGAAAGCGGCAGAAACAGTCTGCATCATTTTTTGAGATTCAAAAAAAACTCCGAAACAATAATAATAGAAAATTAAAACATAGGTACGCATAGCGTACACGCGTCTACTGATTTGAAGGTGCTGCGTACGTTACACAGTACAATTTTTTCGTGAAACTGCAATGGTTTGTTAACCAAAGGAAGCAAGACAAGTTTTACCAGGAAAGTTACACGGGTGCAGCTGTGTATCCATGGTTTGGGAAATTTTTCATGCAAGGACGCTCAATGTACGAGGCTGACATAACCTTATGCTTGCCTGCCGCCGCGCAAAACCCGTGAGGCCCTGAGAAGGATTTTGATAATAATAATAATTTTTTAATAACCAGTATGGGAGTGCTGAACTGAATTACACGGTAAGTATATATATATATATATATATATATTAACTTAGGTTAGATTAGTCCAGTTCCAGACCCACTTTCCCCCGTGGAGAAAAGAGGGTCTAGTCTTTTTTGCATGCGCATGCGCCATCTACACAGCCAGAAATCTCACAGACTTGTTACAACCTGCAGGATTTTCGGGCTTGTTACAAGCTGTTGACAAGTTGCAACAAGCCTGTTGATTTCATCATGCTCTAACAGACTTGTTACAACAGATTTGTTACAACGTGTTGGCCACAGAGCCGTAACAAGTTGTTGGGACAAGTTGTAACAGACCAGTTGAGAACATGGAATATCACGTCTGATAGAACAATTTGTAGCAAGTCTGATGAAGCCGACAAGGTTGTTCCAACTTGTTCCAACAGGCTTGTCGCAAGATGTTATTGCCAAGCTTGCACCAAGTTGACAACAACTTGCGACGGACTTGTTATTAACAACCCGTGTTTCGTTTGTCACAACGAATTGGAACAAGTCTGCAGAGAATCTCAAATAAAATCCTTACAATTTATGGACGTTTTGCTGTGTGCTTTTT
Source organism: Paragorgia papillata (assembly GCA_035771165.1). Classification (NCBI taxonomy): domain Eukaryota; kingdom Metazoa; phylum Cnidaria; class Anthozoa; order Scleralcyonacea; family Coralliidae; genus Paragorgia; species Paragorgia papillata. Next base: position 494,775 of record JAWNZC010000046.1, read on the forward strand.
AGCTTTTCTGGCGCCGACAAATTAATTTATGGTTGCTTTATCACGTTTGGTCGAACACAAATTCGTTGTGGTATTATTTTTATTACATGTAAACCGCAATTTATAACAGGCTAAAGCCGCTAAAACAGCTATATAATTTGATTGCTCAGTTCCCCGAAGCTGCTATAAGTATATTAAACACGCCAGTTTTCCTAATAAATCAATACTGCATGGGACTACCCTTACAGAAATGAACAACATATTAAATAGCGGTTCACTTGAAGCAGAGAGAGAGAGAGAGAACGTTTATTTAGTATTTTATAACTTACGTCTTTGTGTGGGTGAAAACTTCAAAACGTTTTTTGTGAACGGAAAAGTGTTTGAAAAAAATAAAAAAATAAACAATAATGAAGAACAATTGCAGCTAATTATAAGCTAGTTTTTGCTATTTATTCAAAGTATAAATGTTCAGGAGAAAGACGGCACAACATCGGTTTCTGATATCACAACACTCTACGAAGACAACCATATCGCGGCCAGGCATGTCGAGACATCACTAATTCATTTTGCAAAATTTTGAAAGATATCAACTTATCAAAGCTATAGGAACGTTAATACGATCATAATACACATATTTATCACTTCAATCTTATGTTCAAGTTCACAACAGGCATATTTTGGGGTTTATAACAAAAAAATAGAACTTAGCTCAAAATATCTTTAAACTTATAAGCCTAAAACTGCATGTTTCCTCCACGGCCCACGGCACTTCACGGCAAAAGCGACTTTCGAATTCGAATACAAAACTGCTTGTGTGACTGATCTGTTACAGACCCTGTTTGTATTTCCAATTCAATGTTTGTGGGCCAAGTTTTGTTTGTCCGAAAAATCTTTGAGTTTCAAAGTGTTTCTTTCGAACAGCTTGTAAATAAAGTTCGAAGCTTCGAGGCTAAAAACAGGAAGTAATGAGCTTGCATCATCTTATGCTCAGAGAGCCAATCATATGCGAGAAAATATAATCACCAGCCAATGAGAATGAGATTACGAAAACAAACTTGCGTTACCAAGGACGACCGTTGGCTAAATTTTATTTTTCACAGTTTGAAAGTTGAAACAGACCGGCATCCACGATTCCACGGATAAAGGTCTATCGGTTTTGATCCGGACATGATATGTTATTGAAATATGACTCTGGTTCCTGTTAAATCATCATACGTTCACCGTTTGGAAGAAGTTCTCAGTGGATTTGCATTTCAGTTTTGAGGAATCAAATGATAACAGTCGTTGGCAACATTCAAGATCAAATGTGTCGGGAGTGGCAGTTCATTTCTATTTTCGATTTACTTTCAAGTATCCATGCAAGAGCTGTCAACTAAAAAGGGTGATCAGACTGGAACTTTGTGTCAACCACGAATGAAACTGATGCTGAGGAGTACAAACGTTCAAAAAGAAGCGGTATACTTTTATTTCTATGACAAACATTAATTTATCTTATCATCTGTTACTTATACCTTTAGTGCTGAGTTTATTCAGTTAAATGAACGTACTAAAACATTCAAATGAGTGAGTGAACTATAATAAGCTTATTGAATTGTCTTCTGTAAAATAAAATTGCTTTGATAGATATTTGCAGTTGTGTAAATTATATTTGACTTGTCTATATTCTATCTGAATTAGATTCCTTAAGTATAGAAATCACGAAAGTATCACAGGGTGTGATAATTTCGTTATTTCTATACTTAAGAAATCTAATAATTCAGATAGATTCAGTGCATGAACAACGCAGGAATAACGCGTGTTTCATCAAGCTTGTTACAACTTGTCAACTGCAGACTTGTTACGGCTTGTGTTCACAAGTTGTTACATGTCTGGTTACGACAATATTGTTACGATCTGTTCACAACAAGCTTGCAGCAAGTTGTTGGAACAAGTTGTTACAGGTCTGATAACGACAACATTGTTCCGGCTTGTCAGAACAACTTGCAACAAGCCTGCAAACAACCTGTTGCAGATTTGTCACGACAAACCGGAACAAGGCATGCGAACGCATCCGGATATCGGCTTGTTCATGACAAGTTGTAACAGACAGGCTGCAGACCTGTTACAACATGTGCGTTACCGGCTGTGTATGTCCAATCAAATGAATCAATGCGTTCACGCCGCTGGGGAAACCCTTGGCGACTATCCGTCCAGTATTTACTAAATTGTAAACAAAGCAATAGGCGATGTGGCGTTCGACGGGGGAATGTCGTATTTGTAAATTATGGCGATTATACACCAGCTGCTTTGCTGTTTTTCGAGATTAGGAAAGATAAACCCAAACTGTCTTGCGAAATCAGGATCCGGAGATATTATAAGATGACAATAGATGACTTGCAACGGCTGTCTAAAGGTGTGTAATCTGTCAGATCAGGTTTTTCTGCTCCGGTTTCGGTTCTGGTAAGACGTTGTTTCTGCAGGGCCTTCAGTCCGCTAAATTGTGAACCTGTCTAGGAAACGCTGATATATACCTCTTTCATAACTGTAAAGATTTACACGGTGTTTTTAAACATATTACACGTTTGACTTGCGCCGAACGAAGTCAACGCAGACAGATCAAATTACACGTATTCACGAAGATTCATATAAAGTGATGGAAAAAATTGTCAATTTGTGATCACAACACTATATGATCGGAACTGAATACGAGTAAATGAAGGTATGTTTGAGACTCTTGCGTACTTTGCAGGAAGCAGTGACCACGCAGTGTGTACAAACAGAGAATTACCGACTCCCGATACTCACATTTTATAATAGTACAATTTATTACATAAAAAGCGGTTATAGACGGTGAACTGCATAGATTTTAGATGACAAAATATAGGTTTTCGTCTCGTTCGAAACCGAGCAAAAGTGAAACATTACTATTTTATCGACATCATTTCAAGAATATATTGCTATCATTTATCAAAAAAATATAGATAATTAAGCTACTTCGACAACACTTACAACTCCCAAAACATAAAACATGAAACACCTTGCCCTTTGTATTTTATATAATATTTTGGATTTTCACAGACATGATTCGCAGTTCGCAAACCAGAATAGCTGAAAATACTCCAGGGATTTTCTGAAACCAGTTGTCAAATGAAAGAAGATATAGTATCTTTATTCTTTACCATGTGTCTGATGATATCGCCTGTAGTTGCTCAAATTTCGTCACAAAATTTTATTTGCATAATTCCATGGCGTATTTTAATCTATTCTTAAACGTGGAACCGAAAACTGATCAAAATCTTTCATCTACGAGGGCACGAACATCCTCGCGAACATCGACCCCGTTTCAAGCAACAAACCATTTTCGATCACTCCTAAATTTAGAAAATCGAGTACGTAAAACAGAGCTTAGCAACCTGGCGACCTCCTGAAAAACGTGGTGGTGACCGTTGATTGGACATAGCTGACGCATGCGCATGCAAAAAAGACTGGACCCTCTTTTCTCCGCGGGGGGAAAGTGGGTCTGGAACTGGACTAAGGTATACTGCCGAAACAGAGAACGTAGGAATCTAACGTTTCGAGCGAAGGCCCTTCGTCAGAGAGAAACGGAGGGCCTTCGCTCGAAACGTTAGATTCCTACGTTCTCTGTTTCGGCAGTATATCTAACCTAAGTTACTATATTTCGATTGTTGTTTCTACACTGCCTATACGCAGCACGCTACTTTTATTTCACTATTTGGATTATATATATATATAATATATATATATGCTTAAAGAGCGATAAGTAAATACCATGATTTAATAATATGTCAATGCATAAATGTCAATGCATAAATGCACCAAGTTTTAACGTCTCATGTAAATATAGCGCTTTTTAGTCACTGAGGCAGGCTGACAGTCTGCAGCCGAAAATTCTGTACAAAGTTTTTATCTAGATCAGTTTCAAATTATTTTTATATTATTAAATCGCTCGAAACGTTAGACTCCTACGTTCTCTGTTTTGGCAGTATATTTAATCATACAATATTTCGATTGTTGTTTCTACACTACCTACAGCTACGGGAATGCGCGCAACGTTTCGACGCCCACACCCACGCTCCAAAGGAATGCGCCCGACGTTTCGACGCCCACACCCACGCCCCAACCAACGCATTTAAGCAGCCCACTAACCGATATTTTTCAGTCGCCTGATGATCCCGTTTAGGGTGAAACCTCTGGTAGCGAAGACTTTAAGGTAAACTATACTTCATGCTTTGTATTTTGCTCTATCTATATATGGTATTGAGCACTCTCTAACATTTCGTGAACCAAAACTCACTTATATATATATATAGATAGTACAGTACAGTAGTAGTACAGCGAAACACGTGTCTGTAGATTGAACTATATATATATATATATATATATATATATATATATATATATATATATATATATATATTATATAAGCCTAAAACGTATATACATCAATAATATTTAATTGTTATAAAATTACTAAATCGTTCATTATTTGTAATTAATTTCTTGTGTTCTAAGGTCGTATTACGAAAACCACCAATGTGTGGAACGACGTAAAAATTTCGAATCGCTGTCACGCCCACAAAAACGTCAACGAATTTGGAAATAAATGAGGTAAACAAAGACAATGACGACTTGAGAAAATGTTTATTGCTCATTTTAAAGGCCATGCTATTGACAACATACATTTTAGAAATCTGTCAGTATATTTCTCACTACAAAATCACCGCTGAGAGCGCTTCTGCAGCTAATCGTTACATTTGTTTATCGGATGTATTTTTAAACTTTCAACAATTGTCGACGTTTGTTGAACGTTTGTGGGCGTGGCAGCAATTCGAATTTTTAACTCTATTCCACACTTTGGTGGTTTCCGTAAAAATTGTGATCAAAATGTTGACGTTGCATTCTTACAAAAATGCTAATTTCCGTTACCATAGTAACCGACAAAAACTGAACAATAAACATTTAAAAAAACTCCTTAATACTAAACAAATAAAACATAAATCCATAAATCTCCGTGCACATGTATACTCTTTTATAAAATAACAGGTGTCCTACGCGCTCTGATTGGTCGAGCCCCATTTTCACTCAGAGTACATGCAGAGACACGTTTGACGTAATTTTCATTTTATATTGTACAACGCATGCTCTGTTTGGTTAAATCTCACGTAATCACTGGCGTAGTTATTTGATTGCGCCATCATTCGTCAGCAGTCTCGATCACTTTGGTGGCTTCTGAAGAAATGTCCATTGGACATTTCTTCCGGTTGAAATTACGTCATTCGTGTTTGAATCACACTACAGAGACACACAAGCAATTGTTAAATAAAGGCTCGTTTGACGTCATTTGAACACGAAAAGTTGAGTATGGAAAGAAGGTGAGTATATTACACTTCTTTCGTGTTGAAATGACGTCAAATGTGCCTTTATAAGAGTAGGTTTTATTTGTTTTATAAAATAGGAAAGAAAAATCAAGCTAAAAGTGAGATCGTTTTGGAACTTGGCGGGCTTTTATGGCCAGCTGACGCCATTCTACGCCACCCTACGCCACTTTACGTCATTCATGATCTCTGTTCTCTTGTAAATGCACGGAGCCCAGCCAATCAAAGCGTGCGTGGAGGGCACCTTATTTTATAAATAATATTATTAAAGTGTCAAAGCTTTCATTTCACTAGAAAAACAAAGAAATACTCTACAATGAAACTGTTTGATTGTAGGTAACTTCAATTATCTGGATTTGCGAGTATTTAAAGGCGGAGTATCTCGGTCAGTCAAATCACCCTATTTCACCGGAAGTAGTCTGTGCCATATAAGAAAGTCTTTTGTAAAAGCTACTGAATTTTAATACTTACTTGACTGCTGCTCCACAGCATTTGGCAGAATTGAGAGATAGAAAACAGTAAAACAGTTCCAGAGCTTAAAAATTGCCATATCTCAGTTGTTCGGCTGTAAAAAAGAATATCAGCCAAAGTTATTCTTCTCTTAAATACCAGGTATTTTATTATCTATAATTTTATAGTATCAGCCAACTAAATATTCCTGAGGATCCAAGGATACAAGATGCTTGAACTCAAATAGATTTATTAAGGAGTATAAAAACGTTCCTAAACATGTACATTGTCACGTGATTATATTTGACACTAGCAAAGATATATAACGTTTTTCGATAACTTATTATGCACGTGTGACGTTGAAACAATGTGACATTTACCTCAAACAAACTGAAATATCTCAAGAACAAAGTAATTATAAGGAAACAAAAAACTGCAAAAGATATTACTCTATCATTTTAAGTGTTCTTTCAAATAAGACAAAATTAATTTTAGTTTCTTTCAGCCCATGTGGCGTGAGAGTACAAAGCTTTAACGCAAGTGTACAAGAAATGAATGATATCGAATTTATTGTTATTGAACAAATTGAGAACAATCACGTGGGGAAGAATAGTGTTGACCAACGCCTGCTTACGAGAGAAATGCTGGAGTGCCCAGCTTTGTCCTCCCAAGCCACAGATATAACAGATGCACTAGCTTTCCTTCCAAACATTTTAAACTTTTTTATTTACACTGAAGAAACCCGAATTGGCGAACTTTTGTAACCAAATAAAAACCTGTTCAATATATATTATTATTATTATTATTATTATTATTATTATTATTATTATTATTATTATTATTGATTATTATTATTATTATTATGATTATTATTATTCAGATTAATATATATTACTATATAAAATAGAGTGTTTTATTGATGTTTCCGCCACTAATATAAAAACGATAATCTCACATGTGTGATTATTGTGAAATGTATTATTAGAGTTTACTGCTAGATCTATTTTTGTGGGGAAATAGTGACCCGAATCTTGTACTCGAGTTACAAATTGATATTGGTTTCACAGTTTCACGCTTCACAAACTCTACGCTTCTTTTATTATATTCACAACTCTATCTCCCCGTCACAATGGTTTTTTTTTCCTTCTTCCCAAGTCAACGCACCATTTTTACATGTCCCCAACACGTCATCGGTCCACGTGATATACAATACCTACAGGGGGAGGGGTGGGACATCAAAGTTCACCACACTCTCCCCTAACAAATTTAAATGTTAAATTTTTACACAAAAACAACAAACTTAAACTCATCAGTCATAGTCTTGCAAACATAGTTTAATTTTTCCTTCAGCATCCTTCGCAGCTTGTCTTCTCTTTCCGTTCCGGTGGGGCATCGACTTCGGTTTCTGTACTTGCGTTGTGTAAGTTCTCTTCCACTGCACTCCTGATCTCTAAAGGACACATCAGTTGAATCGGACGTTCTATGTAGTTTCCCTTGTGTAGCAGGATTACTCCTCTAATGACTCCGTCCCTTCCGATGATATATCTAATGACTATCGTGTGAGCATTTTGGAGGATAATGTTTGGCGTCAAGGTCTGCTCTTCTCCGTGGTCGCTTTCAACATAACTCAGTGGACGATTATTCAGGTGTCGTTCGATGTCCTTGACGACTGTTTCAAGTTGGCCAAACGTCAGGTGTGTTTTGAAGTTCGAATGTTCGATTTGAAGTTCAGCTTTGTCCCGTTCTTTGGCTACGCAGTTGGTAATTACGAATTGCAGAATGATTAACAACATATATTCCGAAAGAAATCGTATCAAAAGAAAGTCTGGTCAACTGAAGGTTTTCCGTAAATGTGAACTTCGAATCGAACATTCGAACTTCGAATCGAACTTTGTAATGAACTTCTGAATTTAGAAACGTAATTTGAAACTTGGCAACGTACCGCGCGTTAAAAAGTGAGCTGAAATCGACAATGGAGAACATTTTATCAAATAAAGTTTCCAACAACCATAGAATTTTTGCATTCTTGAGCAATTTGAGCCATTAAAAGGTGTATAATCATAGTATATCAATAAATATTTGTCAGGATATGTGCATCTTTCTGTGTATTCAGTTCGGGAAGTTGCAATTCGTTCCATAACAGGAACATGTGGTGTAGAATTTGGAAGAAGTATGCTTTTGTCAGTAAATGGACTAACATATATACTTTTACATGTTTAAGGTGTTCCTTAAAAACTTTGCATATATATGTTATTTACCGGCTGGGAGGTCCGTATAGAAAAATATTTGCCCAAGGTCTTCAGAAAAGGCCCGAGGCCGCAGCCCTTGGAAAGTCGCTTTCAATATTTGGCTGACTGCATGAAAATTGAAAGTGTGGTCCTCGAGTTTGAAGACGAAAATGCTTGTCAGTAAGCCATTTGTAATTTCAAGTTTCAAGGACATGAGACGATGAGGTTGGCATGTGGAAAATGTTTGGTTAAAAGGTAAAAGACTTAAAGCTTGTAGCGGTTTTGTTGAGTATAGCGGTTAGATAACAGAAGAAAGACAGTTTAGTGTCAAAAGGTTTCACTGAGCTTTTCTATCTTAATCTCGTGGTATGATTTTTTATATATATTTCTATATAGTTTCATTTAGTGATTCAAAATACTGTGTTCACAAGTTTATGTATGTTTTTCCTACCGTTTTAAACTGTTTTCTTTATAAATGTCAACTCGTAAATTTTGCTTTCAGTTTTCCCAGCGTTTTTTTTAAATTCGCTGTTTACACATGAAGTTGTCAAAACCATTTGGATAATAAAACTCATTTGCATCCCCGTAGCTCTCTGTTGAATTTATTTTTTCTGTGGCAAGCGAAATAGTTATGAAAATCGGTCAATTTTAAATGAATTTTAAAATTAAATTTAGGATTCCGTGACCGTGGTCAGATATCGTAAAAAACTGCCCGCTCACGATTGATAAAAAAATAAATAGCAATATATTATTTCTCTGCTCTTCATATAAAATTACGTTCAAAACTCAAATTTCGAAAATTAAAAAAACATGGCGAAATAAAAGAAACATGACTCCCAAAAAAAAGTCTAGTTGAGAGGAAACGGAAATCAAAATAGAATCTTATTCGCGAGGAAACGGAAGTCAAAAAAAATTTTAGTCGAAAAGAAACGGAAGTCAGATGCCTAACCACCATCAATCAACAATTGTCAGTTCAAAACGCGCGCAAATTATACAATGTGATACAGCGGTGCTTCATGATATGGCGGGTCATAGTCCTACTTCTCAAGCGAATGTTCAAGACATTGTTTATTAGGGCTGTTGTATTCTCTCATCTTGCAGGCAACAACGACATTCATACTGCGATCGCAGAGATAATGTGTAATTCGGGAGAAACCACAAATTTACTACGCAGGCTTCGTTTGTGACTGAAGATGACCGTATGATTCAGCAAACCTAGACGTTAAAATTGAAAGGGTTCTTGCATATTCATCCAGCCGCCTAACGAAAAATTCAGATCTGGCTAAACGGCCCAAACCGCCAAGCCCAAAAATGGTTTCGTGACGTCACTATTCATGACTTCCGTTTCCTCGCGTCTAAGATTTTCTTTTGACTTCCGTTTCCTCTCGACTAGACTTTTTTCGGCAGTATGTTTTTTATTTCGCCATGGGTTTTTTTAATTTTCGACACTTAGTTTTTTTAAATGGAAATACAAATTTAATATCTCGACATCGAAATTTAAGTTTTGAACGTAATTTTATGATATCGTATTTTAGTCCGTAACGGAACACCATACATTTGAATGATACCCAAATTGTTTGATGATCACTAAAATAGGTTTTCAAAATTCCTGAATTTACAGTTTGAGAAGTGGTTTTAGAGAATATATGATCGATGAGAGCCTTATTATCTGTGTGCAGTTTAATATTAATTGCACATACCTATTGTCCCTTACCATTACATTGTAGAGTAGGGAGGTCGTCTATCTGTTTCACTGAGCCAGTTTACATTGAAATCTCCAATTATTACACTTTCCTCCCGAGCAACTTCATGGACAATTATTTCTCTCAATGCTGAATTACACAGTTGACTAATAGAAACTTTTGGTGACCAATATACGGCAAACGGTTGCCAAGTTTGGATGACTTGTTACTTTGATCATTGTGAGTTCTATAGAATTGATAGAATTGACGATACCGAAAAAGATGGCGGCGGTACATTTAACCATAATGCTTTGCGACCTCGAATCAGCTCAAATAACAACTATACACATTGTTTATCATGTTAACATGCATGGATTAAACAACCAAGAACTTCATTCCTACCAAAGTTGATTGTTTTAAAACCCTATCTTCCGATTATTCTGCAAGAAACAATATTTAAAGGATTGTGGTTAAATGTACAAGACGCCATGTTTTTCGGTATGGTCAATTAATGTTGTGGCTGTAAGGAAAACCAGCAACAAATAGCACCCAACTGCTGTATACCGCTGTACCATAATAGGGTCGTCCATTATTTACACATGAGTGACTTGTTTCCATCGATATCAAAACTGACATGACGTCATTTTTCCATTTCTTTTTCTACTTTTTTTGGAGTCAATGGTGAATGGTGTACATTTCATTTGGCTCTATCGGATTAAATCTTATTTATTTTTGTCATACTGGAGTTCAGTATTTTACTTGTCTTTGTACTATTTGTTTTGTTATTATAATTATCAATAAGTATTATTAGTCCATGTAAATATGTATGTATATATGTATATATGTATGTATATATGTATATATGTATATATGTATATATGTATATGTATATGTATATGTATATGTATATATGTGTATGTATATATGTGTATGTGTGTATGGATAATGGATATATATTGCTCAGATCTTCTACTTTTCTATCATAATCAACTCGAAAGCTCACGTTACTTTGGCTGCTGTGCACATTTCAACAAATATAGAAAATTGTTATATTAACTCTTAATGTAATTCAACTCTTGTATTTTATAAAATATTGTGCAAAATAAATTTGAAACCTTGAAACCTTTGAAACCTTGTTTCTGTAAATACTGCTATATATTGTGCGACGGCCTAACTAGGCCTAATATAAACTAGGCCTAAATAAACAGGAAGTGTGTGACTGTCGCGTCCCACCCTCGCCAGATGCCTGCGGAGGAGGCAATGACTGTCCCGTTGGAGGTTTTGTCGATGATTATCAACAAAAGGACTCCATGGCCATTGAATAACATCAAGTTCAAATTCAGTTCCCCTGTATGCTAGCAATATACGCAGAATTACCTCTCCGACAGCGTAACCATCATAAATTTTGCTTTCACCCAGCAAAAATCTCCCGTGTAAACGAGCTTTTACCATCTGTCAACTCTCGGCCTCGTTTCGCTCGCGGCCATTAATAGTTGCGTAAAAATTGTCGCGTTAGACCAATGGCGGGAAATTAGCCGAGCTAAAATTCGTCATTGCCCCCCCCCCCCCTTCATCATGCAAGCTCTTATAACAGGATGACGGGAACGAAACACTATTTCTTTTTAGAAATAGTTTCTTGTTATGGTTGTAAATTAAAGGCGTATGCATGGTACTGTTTATTTTTGTTTAAACGCGGGACCCAGACAGGCGAGACAGCAAGTTGTGAGATAATAATTATTAAACTTGGAAAACGCGAAGGAGATATGAGAGTGGAAAAGCTTTGCCATTGACTTCAGAAGAGCTATTGTCGACGAGCATTAAAAATAACCTTGGCTTGACTAAACTCGTAATTCAGTAGGAGTTGACACAATGCAAACAACGATCAAAATTTGGCGCGTGGCGCGCTCACCTGCAACCAGCAGTAAGTAACAATTTGCCAACTTTTATTTAATATTTATAGACAGAGATTATTACTATTTATGTAATATTAGCACCAATATTTTGACCCCACAAAGGGCGGTACTGTTTACGCGCGCGTGGTTTAGGCAATATCTATCGTTTATGAAAATAGATCGGGTGTTAGTAATCAGCGTAATGCGTAACGCGTAATGGCGAAATGGAAAACAGCGTAAATATATATGGCGTAATGAAAGAGACGTCATTCTTATAATAACAGAAGGATTATCTTCGTTAATATGCACACTAATAGTTTTACTAATACAAAAGCGTATATATAGATAATTCGGCGGTCATATACGGAAATTATCAGGTAAGAAGTTAAATAGTAACACCATGTTTTATTTATATAAATAAATCTACCGACGGTATATATATTGTGGTCCTTGATATTTGATTGTATTACCATATAAATCAACGCTAACCATGTAAAACTGGTCTTGAAGGTATATAATCAATAAATTTGCATGCATGGATGTTTATAGTGTGCACATTATAAACGAAGAGAATCCTTCTGTTATTATGAGAATGACGTCATCTTTCATTACGCTGTTTTCCATTTCGCCGTTAATACGCTATTACGCGTTACGCTGATTATTAACACCCGATCTATTTCCTGAACTAAATGCTTGCCTACTCAATATCATTAATACTCTGCCAGACGTTCCTCCGTATGTAATACAAATACCAATACAACAGCGCATTTATAAAGACCTATAAAATTATAGGCTTCCTACACTTCAATTATTTACTTCGCAAGGGTGACTACTGAATTAAGACTCGACAAAGCTGAGCTGTTTAAAGTTTAAACTCGTTGATCACTTAAATTGTACTAGAAATTGTATCTTTCCAAACAACGCGCAACGTGTAATTTTGCTGGGAAAACCAAGCAATTTAGCCGAAGTGGCTATCTCGCAATTGCACTGAAAGCGGTGAATGCCCATCGCTTCTGACGGCATTTCCAATAATTTATATCACAAGAGAACGAGCAGTGTAATGCACTTTCGCACCTCAACCAATACCATAGCCAATAATTTTATTATGATATAAGTAAAAAGTGAAATTACCTTTCAAAACAACAAGAGGTTTAATATTTCGTGTCTTCCTCCGCTTTCGTCTGAATTCGTCAATGGAATGAACGCGTGACGTCATCAATCGTCATGTACAGAAACCAGCGCGCCAAACGGTATTGTTTCAATTTGAAACGAGCGCCAAATCAAATGTGGGCATGTTTATAACTCATCTTTATACACAATGACAGGGTGTCCCAAAAAAAATGCCCCCCGTTCATTTATGAGGTGCACCTTCTTTAATTATGGTACAACGGAAGTAAATTTTTATATCACGCCGAAAGCACATCCCTCCTTCTTCATGTTGTCTGAAATTTACAGAGCTAAGTAGTTATCTACTCGCTTCCTGTAGTCATTTAAAGAGGCAACATCAAAATTTGAACTTGTCCAAATTATGTATTCTACCTCAAGATTTGGAAATCTTCTCCTAAAGGCTTCCCTTATGTTGGGCTTCTTGTTTCATGATAGGAAGGTACCATGAATGCTCTTTCCTCGGGAGTGAATTGTTGTTCAACCATCTCAAGACGGATGAAAGTGCACTTCTGCCTACATGGCAAACATGTGCATGGAACTCTCATGAGCATTGTTATAATATTAGCGAGGTTCAGATCACAGGGGCGCAACTAGAAAATTTCGAGGGCAGGGGTTGAACGCAAAAAAAGGGCAAAGTCGTTCAGTATTCTAAACAATTTGGGACTAGAAGGCAGTGGTGTGGGAAGCAGAGATTCTAGGGGGTCCGGGGGCATGGCCCCCCGGAAATTTTTTGAATTTTAGGTCTCTGAAACGGCATTTCCTGCATTTTTAGGACGCTTTTTCTCGTATTTTCAGTTGCGGAAATGTTTATTTTGGTCTCGCATTATTGCGGAGAATTGTATTGCGTGCTACAACACGATTAATTATCTGTTTATCTAATGTCTAACCTAGTATTAGAGGTCTCACAAAAAGGGCAGGGGTTAAAAAGGGCAGGGGTTGCAACCCCCCCAACCCCCCCCTCCCCCCTAGTTGCGCCCCTGGATCACACTTCCACTACCGCTAGCTACCGCTACCGTAAATGTGCTGGTGTAATGTTCGTATTTTCGTCCTGTAGTCGTAGTTGGTTTTAATCCTAGTACCGTAAAACGATTTCTTTTTGCACTAGGTTTGAGACCTGTGACCATTACTGAACGTAAAAACAATATTTGACATGCTTAATTATATATTTACGGTAGCGGTCTGAACCCAGTGAACTCTATAGAAAGACTGGAACGCTAACTCCATAAACAGGCCCTATGATTGGATGAAGCCAAAAATCTTTAAATGTTAGTTTTTCTGAGTTTTGAGCTGAAATACTTAACGCTGAACGTTGGGCTGTATATGAAGTTAAAGCTATTGAAAAATGCTATTTGGTATAGAAACTTCAAGACTTTAGCTAAAAGGGAAATATTTAAAAAATAGAAAAACAACTGCCATTTTGTTTGCCGAACGTTACAAAATGGCAGTTGTTTTTATAGTTTTTAATTATTTCCCTTTTAGCTAAACTCTTGAAGGTTCTATACCAAATAGCACTTTTCAACAGCTTCAGTTTCATATACAGCCCAACGTTCGGCGTTAAGTATTTCAGCTCAAAACTCAGAAAAACTACAACAAGTTTCTTAGTGTTATTTCCCAACGAAATATGGCCGAACATATACCACATTTGGAAAAGTTTAACATAACGAGGAAACTTATGCTATACATCAAATTGAAGGCAATGCTATTTCTAAAAACATACGTACATAATGAATTTCAACTATTCGTTGTTTTGGAGTAATTTGTTATCGTCCCAAATAAGATATATGGCAGGATGAAGATTAAGTAACTTGAAGCACGGGAGCTACTTGCAAAGAGACTGGCACTGGCTTCAAAATCTCCCCAACGGCCTCCCATGGTTGAGCCGTGTTCTCAAGTTAAACTCTTAAAAGTAAGTTTATTTTATAGATTTAAAGAAAATACGGCAATATTTTTCAAATTATAACCGAATTCTCATTCAAATCCTTAATTGCAACTGTCATACTGTCAACCCGCACAACCCTATATAATCTAAAGGCAGAGTACAAGTCTGGGCTGTCTGTGGTTAAACTCTGAACTCCAGACGGGACTAACACCGCTGCCAAACGTTTAGCGCATATGCGACGTCCGAGCTCGTCCTGAAAAAAAGAGCGGGAAAACACTGAAATATTTAGACTGGACCGAGGGTCCGACACAAAAGTTAAAATTATAAGCATACTACCAAAAAGATAAGGTATAGATAATTTGTGCATGGCTTTTTTGTCAATATTGTAACATATTCTGAATTTACCCCTTCGTAATTTTCTTTACCCTTTTTTTAAAACACAAATGAATAGTCGAGTCTTACTTAGTCTTCGCTGTCTGGTTGTTGTCGCCACGGCTAGTTGCCACTTCTCTTGCAATGTTTACTCTAGCGAATTCACGCATGCTCAAACGTTTGGCAGCGGTGTTGACGGGACTCGAACCAAGCCTGGTTTCTAGGCCTTCCTCGGTTGACACGTTTTGGAAGAGTAAACATTGCAAGAGAAGTGGCAACTAGCCGTGGCGACAACAACCAGACAGCGAAGACTAAGTAAGACTCGACTATTCATTTGTGTTTTAAAAAAAGGGTAAAGAAAATTACGAAGGGGTAAATTCAGAATATGTTACAATATTGACAAAAAAGCCATGCACAAATTATCTATACCTTATCTTTTTGGTAGTATGCTTATAATTTTAACTTTTGTGTCGGACCCTCGGTCCAGTCTAAATATTTCAGTGTTTTCCCGCTCTTTTTTTCAGGACGAGCTCGGACGTCGCATATGCGCTAAACGTTTGGCAGCGGTGTTAGTCCCGTCTGGAGTTCAGAGTTTAACCACAGACAGCCCAGACTTGTACTCTGCCTTTAGATTATATAGGGTTGTGCGGGTTGACAGTATGACAGTTGCAATTAAGGATTTGAATGAGAATTCGGTTATAATTTGAAAAATATTGCCGTATTTTCTTTAAATCTATAAAATAAACTTACTTTTAAGAGTTTAACTTGAGAACACGGCTCAACCATGGGAGGCCGTTGGGGAGATTTTGAAGCCAGTGCCAGTCTCTTTGCAAGTAGCTCCCGTGCTTCAAGTTACTTAATCTTCATCCTGCCATATATCTTATTTGGGACGATAACAAATTACTCCAAAACAACGAATAGTTGAAATTCATTATGTACGTATGTTTTTAGAAATAGCATTGCCTTCAATTTGATGTATAGCATAAGTTTCCTCGTTATGTTAAACTTTTCCAAATGTGGTATATGTTCGGCCATATTTCGTTGGGAAATAACACTAAGAAACTTGTTGTAGTTTTTCTGAGTTTTGAGCTGAAATACTTAACGCCGAACGTTGGGCTGTATATGAAACTGAAGCTGTTGAAAAGTGCTATTTGGTATAGAACCTTCAAGAGTTTAGCTAAAAGGGAAATAATTAAAAACTATAAAAACAACTGCCATTTTGTAACGTTCGGCAAACAAAATGGCAGTTGTTTTTCTATTTTTTAAATATTTCCCTTTTAGCTAAAGTCTTGAAGTTTCTATACCAAATAGCATTTTTCAATAGCTTTAACTTCATATACAGCCCAACGTTCAGCGTTAAGTATTTCAGCTCAAAACTCAGAAAAACTAACATTTTAAAGATTTTTGGCTTCATCCAATCATAGGGCCTGTTTATGGAGTTAGCGTTCCAGTCTTTCTATAGAGTTCACTGGGTTCAGACCGCTACCGTAAATATATAATTAAGCATGTCAAATATTGTTTTTACGTTCAGTAATGGTCACAGGTCTCAAACCTAGTGCAAAAAGAAATCGTTTTACGGTACTAGGATTAAAACCAACTACGACTACAGGACGAAAATACGAACATTACACCAGCACATTTACGGTAGCGGTAGCTAGCGGTAGTGGAAGTGTGATCCAGGGGCGCAACTAGGGGGGGAGGGGGGGGGTTGGGGGGGGTTGCAACCCCTGCCCTTTTTAACCCCTGCCCTTTTTGTGAGACCTCTAATACTAGGTTAGACATTAGATAAACAGATAATTAATCGTGTTGTAGCACGCAATACAATTCTCCGCAATAATGCGAGACCAAAATAAACATTTCCGCAACTGAAAATACGAGAAAAGCGTCCTAAAAATGCAGGAAATGCCGTTTCAGAGACCTAAAATTCAAAAAATTTCCGGGGGGCCATGCCCCCGGACCCCCTAGAATCTCTGCTTCCCACACCACTGCCTTCTAGTCCCAAATTGTTTAGAATACTGAACGACTTTGCCCTTTTTTTGCGTTCAACCCCTGCCCTCGAAATTTTCTAGTTGCGCCCCTGTGATCTGAACCTCGCTAATATTATAACAATGCTCATGAGAGTTCCATGCACATGTTTGCCATGTAGGCAGAAGTGCACTTTCATCCGTCTTGAGATGGTTGAACAACAATTCACTCCCGAGGAAAGAGCATTCATGGTACCTTCCTATCATGAAACAAGAAGCCCAACATAAGGGAAGCCTTTAGGAGAAGATTTCCAAATCTTGAGGTAGAATACATAATTTGGACAAGTTCAAATTTTGATGTTGCCTCTTTAAATGACTACAGGAAGCGAGTAGATAACTACTTAGCTCTGTAAATTTCAGACAACATGAAGAAGGAGGGATGTGCTTTCGGCGTGATATAAAAATTTACTTCCGTTGTACCATAATTAAAGAAGGTGCACCTCATAAATGAACGGGGGGCATTTTTTTTGGGACACCCTGTCATTGTGTATAAAGATGAGTTATAAACATGCCCACATTTGATTTGGCGCTCGTTTCAAATTGAAACAATACCGTTTGGCGCGCTGGTTTCTGTACATGACGATTGATGACGTCACGCGTTCATTCCATTGACGAATTCAGACGAAAGCGGAGGAAGACACGAAATATTAAACCTCTTGTTGTTTTGAAAGGTAATTTCACTTTTTACTTATATCATAATAAAATTATTGGCTATGGTATTGGTTGAGGTGCGAAAGTGCATTACACTGCTCGTTCTCTTGTGATATAAATTATTGGAAATGCCGTCAGAAGCGATGGGCATTCACCGCTTTCAGTGCAATTGCGAGATAGCCACTTCGGCTAAATTGCTTGGTTTTCCCAGCAAAATTACACGTTGCGCGTTGTTTGGAAAGATACAATTTCTAGTACAATTTAAGTGATCAACGAGTTTAAACTTTAAACAGCTCAGCTTTGTCGAGTCTTAATTCAGTAGTCACCCTTGCGAAGTAAATAATTGAAGTGTAGGAAGCCTATAATTTTATAGGTCTTTATAAATGCGCTGTTGTATTGGTATTTGTATTACATACGGAGGAACGTCTGGCAGAGTATTAATGATATTGAGTAGGCAAGCATTTAGTTCAGGAAATAGATCGGGTGTTAATAATCAGCGTAACGCGTAATAGCGTATTAACGGCGAAATGGAAAACAGCGTAATGAAAGATGACGTCATTCTCATAATAACAGAAGGATTCTCTTCGTTTATAATGTGCACACTATAAACATCCATGCATGCAAATTTATTGATTATATACCTTCAAGACCAGTTTACATGGTTAGCGTTGATTTATATGGTAATACAATCAAATATCAAGGACCACAATATATATACCGTCGGTAGATTTATTTATATAAATAAAACATGGTGTTACTATTTAACTTCTTACCTGATAATTTCCGTATATGACCGCCGAATTATCTATATATACGCTTTTGTATTAGTAAAACTATTAGTGTGCATATTAACGAAGATAATCCTTCTGTTATTATAAGAATGACGTCTCTTTCATTACGCCATATATATTTACGCTGTTTTCCATTTCGCCATTACGCGTTACGCATTACGCTGATTACTAACACCCGATCTATTTTCATAAACGATAGATATTGCCTAAACCACGCGCGCGTAAACAGTACCGCCCTTTGTGGGGTCAAAATATTGGTGCTAATATTACATAAATAGTAATAATCTCTGTCTATAAATATTAAATAAAAGTTGGCAAATTGTTACTTACTGCTGGTTGCAGGTGAGCGCGCCACGCGCCAAATTTTGATCGTTGTTTGCATTGTGTCAACTCCTACTGAATTACGAGTTTAGTCAAGCCAAGGTTATTTTTAATGCTCGTCGACAATAGCTCTTCTGAAGTCAATGGCAAAGCTTTTCCACTCTCATATCTCCTTCGCGTTTTCCAAGTTTAATAATTATTATCTCACAACTTGCTGTCTCGCCTGTCTGGGTCCCGCGTTAAACAAAAATAAACAGTACCATGCATACGCCTTTAATTTACAACCATAACAAGAAACTATTTCTAAAAAGAAATAGTGTTTCGTTCCCGTCATCCTGTTATAAGAGCTTGCATGATGAAGGGGGGGGGGGGGGGGGGGGGGGGGGCAATGACGAATTTTAGCTCGGCTAATTTCCCGCCATTGGTCTAACGCGACAATTTTTACGCAACTATTAATGGCCGCGAGCGAAACGAGGCCGAGAGTTGACAGATGGTAAAAGCTCGTTTACACGGGAGATTTTTGCTGGGTGAAAGCAAAATTTATGATGGTTACGCTGTCGGAGAGGTAATTCTGCGTATATTGCTAGCATACAGGGGAACTGAATTTGAACTTGATGTTATTCAATGGCCATGGAGTCCTTTTGTTGATAATCATCGACAAAACCTCCAACGGGACAGTCATTGCCTCCTCCGCAGGCATCTGGCGAGGGTGGGACGCGACAGTCACACTTCCTGTTTATTTAGGCCTAGTTTATATTAGGCCTAGTTAGGCCGTCGCACAATATATAGCAGTATTTACAGAAACAAGGTTTCAAAGGTTTCAAGGTTTCAAATTTATTTTGCACAATATTTTATAAAATACAAGAGTTGAATTACATTAAGAGTTAATATAACAATTTTCTATATTTGTTGAAATGTGCACAGCAGCCAAAGTAACGTGAGCTTTCGAGTTGATTATGATAGAAAAGTAGAAGATCTGAGCAATATATATCCATTATCCATACACACATACACATATATACATACACATATATACATATACATATACATATACATATACATATACATATATACATATATACATATATACATATATACATACATATATACATATATACATACATATTTACATGGACTAATAATACTTATTGATAATTATAATAACAAAACAAATAGTACAAAGACAAGTAAAATACTGAACTCCAGTATGACAAAAATAAATAAGATTTAATCCGATAGAGCCAAATGAAATGTACACCATTCACCATTGACTCCAAAAAAAGTAGAAAAAGAAATGGAAAAATGACGTCATGTCAGTTTGATATCGATGGAAACAAGTCACTCATGTGTAAATAATGGACGACCCTATTATGGTACAGCGGTATACAGCAGTTGGGTGCTATTTGTTGCTGGTTTTCCTTACAGCCACAACATTAATTGACCATACCGAAAAACATGGCGTCTTGTACATTTAACCACAATCCTTTAAATATTGTTTCTTGCAGAATAATCGGAAGATAGGGTTTTAAAACAATCAACTTTGGTAGGAATGAAGTTCTTGGTTGTTTAATCCATGCATGTTAACATGATAAACAATGTGTATAGTTGTTATTTGAGCTGATTCGAGGTCGCAAAGCATTATGGTTAAATGTACCGCCGCCATCTTTTTCGGTATCGTCAATTCTATCAATTCTATAGAACTCACAATGATCAAAGTAACAAGTCATCCAAACTTGGCAACCGTTGCCGTATATTGGTCACCAAAAGTTTCTATTAGTCAACTGTGTAATTCAGCATTGAGAGAAATAATTGTCCATGAAGTTGCTCGGGAGGAAAGTGTAATAATTGGAGATTTCAATGTAAACTGGCTCAGTGAAACAGATAGACGACCTCCCTACTCTACAATGTAATGGTAAGGGACAATAGGTATGTGCAATTAATATTAAACTGCACACAGATAATAAGGCTCTCATCGATCATATATTCTCTAAAACCACTTCTCAAACTGTAAATTCAGGAATTTTGAAAACCTATTTTAGTGATCATCAAACAATTTGGGTATCATTCAAATGTATGGTGTTCCGTTACGGACTAAAATACGATATCATAAAATTACGTTCAAAACTTAAATTTCGATGTCGAGATATTAAATTTGTATTTCCATTTAAAAAAACTAAGTGTCGAAAATTAAAAAAACCCATGGCGAAATAAAAAACATACTGCCGAAAAAAGTCTAGTCGAGAGGAAACGGAAGTCAAAAGAAAATCTTAGACGCGAGGAAACGGAAGTCATGAATAGTGACGTCACGAAACCATTTTTGGGCTTGGCGGTTTGGGCCGTTTAGCCAGATCTGAATTTTTCGTTAGGCGGCTGGATGAATATGCAAGAACCCTTTCAATTTTAACGTCTAGGTTTGCTGAATCATACGGTCATCTTCAGTCACAACGAAGCCTGCGTAGTAAATTTGTGGTTTCTCCCGAATTACACATTATCTCTGCGATCGCAGTATGAATGTCGTTGTTGCCTGCAAGATGAGAGAATACAACAGCCCTAATAAACAATGTCTTGAACATTCGCTTGAGAAGTAGGACTATGACCCGCCATATCATGAAGCACCGCTGTATCACATTGTATAATTTGCGCGCGTTTTGAACTGACAATTGTTGATTGATGGTGGTTAGGCATCTGACTTCCGTTTCTTTTCGACTAAAATTTTTTTTGACTTCCGTTTCCTCGCGAATAAGATTCTATTTTGATTTCCGTTTCCTCTCAACTAGACTTTTTTTTGGGAGTCATGTTTCTTTTATTTCGCCATGTTTTTTTAATTTTCGAAATTTGAGTTTTGAACGTAATTTTATATGAAGAGCAGAGAAATAATATATTGCTATTTATTTTTTTATCAATCGTGAGCGGGCAGTTTTTTACGATATCTGACCACGGTCACGGAATCCTAAATTTAATTTTAAAATTCATTTAAAATTGACCGATTTTCATAACTATTTCGCTTGCCACAGAAAAAATAAATTCAACAGAGAGCTACGGGGATGCAAATGAGTTTTATTATCCAAATGGTTTTGACAACTTCATGTGTAAACAGCGAATTTAAAAAAAACGCTGGGAAAACTGAAAGCAAAATTTACGAGTTGACATTTATAAAGAAAACAGTTTAAAACGGTAGGAAAAACATACATAAACTTGTGAACACAGTATTTTGAATCACTAAATGAAACTATATAGAAATATATATAAAAAATCATACCACGAGATTAAGATAGAAAAGCTCAGTGAAACCTTTTGACACTAAACTGTCTTTCTTCTGTTATCTAACCGCTATACTCAACAAAACCGCTACAAGCTTTAAGTCTTTTACCTTTTAACCAAACATTTTCCACATGCCAACCTCATCGTCTCATGTCCTTGAAACTTGAAATTACAAATGGCTTACTGACAAGCATTTTCGTCTTCAAACTCGAGGACCACACTTTCAATTTTCATGCAGTCAGCCAAATATTAAAAGCGACTTTCCGAGGGCTGCGGCCTCGGGCCTTTTCTGAAGACCTTGGGCAAATATTTTTCTATACGGACCTCCCAGCCGGTAAATAACATATATATGCAAAGTTTTTAAGGAACACCTTAAACATGTAAAAGTATATATGTTAGTCCATTTACTGACAAAAGCATACTTCTTCCAAATTCTACACCACATGTTCCTGTTATGGAACGAATTGCAACTTCCCGAACTGAATACACAGAAAGATGCACATATCCTGACAAATATTTATTGATATACTATGATTATACACCTTTTAATGGCTCAAATTGCTCAAGAATGCAAAAATTCTATGGTTGTTGGAAACTTTATTTGATAAAATGTTCTCCATTGTCGATTTCAGCTCACTTTTTAACGCGCGGTACGTTGCCAAGTTTCAAATTACGTTTCTAAATTCAGAAGTTCATTACAAAGTTCGATTCGAAGTTCGAATGTTCGATTCGAAGTTCACATTTACGGAAAACCTTCAGTTGACCAGACTTTCTTTTGATACGATTTCTTTCGGAATATATGTTGTTAATCATTCTGCAATTCGTAATTACCAACTGCGTAGCCAAAGAACGGGACAAAGTTGAACTTCAAATCGAACATTCGAACTTCAAAACACACCTGACGTTTGGCCAACTTGAAACAGTCGTCAAGGACATCGAACGACACCTGAATAATCGTCCACTGAGTTATGTTGAAAGCGACCACGGAGAAGAGCAGACCTTGACGCCAAACATTATCCTCCAAAATGCTCACACGATAGTCATTAGATATATCATCGGAAGGGACGGAGTCATTAGAGGAGTAATCCTGCTACACAAGGGAAACTACATAGAACGTCCGATTCAACTGATGTGTCCTTTAGAGATCAGGAGTGCAGTGGAAGAGAACTTACACAACGCAAGTACAGAAACCGAAGTCGATGCCCCACCGGAACGGAAAGAGAAGACAAGCTGCGAAGGATGCTGAAGGAAAAATTAAACTATGTTTGCAAGACTATGACTGATGAGTTTAAGTTTGTTGTTTTTGTGTAAAAATTTAACATTTAAATTTGTTAGGGGAGAGTGTGGTGAACTTTGATGTCCCACCCCTCCCCCTGTAGGTATTGTATATCACGTGGACCGATGACGTGTTGGGGACATGTAAAAATGGTGCGTTGACTTGGGAAGAAGGAAAAAAAAACCATTGTGACGGGGAGATAGAGTTGTGAATATAATAAAAGAAGCGTAGAGTTTGTGAAGCGTGAAACTGTGAAACCAATATCAATTTGTAACTCGAGTACAAGATTCGGGTCACTATTTCCCCACAAAAATAGATCTAGCAGTAAACTCTAATAATACATTTCACAATAATCACACATGTGAGATTATCGTTTTTATATTAGTGGCGGAAACATCAATAAAACACTCTATTTTATATAGTAATATATATTAATCTGAATAATAATAATCATAATAATAATAATAATAATCAATAATAATAATAATAATAATA
This sequence comes from Paragorgia papillata, assembly GCA_035771165.1. Taxonomy (NCBI): domain Eukaryota; kingdom Metazoa; phylum Cnidaria; class Anthozoa; order Scleralcyonacea; family Coralliidae; genus Paragorgia; species Paragorgia papillata. The sequence goes on from JAWNZC010000046.1 coordinate 518,618, forward strand.
ATAATAATAATAATAATAATAATAATAATAATAATAATAATATATATTGAACAGGTTTTTATTTGGTTACAAAAGTTCGCCAATTCGGGTTTCTTCAGTGTAAATAAAAAAGTTTAAAATGTTTGGAAGGAAAGCTAGTGCATCTGTTATATCTGTGGCTTGGGAGGACAAAGCTGGGCACTCCAGCATTTCTCTCGTAAGCAGGCGTTGGTCAACACTATTCTTCCCCACGTGATTGTTCTCAATTTGTTCAATAACAATAAATTCGATATCATTCATTTCTTGTACACTTGCGTTAAAGCTTTGTACTCTCACGCCACATGGGCTGAAAGAAACTAAAATTAATTTTGTCTTATTTGAAAGAACACTTAAAATGATAGAGTAATATCTTTTGCAGTTTTTTGTTTCCTTATAATTACTTTGTTCTTGAGATATTTCAGTTTGTTTGAGGTAAATGTCACATTGTTTCAACGTCACACGTGCATAATAAGTTATCGAAAAACGTTATATATCTTTGCTAGTGTCAAATATAATCACGTGACAATGTACATGTTTAGGAACGTTTTTATACTCCTTAATAAATCTATTTGAGTTCAAGCATCTTGTATCCTTGGATCCTCAGGAATATTTAGTTGGCTGATACTATAAAATTATAGATAATAAAATACCTGGTATTTAAGAGAAGAATAACTTTGGCTGATATTCTTTTTTACAGCCGAACAACTGAGATATGGCAATTTTTAAGCTCTGGAACTGTTTTACTGTTTTCTATCTCTCAATTCTGCCAAATGCTGTGGAGCAGCAGTCAAGTAAGTATTAAAATTCAGTAGCTTTTACAAAAGACTTTCTTATATGGCACAGACTACTTCCGGTGAAATAGGGTGATTTGACTGACCGAGATACTCCGCCTTTAAATACTCGCAAATCCAGATAATTGAAGTTACCTACAATCAAACAGTTTCATTGTAGAGTATTTCTTTGTTTTTCTAGTGAAATGAAAGCTTTGACACTTTAATAATATTATTTATAAAATAAGGTGCCCTCCACGCACGCTTTGATTGGCTGGGCTCCGTGCATTTACAAGAGAACAGAGATCATGAATGACGTAAAGTGGCGTAGGGTGGCGTAGAATGGCGTCAGCTGGCCATAAAAGCCCGCCAAGTTCCAAAACGATCTCACTTTTAGCTTGATTTTTCTTTCCTATTTTATAAAACAAATAAAACCTACTCTTATAAAGGCACATTTGACGTCATTTCAACACGAAAGAAGTGTAATATACTCACCTTCTTTCCATACTCAACTTTTCGTGTTCAAATGACGTCAAACGAGCCTTTATTTAACAATTGCTTGTGTGTCTCTGTAGTGTGATTCAAACACGAATGACGTAATTTCAACCGGAAGAAATGTCCAATGGACATTTCTTCAGAAGCCACCAAAGTGATCGAGACTGCTGACGAATGATGGCGCAATCAAATAACTACGCCAGTGATTACGTGAGATTTAACCAAACAGAGCATGCGTTGTACAATATAAAATGAAAATTACGTCAAACGTGTCTCTGCATGTACTCTGAGTGAAAATGGGGCTCGACCAATCAGAGCGTGCGTAGGACACCTGTTATTTTATAAAAGAGTATACATGTGCACGGAGATTTATGGATTTATGTTTTATTTGTTTAGTATTAAGGAGTTTTTTTAAATGTTTATTGTTCAGTTTTTGTCGGTTACTATGGTAACGGAAATTAGCATTTTTGTAAGAATGCAACGTCAACATTTTGATCACAATTTTTACGGAAACCACCAAAGTGTGGAATAGAGTTAAAAATTCGAATTGCTGCCACGCCCACAAACGTTCAACAAACGTCGACAATTGTTGAAAGTTTAAAAATACATCCGATAAACAAATGTAACGATTAGCTGCAGAAGCGCTCTCAGCGGTGATTTTGTAGTGAGAAATATACTGACAGATTTCTAAAATGTATGTTGTCAATAGCATGGCCTTTAAAATGAGCAATAAACATTTTCTCAAGTCGTCATTGTCTTTGTTTACCTCATTTATTTCCAAATTCGTTGACGTTTTTGTGGGCGTGACAGCGATTCGAAATTTTTACGTCGTTCCACACATTGGTGGTTTTCGTAAGACGACCTTAGAACACAAGAAATTAATTACAAATAATGAACGATTTAGTAATTTTATAACAATTAAATATTATTGATGTATATACGTTTTTAGGCTTATATATATATATATATATATATATATATATATATATATATATATATATATATATATATATATATATAGTTCAATCTACAGACACGTGTTTCGCTGTACTACTACTGTACTGTACTATCTATATATATATATAAGTGAGTTTTTGGTTCACGAAATGTTAGAGAGTGCTCAATACCATATATAGATAGAGCAAAATACAAAGCATGAAGTATAGTTTACCTTAAAGTCTTCGCTACCAGAGGTTTCACCCTAAACGGGATCATCAGGCGACTGAAAAATATCGGTTAGTGGGCTGCTTAAATGCGTTGGTTGGGGCGTGGGTGTGGGCGTCGAAACGTCGGGCGCATTCCTTTGGAGCGTGGGTGTGTGGGCGTCGAAACGTTGCGCGCATTCCCGTAGCTGTAGGTAGTGTAGAAACAACAATCGAAATATTGTATGATTAAATATACTGCCAAAACAGAGAACGTAGGAGTCTAACGTTTCGAGCGATTTAATAATATAAAAATAATTTGAAACTGATCTAGATAAAAACTTTGTACAGAATTTTCGGCTGCAGACTGTCAGCCTGCCTCAGTGACTAAAAAGCGCTATATTTACATGAGACGTTAAAACTTGGTGCATTTATGCATTGACATTTATGCATTGACATATTATTAAATCATGGTATTTACTTATCGCTCTTTAAGCATATATATATATTATATATATATAATCCAAATAGTGAAATAAAAGTAGCGTTGCTGCGTATAGGCAGTGTAGAAACAACAATCGAAATATAGTAACTTAGGTTAGATATACTGCCGAAACAGAGAACGTAGGAATCTAACGTTTCGAGCGAAGGCCCTCCGTTTCTCTCTGACGAAGGGCCTTCGCTCGAAACGTTAGATTCCTACGTTCTCTGTTTCGGCAGTATACCTTAGTCCAGTTCCAGACCCACTTTCCCCCCGCGGAGAAAAGAGGGTCCAGTCTTTTTTGCATGCGCATGCGTCAGCTATGTCCAATCAACGGTCACCACCACGTTTTTCAGGAGGTCGCCAGGTTGCTAAGCTCTGTTTTACGTACTCGATTTTCTAAATTTAGGAGTGATCGAAAATGGTTTGTTGCTTGAAACGGGGTCGATGTTCGCGAGGATGTTCGTGCCCTCGTAGATGAAAGATTTTGATCAGTTTTCGGTTCCACGTTTAAGAATAGATTAAAATACGCCATGGAATTATGCAAATAAAATTTTGTGACGAAATTTGAGCAACTACAGGCGATATCATCAGACACATGGTAAAGAATAAAGATACTATATCTTCTTTCATTTGACAACTGGTTTTCAGAAAATCCCTGGAGTATTTTCAGCTATTCTGGTTTGCGAACTGCGAATCATGTCTGTGAAAATCCAAAATATTATATAAAATACAAAGGGCAAGGTGTTTCATGTTTTATGTTTTGGGAGTTGTAAGTGTTGTCGAAGTAGCTTAATTATCTATATTTTTTTGATAAATGATAGCAATATATTCTTGAAATGATGTCGATAAAATAGTAATGTTTCACTTTTGCTCGGTTTCGAACGAGACGAAAACCTATATTTTGTCATCTAAAATCTATGCAGTTCACCGTCTATAACCGCTTTTTATGTAATAAATTGTACTATTATAAAATGTGAGTATCGGGAGTCGGTAATTCTCTGTTTGTACACACTGCGTGGTCACTGCTTCCTGCAAAGTACGCAAGAGTCTCAAACATACCTTCATTTACTCGTATTCAGTTCCGATCATATAGTGTTGTGATCACAAATTGACAATTTTTTCCATCACTTTATATGAATCTTCGTGAATACGTGTAATTTGATCTGTCTGCGTTGACTTCGTTCGGCGCAAGTCAAACGTGTAATATGTTTAAAAACACCGTGTAAATCTTTACAGTTATGAAAGAGGTATATATCAGCGTTTCCTAGACAGGTTCACAATTTAGCGGACTGAAGGCCCTGCAGAAACAACGTCTTACCAGAACCGAAACCGGAGCAGAAAAACCTGATCTGACAGATTACACACCTTTAGACAGCCGTTGCAAGTCATCTATTGTCATCTTATAATATCTCCGGATCCTGATTTCGCAAGACAGTTTGGGTTTATCTTTCCTAATCTCGAAAAACAGCAAAGCAGCTGGTGTATAATCGCCATAATTTACAAATACGACATTCCCCCGTCGAACGCCACATCGCCTATTGCTTTGTTTACAATTTAGTAAATACTGGACGGATAGTCGCCAAGGGTTTCCCCAGCGGCGTGAACGCATTGATTCATTTGATTGGACATACACAGCCGGTAACGCACATGTTGTAACAGGTCTGCAGCCTGTCTGTTACAACTTGTCATGAACAAGCCGATATCCGGATGCGTTCGCATGCCTTGTTCCGGTTTGTCGTGACAAATCTGCAACAGGTTGTTTGCAGGCTTGTTGCAAGTTGTTCTGACAAGCCGGAACAATGTTGTCGTTATCAGACCTGTAACAACTTGTTCCAACAACTTGCTGCAAGCTTGTTGTGAACAGATCGTAACAATATTGTCGTAACCAGACATGTAACAACTTGTGAACACAAGCCGTAACAAGTCTGCAGTTGACAAGTTGTAACAAGCTTGATGAAACACGCGTTATTCCTGCGTTGTTCATGCACTGAATCTATCTGAATTATTAGATTTCTTAAGTATAGAAATAACGAAATTCTCACACCCTGTGATACTTTCGTGATTTCTATACTTAAGGAATCTAATTCAGATAGAATATAGACAAGTCAAATATAATTTACACAACTGCAAATATCTATCAAAGCAATTTTATTTTACAGAAGACAATTCAATAAGCTTATTATAGTTCACTCACTCATTTGAATGTTTTAGTACGTTCATTTAACTGAATAAACTCAGCACTAAAGGTATAAGTAACAGATGATAAGATAAATTAATGTTTGTCATAGAAATAAAAGTATACCGCTTCTTTTTGAACGTTTGTACTCCTCAGCATCAGTTTCATTCGTGGTTGACACAAAGTTCCAGTCTGATCACCCTTTTTAGTTGACAGCTCTTGCATGGATACTTGAAAGTAAATCGAAAATAGAAATGAACTGCCACTCCCGACACATTTGATCTTGAATGTTGCCAACGACTGTTATCATTTGATTCCTCAAAACTGAAATGCAAATCCACTGAGAACTTCTTCCAAACGGTGAACGTATGATGATTTAACAGGAACCAGAGTCATATTTCAATAACATATCATGTCCGGATCAAAACCGATAGACCTTTATCCGTGGAATCGTGGATGCCGGTCTGTTTCAACTTTCAAACTGTGAAAAATAAAATTTAGCCAACGGTCGTCCTTGGTAACGCAAGTTTGTTTTCGTAATCTCATTCTCATTGGCTGGTGATTATATTTTCTCGCATATGATTGGCTCTCTGAGCATAAGATGATGCAAGCTCATTACTTCCTGTTTTTAGCCTCGAAGCTTCGAACTTTATTTACAAGCTGTTCGAAAGAAACACTTTGAAACTCAAAGATTTTTCGGACAAACAAAACTTGGCCCACAAACATTGAATTGGAAATACAAACAGGGTCTGTAACAGATCAGTCACACAAGCAGTTTTGTATTCGAATTCGAAAGTCGCTTTTGCCGTGAAGTGCCGTGGCCGTGGAGGAAACATGCAGTTTTAGGCTTATAAGTTTAAAGATATTTTGAGCTAAGTTCTATTTTTTTGTTATAAACCCCAAAATATGCCTGTTGTGAACTTGAACATAAGATTGAAGTGATAAATATGTGTATTATGATCGTATTAACGTTCCTATAGCTTTGATAAGTTGATATCTTTCAAAATTTTGCAAAATGAATTAGTGATGTCTCGACATGCCTGGCCGCGATATGGTTGTCTTCGTAGAGTGTTGTGATATCAGAAACCGATGTTGTGCCGTCTTTCTCCTGAACATTTATACTTTGAATAAATAGCAAAAACTAGCTTATAATTAGCTGCAATTGTTCTTCATTATTGTTTATTTTTTTATTTTTTTCAAACACTTTTCCGTTCACAAAAAACGTTTTGAAGTTTTCACCCACACAAAGACGTAAGTTATAAAATACTAAATAAACGTTCTCTCTCTCTCTCTCTGCTTCAAGTGAACCGCTATTTAATATGTTGTTCATTTCTGTAAGGGTAGTCCCATGCAGTATTGATTTATTAGGAAAACTGGCGTGTTTAATATACTTATAGCAGCTTCGGGGAACTGAGCAATCAAATTATATAGCTGTTTAGCGGCTTTAGCCTGTTATAAATTGCGGTTTACATGTAATAAAATAATACCACAACGAATTTGTGTTCGACCAAACGTGATAAAGCAACCATAAATTAATTTGTCGGCGCCAGAAAAGCTAAAAAGCACACAGCAAAACGTCCATAAATTGTAAGGATTTTATTTGAGATTCTCTGCAGACTTGTTCCAATTCGTTGTGACAAACGAAACACGGGTTGTTAATAACAAGTCCGTCGCAAGTTGTTGTCAACTTGGTGCAAGCTTGGCAATAACATCTTGCGACAAGCCTGTTGGAACAAGTTGGAACAACCTTGTCGGCTTCATCAGACTTGCTACAAATTGTTCTATCAGACGTGATATTCCATGTTCTCAACTGGTCTGTTACAACTTGTCCCAACAACTTGTTACGGCTCTGTGGCCAACACGTTGTAACAAATCTGTTGTAACAAGTCTGTTAGAGCATGATGAAATCAACAGGCTTGTTGCAACTTGTCAACAGCTTGTAACAAGCCCGAAAATCCTGCAGGTTGTAACAAGTCTGTGAGATTTCTGGCTGTGTAGATGGCGCATGCGCATGCAAAAAAGACTAGACCCTCTTTTCTCCACGGGGGAAAGTGGGTCTGGAACTGGACTAATCTAACCTAAGTTACTATATATATATATATATATATATATATATATATATATATATATATATATATATATATATATATATATATATATATATATATATATATATATATATATATATATATAGTTACCGTGTAAATTCAGTTCAGCACTCCCATACTGGTTATTAAAAAATTATTATTATTATTAAAATCCTTCTCAGGGCCTCACGGGTTTTGCGCGGCGGCAGGCAAGCATAAGGTTATGTCAGCCTCGTACATTGAGCGTCCTTGCATGAAAAATTTCCCAAACCATGGATACACAGCTGCACCCGTGTAACTTTCCTGGTAAAACTTGTCTTGCTTCCTTTGGTTAACAAACCATTGCAGTTTCACGAAAAAATTGTACTGTGTAACGTACGCAGCACCTTCAAATCAGTAGACGCGTGTACGCTATGCGTACCTATGTTTTAATTTTCTATTATTATTGTTTCGGAGTTTTTTTTGAATCTCAAAAAATGATGCAGACTGTTTCTGCCGCTTTCTCTACAGCAGTTTAACCCCAAAATGTAGCTTTACAATGCGTAACAGAGTGGTATTTTCTGATGGAAAGTGAAGGGACAAAAGAAAAGGAAGCAAACGGGGAAGTTTTTTACTGTTATGCCTTGGGGAATTACTAAAAGCGTGTCGTTGTGTAGCCTGTGTTACAGCATTGATTTAAACTCGTACCGAGTGGTTAGTCGTTGTGAGATTTTAAAGAATTTTTGTAAATAGTGTCGTCCGTCACAAACATAGAAGCAAATGTAGAAAGGAAGGGTAGAACTTTCTCTGGTGTTCCAAGATGGCCGAAACACGGGAAGAAATTAAACTTCGGATAAGAATAAACATGCTGACGTGAATTCAACTCCCAGCAGTCTTCACGTGCTCTTCTGATCAACCGACTGGCTGTATAGCGCATGATCAAGAAGAAAGCTGACAGATTGTGCATGGGTTCAGCGTATTAGTTTAGTGGTATAAGCACGATTATTGATTAAGATGAGAATTGGGGGGGGGGGGGGGTGTAATAGTCTTAAAGGTACTTATATTTTAAGATATATCTTGCGTAATCCCTTTAGTCCTGTGACTGCGTCAGTGTTATATACGTCATTATCTCCGAGCCTGGGCGTAGGGCCGAAAGCCTGGTGAGGGTGCTAATCTCGACACGCGTGGAGTCCATTTTACACGCGTGTAGAAAAAGCGAGGGAGACGTAATCTCGGAAATAGTTTATATTATACTTATTTACTGGCGCCGAGGGAAACATTGGTGTGTTTTGTGGACCTGAGACTGCCGTTGTTTCCGAGGCGAAGCCGAGGGCAAACAACGGGCAGTCGAGGAAAAATAAATGTAATGTTACCCGCTGGAAAAATAAAGGGAAAATAGGGAAAAGTAAATGCAATGTTACCCGCTGCCATGGGTTACGCGGGAAACATCACGATTTTCGGACCGCCATGCGAGGACCGCTCGCCCAATCAGAGAGCTAGAAAAACGGACTTTGACACGTGATATATAACAAATATATATTATGTTCGGCACGATGTCACGCGGTAAGAATAGTTGGACACTGGTGACTAGCTATGAAGAAAACTAAATCTCCATATTTTGCGAAACAAAATGGTTTCGTTTAACGAAACGAAATGAAGCTCCACTTAGCATAAAAGAGAACCGAACGAAGAAAAGAAGAAGACAAACAGCCGGTTTAATATATGTTCAAGAGAAACCAGAAAACCTGAAGAAACCAAACGCCGTATGGTAAACAAAAACTCGACTGAATTGCAGTGTTTGTAGTCACTCAGTGGTCTCAAAATCATTTTAAAGTTAACAGTAGGGGATTTGTATTTATTTAATTTGCTGATTGGAATCAGCACTTATTTATAAATATATATATTCTGTTTAATATATTCTGTAAAAGCCAAGAACGGCAAGATTTTAAATAGAAACCCTTTTAGACGCTCGTTAGTTAAACTTAATTTAGCAAGTAGCAACTATCATATAAAGTTTTATACCTTGTCCTTGTGTACCGTAAGTCAACTTAACTAAAAGCTAACTTAAAACACTAAATTAAGCTTACAGTTATATGTGGACGTGATGTTTCTCATTGACTTAATTGCATGCACTTCCTATTATAAATGTAGTTTTGCAGAGCTGTTGAACTTTTAATTCTGCCTAATTTGCAAAACATTCCTTTGGAAACTTCTTTATGGCTAAAAACAATATATATTTACAACCAGAGTTTAATATGAAATCTAAGTTTTGCTTTGCTTTGATATATTCAACTTTCATTAAATCAGTTTAGTCATCCTCAATATATAAATTCTGTAATTATCCCAAGGATTATCATATTCTTGCTGTATATCAGGAGTGCGCTTATTTTAATCGGGGTGGGTGGGTGGGAGTTACTTCAAAAAAGCATGTAAAAGCGGGCGAGGGGTTGTTGCATTGATGTATTTCTAGTATAGTATATTTAACAATTAGACAACGAGACAGAGTTTTCTATGCGGCTGATAGACGAGGCGAAGCCGAGTTGACTATCTGCTCGTAGAAAACGAGGGCGAGTTGTCTAATTGTTTTAATATCAACCATAAACAACTTTTATTTAACATAAATAAGTCTTATCAAACATTGTTCCAAATTTGCAGATATGATAGTTTTACCTTTTCGTTTGCAGAAGTCTCCCCATTCAAAATGTAGAGTAGTTCGAATCGATGGCACATGATAAACAATCGCTCACAAAAAACGAGATTGTAATTATTTTGCTTCAAATTTGGTGTAGATATACTCCATAAGCATAAGCGAATTCATTTTCTTATTCGAAAATGTCAAACTGAACAATTTTCCATTACTTTTGGGCCAATGTTTTCGTGATTTCGTCACTCGTATATAAATTTTAGCGGACGCCATGTTTGACCTAGTTTCCAGGTTTTGCTCGCAGCGTGAATATGTCGTGGCTTCTGATTGGTCAGAATAGGAGCATTTCAGCTATAAGACGGTTTGTCATTGGATAACCTACTAGTGGTCTATCACCAATAGACCACTAGTAGCTTAGCCAATCGGTTGATACTAATATTTAACAATTATTGGACGAAGTTGAGCAAAATATCGTGATTTGTCAGTGGCGAGCAGATCAATTATTTGCCGATGCCGAAGGCAGAGGCAAATAACTGAACTGCGAGACACAGCTGACAAATCACGATATTTTGTGAAAACCGAGTTCAATAATTGTTTTATTATTCGATTTATTTTTTATTTGACATTGTTTACCTGTAATTATGTCCATTCATTTCTTTCCAGCTTGGCTGAACAAGCGATTTACGTTTGCCGAAATTGAGTGTAACGCGCATGAGCAAAATATTATTTGCTGCAAAACAACATCTCCGACTAATGCGCATGAGCAGACTGTTATTTGTAGGCAGTTATTTGCAGGTGACGTAGCGGTCCCTCAACCAATTAAAAGGAAGATAAAAATAAATCGAATAAGTGATGGTTATGGCGAGCCGAAGGCGAGCCATTGTACATGCCCATAAAGATCGGACGCGAATATTTTAACTTACTTATCAAATTCTAAGTGTAAATGATGAACACTTTGTTTAAGAGTCGTAGGAAAGGTTAGATAAGATCATTTACAGTCAGAAAAAGTTCAATTTGAGGCACTAGTGCCTATTAACTTTGATAAAACCTTGATGTTTTATTAATCAATGTTTTATCCGTAGTTAAAGATGCTGTTTAAACATTCATTTCTTTTGAATTTTCTTCATGAATTATTAATGAATTTGATAATAATAATTATTAACTATCACTAGGTTACTACAGGTTGTTAGGTGATCAGTGAATCGTTGACATTCGAAAATAATGTGATGTTCCCTAGAATAATAAAGCCCCCCTGGTAGAAACGTTTCGGAACACTTCTATTGCCACGAGGAACAAATTAGACTATATGCTCGCGCAGCAATTATATATGCGGGTGGTGTAATATTGTATCATGATCATCATTGTCATTGTTATCGTCATCGTTAGTAGTGTTAAAAAGACGATCCTGGGACAATTTCTAAAATATTTTAAAATTGGGTTGACTTCCGGTTTGCACCCCCTCCTGGAATCTTTTGGAATCTTTTGATATCCGATCCTGGGACAATTCTAAAATATTTTAAACTTGGGTTGACTTCCGGTTTTTTGACATCCGATCCTGGGACAATTTCTAAAATATTTTGACTTGGGTTGACTTCCGGTTTGCAAAGAGTCCGACATCCGATCCTGGGACAATTTCTAAAATATTTTGACTTGGGTTGGCTTCCGGTTTGTTAAAAAGTTTGCATCCCCCTCCTGAAAATTCCTGGCCTACCACCGCCGATCCTGGGACATCCGATCCTGGGACAATTTCGACTTCTGGTTTCGCAAAGGGTTTCGGGACTTTTTGGGACTTTTTGGGACTTTTTGGGACTTTTTGGGACTTGGGGTTTTTGGGACTTTTTGGGACTTTTTGGGACTTGGGGTTTTTGGGACTTGGGGTTTGAAACCTAAATAAATGAATAACAAACGGAGTAACTTGTGCCCAGACAGAGAAAAATGCATGTGGGTAGGTTTTACAACATATCCAGGCAAACCACCAAATATCATATATTTTAACAAAAGTACACATCCAAAAACAGTTTGCAACTATATACACCCAGGCGAAACAAAAGTCCAAATGTTGGTTAGAACAGGAGTATATGACACAGTTTTTTAAGAATCGAATTATTTTTTTCGAAAAAAATAAAAGAATAAGAATGAACTCAAATGAAACAATCAAAAGTTTAAACGAATCTGATCAAAGTACCAGCAACGTTACAGAAACCAACACAAATTTGGAAAAAGAGATCAGAACAGGGTACGAAGAAAGGATCCAAGAAATTAAAACAAAATTGGAAAAAGTTACAGATGAAGATGAAAAACTAAGACTACTCATAAAGGTAATGGAACTTATGAAAGATTATAACACATATTTAGAAGTGGAAAAACGTCACCAAGAAAGGGTTGCAGAATTGCTTGCACGACAACATGAAGTTAATGAAAAAATATATATTTGTCATATGGGAGTACTGCAAAAATTAAACGAACTTTAAAAACCATTCCAAAAACATAAAAAAACCAAAAATCTTTAACAAAAATGTTAAAAATTTTGGATACGAAACCCTAAATAAATAATGAGTTATTATTATGGATATGGTGGCAGACAAAGAAGATCATTGGCGGAAGATAATTCTGGTCTAGACAAAAAAATTAAAGACATTGAAAAGAAAATAAAAAATTTGTGTGTGGAAGGAAACTACGAAACTGTTTTTGATATTAACATAAAAACCGCCGATAAAACATTTGAAACTGTTAACAACGAAAAAAGGATAACCAGAGCACAGAAGGGAAAATCCTGTTTATGGCAGACTGACAAAACCCTTGCACCGACATTTGGTTCGGATACCATTGGAGATTACATTGAAAACAAGGGAAATAACTACATGTGTTTTGTTTGTCCCGAGTTACAGTTTGGCGATGTTTCTATTTTCATTGTTTGTACTGTGGTTGACACATCTGTTTCTGGTGGTTGGGCTTATCTAATTGGAAATGATAATGGTAATTATGATAAATACATTGGCTTTAAATCCTACTCATACAACCATTTGATAGTTTGTGGTATTGAAGATGGAACAACTAAAACTGCTGATGTTGTTGGACACAGCATTCTTAGCAAACACATAGTTTCTTGTCATTGGTTGGGAACTGGATCCTGTTTGTATTTGAATGGTAAACTGATGAAAGGATCAGAATTTCAACCGGATTTAACAGATTTAGGCAGTCCATTTGGTTCTGTATTTTTTAATGAAAGATATGGTTCAACAACTTCTGCTAAAAGTGTTACTAATTTAAAAGGAAAAATATATGGGTTTAAAATTATTTATGGACCATTACGGCCACAAGATATTGTAAAAATTAATAAGGATATGATTAAAGAATATGGGAACTTCATATAAATAATGAAGAGTTCAAAGCCCCACATAAATAAACATGAGTTTGGAAAAGAAAATCAAAGACATTGAAGAAAAATTAAAAAACCTTTCTTTGGGAAAAAACTATAAAACTGTTTTTGATATTAACTTGACAAATTCAGTTAAAACATTTGAGACTGTTAATGGCGAAAAAAGAGTAACCCAAGCACGGAATGGTAAATACTGTTTGTGGCAAAATGACAAAAACCATGCCCCAACATTTGGTTCAGATTCCACTGGTTTGAGTCCAGATTACATTGAAAATAAGGGAGGCAACTACATGTGTTTTGTTTGTCCCAAAATGCAGTATGGCGATATTTCTGTTTTTGTTGTTTGCACTGTGGTCGACACATCTACTTCTGGTTATTGGTGCTATCTTATTGGAAATGATAATGGTGGATACGACAAATTTCTTTCCTTTGCATCAAACTCCTACTCCAAATTAAGAGTTGGTGGTATTGAAAATGACAGTTATAAAAATATAAATATGACCGCCTCGCACAACATTCGTAGCAAACACATTGTGTCATGTCATTGGTTGGGAACCGGATCCTGTACATATTTAAATGGTTCTTTGTGTCAAGGATCAAAATTCCAACCGGATTTGAGAGATATAGGTAGTCCATTTGGTTCTGTGTTTTTATGCGAAAGATTTAATGGCACCATCCCCTCCACAACCAATTACCAACTGAAAGGGAAAATATATGGGTTCAAAGTTGTGTATGGGCCATTGACAACTGCTGAGATTGTAAAAATTAACAAGGATATGATGAAGGAATATGGGAATTTTACATAAAAATTTTCCAAAAAACATAAATAAATAATGAGTTATTACTATGGTTACGATGACCTAGATTATTCTTATGGTGGAGGTGGTGGAGGTGGTGGTGCTGACGGAGAACCAGGACCACAGGGTGACACAGGTGCAAAAGGCGACAAAGGTGACAGAGGGTTAACAGGTCCACAAGGTTCCCAAGGATCAAAAGGGACAAAGGGGGACAAGGGTGACCAAGGTTTGCAAGGGTCTAAAGGAGTCCAAGGATCCCAAGGAACCAAAGGCGACAGAGGTTTGACAGGATCCAAAGGCGACAGAGGTGACGAAGGTTTGGAAGGACAAAGAGGTTTAACAGGAGACAAAGGAAATAGTGGAGACAGAGGTGCAATAGGTCCACAAGGTCCAAAAGGTCCAACAGGAACAGCTGCACAAAAAGGCGACAAAGGCGATAAGGGAGACCAAGGTCCAAAAGGTCCAAAAGGGGACAGAGGTTTGACAGGTATGAGTGGCACAGATGCACACCAAAAAGGTGACAAAGGGGACCAAGGTAACACAGGACCCACAGGACCCAAAGGCGACAAAGGCGACAGGGGTTTACAAGGAACCAAAGGAGACAAAGGTGACACTGGTATTAGAGGACCCCAAGGAAACAAAGGTGACAGAGGTAGCTTTGGGTCAGCAGGTGCAACAGGATCCCAAGGAACCAAAGGAGACAAAGGTGACCATGGAACCACAGGTGCAAAGGGTGCCAAAGGAGACAAAGGCGACAAAGGAGACAAAGGTATGGCAGGAACAGCTGCACAAAAAGGAGACAAAGGCGATCCTGGTGACGATGGTGCGAAAGGAAACAAAGGCAACACTGGGGCAACAGGACCCCAAGGTCCCCAGGGTGCACAAGGCCCACAAGGGAGCCAAGGATCCCAAGGTCCAAAAGGAACCACTGGCAACACTGGTTCGCAAGATCCCCAAGGACCCCAAGGAACAAAAGGAGACAAGGGTGACCAAGGATCCAAAGGCGACCAAGGAGACCAAGGAATTCGAGGACTGCCAGGAGGAAAAGGATCAACAGGACTAAGAGGTTTAAGAGGTTTAAGAGGAGTTACAGGAGTTACAGGACCAGCCGGAACTTTTTCTCAGTTAATAAAGTACAAAAAAGATAGTGGAAAAACAAACCACAAGGGAGGAGCGTGGGACAACACAAACAACATTAGCACCCTGCTCTCATTTACAGCAACCCATGATACCGGAAAATATTTGGTCTCATATTGGTTTACACTACAGCCAGATGGACATAAAATAGATCAACAAAGTAAAAAATCTTCATGGTTTGATGGAACTACTTATAATGCTTATTTTGATCTTAAAACAAACCTTTACCATGGAAATATTACAGACAGATCAAACAAACTTTCAGGTTTGGAAACCATAACCATGGGAAGAACATACAACGAGAGAGACCCCCACCATATATTTTGTCAAGGGATCGCAACTATAAAAAAGGGGACCCAAATGTCTTTACACTCTTATTCTGGTTCTGTTGGTGATGACTACACCTACTTGTTTTTCAATGTGTGGGATGTTGAGGTTAACCTGCTTAAAATTGGTTAAAAAAAATTGAAAAAAAGAAACCATTTTTAAAACCAAAATAAAAATGTTAGCAACAATGGTAAAATATGAAACCCTTGTAACCCCTGTTTTTAGTCCGCATTTCAAATCTGTTCAATGGACATTACCAGGGAAATTTGCATGCAGGTGTGGTAAAGTTTTTACAGACCAAAACAAACTCATTAACCATACATTTTTCCCAAAACAAACAAGTGTAAAATTTTCATGGACTGTAACCACATACTTTCCAGACAAACATTGGTTAAAAACAACCATGAAACAAATCCCAGTTAGCTGTCCGAACAAACTTTAACTAGCTGTTCGAACAAATCCCAACTAGCTTTTAAACAAATTATAGCAAACTTTAGCAAATCATAACAAAATCCAACAAATCATCCAATAAATGGAACAAGAACAAAAACCAGAACCGGAACAAAAACCAGAACAAAAACCAGAGCAAACTATTACAAAAACTCCTCCACCTGTCCATGTCAAAAACCCCAAAAGAGTCGCACAAGGTAAAAAACTGGCTGCAATAAGTAAGGAGGCAAAACTAAGAAAAAAAGCCAAAATGGAAAAGGAAAGAGCAGAAGAACCAGAAGAAGAAAATGGTGTAAGCATTTCCACATCTTGTGCAATTATTGGAACAATAGCAGCCTTAATTACCACCTACATTACTTACTCCAAATGGAAGAAAGAGCCAGAAGAAAGTAAAGAAAAGGTTGCCAAGTCAAAAACAGTTTTCAAGGATCTTTCAAAATATGATCTTTAAATTTTTAAAATGAAATTCCTATTCTGTTATGAATAGGAATCTTAATAAATGATTGTCAGCACCCACGCAACAGAATGTGTCTTTGGAAGCAAAAACTGGTTCAATATTGGAAAACTTATTTTTTTAATTTCAAAGGGGAGTTATGAAGGGTACAAACTTTGGTTGTTATATAGCAAATACGATACCAAAAATTACAACGAAAACCATTGTTATGATTTATGGGCATATTTTGATCTTTTGATGTCAGATGATTTTGATTTTGAGGATGAAGATGAATATTTCAATAACTATTAATTTTTTTAACCAACTATTATAATAAATGAATACAGAGAGAGAAGTTGAATTAGAACCCGGTTATAACCGGTTACACAGAAGCTCAATAACTGGAGAACGAGCTCGAAACGTAATTACTTTCAACCCCAATTCTGCCAATGAAGGAGAAGTAATTTACATCCACATTCCAAAACTCAAACCAGGGACAACATTAGTTCCTGACAAGATGTTCCTCCTGTTCGACTTTAAGAACAAAAACACAAAGTCGTGGTTCAACAACAATCTTGCGAAACAACTCCAAGAACGTTTGGAAGTTAGGTTTGCAGGAGAGAAGGTCTACGACAACACAGGAGAGAGTCTTTTGGGGACTTACAAGGATCTATGGATGGACAAGCATGAGAGAGCCAACATGATTGAAGATGGCATTGCGACAGAAAACCAGCGAAAACTTATTTCGAAATCTGACGATGCCAATGCTGACACATATGCTGCTGTATATGGAACAAAACAGAGGATCAAGTTGGACAAGATTCTAAAGGATCATGGATTATACGCACCCCACAGTATGGCCAACGATTTGCAGTACATTATTACACTGCCAAAAGCTTCCGCAATCATGAAAGCGCAAAGTAGTCAATCTGTGGATGGTTATTCTTTGGAAAATATTGAGTTGGAGTATGAAACCATTACCAACTTTTCCTTGGTCCAGGAAATCGAATCATCTTACCAAGCAGGTCGCGCACTTTCATTCGAACATGTAACCCTAATGAAAACCACACCATGGGCTGCAGCCACAACACTAATTAACGAAACCATCAATCTGCCAAGAAAGAGCATGAAGGCGGTTGTAATGTTGTTTACAAAAGCAACAAGAAGCGGATCAGAAGAATTTGTGTACCCCAATATTGAAAGAGTAAAAATTACCATTGAAGGAGTCCCGAACAGCATTTACTCCCAAGGCATCCCAAAACGAAGATTGTTTGAAGAGGCCGAAAGACTTTTCAGACATACCAACTATCCAACAATCCAAGCTGACGAGTTTTTTACAGAAAACCAGTTTGCACTTGTTGTGGATCTTAGGTCAATCAATGACAATGCTGTCTATGGAGATGGCACAAAACTTTTGACCACCCAATCTGGGATCATGTTGGAAATCAAGAAAAAGGCAACAGCAACAGATCTCAGGTGCCATGTTTTTATTCTCTCAGATGGCTTACTGAAAGTACAGGGAGGAGCATTCCAGAGTGTCAACTATTAGAGATCATTGAAATAAATGGAAATCGAAGACCCAAAACCATTTAATATGATAATTGTTGGAATGACGAGTTGTGGAAAGACTCATTACTTACTAAAAAATTTAGAAGAAAATTACAAAAAAAAATTTGAAAACATAGTTTTAATATGCCCAACTTTTGTATGGAACAAAACATATTTAGAATGGGAACATCTTAATGATCCAAGATTTTTCGTCATTCCTTGCGACCAAGATGAGTCTGAAGATTTTTTAAAATATGTTGTTGATTATTGTAAAGGAACCCCAAGTTTAATTATTTTGGATGACTGTGCTTCTGGACAGAGTGTCAAAAACAGAACCAGCGAATTGGTAAAACTTGGTTTTGGTGCCAGACATATGAATATTAGCACAATAGTTGTTACCCAGCAACTGACAAGCATTGCAAAACCATATAGAGAAAATATTTCAAAACTGGTTACCTTTTACAACCCAAACAGAAAGGATATGCAGGTTATTTTAGATGATTATTTAGACATTCCAAAAGAAGAAGAGAAAAAAATAAAAGAAACATTAAAATCCAAAAAATATTCAAAATTAAAGATTAACCTAATTCATCCATATGACCACAAAATTATTGAAACATCTGGGGAAAATTTGATAGATTTTTGAAAGTTTTTGTCAATATAAATGAGGAACCTAAGAATCCTACTTAAAAATGGCGAAACAACTATTAAATTTGAAGATCCTTTGATCATTGAAGATACCAAATTAATGGTTAAAGATGCAACAGTTTTCTGGGATTACAACAATTTAACAAGTCCAACTTACGTCATGCATGGATCAAAAAAAATTAGTTTCTACAATGGCTATTGGACTGTTGGTATGATTATGAGGGTTTTTAAGGAAAATGGAATAAAGTCAGAATTACTTCCATACAGTTGTAAAATCAGATTATTCCCAACAAAAGATCTTTCCCTTCTTAAACTTGGCCCCTTGCTTGGATATTCAGAAACAACAGTAATTAGGGGAGGGGCAAACCTTGTCAGTCCAGAAACAGTCAACATAAATCTTGGAATGAGATTTGTTTGTATATCTTGCGAGATGATTGATGGAACTAGGACATCATTTTCAGGAAAAAGGGACAGAACAGCTGCAGTTCTTCCAATTACAACAAAACAATTATTAAAGGGATCAGTTGAAAAATTTGCAAACATCAACTCAGAGGCAATGCTAGACAATGGTGTTTACAATGAACTTAAATTCAAAGTTGACCACAATGTTGGTGACATTCTTCTTGAGATTTTCCTATGTCCACAGAATTATGAGACTCCATAAAATAATAAAAACCATGAACATAAAAATTGATCAAAATTTGGAAACCATTAAAGGGGTGTTAAATTATTTGGTAAGCTTGAAAGCAATTCTAAACAACGAAAACGACCAAAATTTGGCAAACTTAAAGGTGGCTGTAAACGATTTAATATCATCTTTAAAGAACTATGTAAAAGTAATTGAAATTTTGAAAATCTTCTAAAACTTTTCTGAAAACTTATAACAAAAAATGTTATAAATTTTTCCTACTATATTAATAAATGAATAAGAACGAGGTTTTAAATGATTTGTATGAAGCAGCTTTGATAACAGTTGCAGCTGTTGGAGTAAGTATGGTCGTTAAAAAGTTAACAGGCCAATCCCTTGCAGCGCCAGCAAGTATTAAAGAAACAGCTAAACTTGGGGTTGCGGTTGCTGGAGGATTATTTACAGTAAAAATGGCTCAGGACAAGGGATATATTCCCAAAACTGTGGATCCAAAGAAAGTATAAAAATATTAGCAAATCTTTCCCCAAATAAATGGCATCAATGATAGCAGGAGGGTTGTTCAATGCGGTTGCCTTTGCTGGTGCTGGATATTTGTTCCAGTCATTTAACAAACATGGTTATGCTGACGAGGCGAAAAGACATAATTTGGCAACAGAAAAACTTCAAAAAGACAAAGAGAAGTTTTTTGAAAATGAAATTAAAAGAAAGGACAGGGTCAGAGAACTACAAGATGAAATTCGGAATGCAAACTATGACATGGCAGTAACATCAAAGGCTTTCCAACAACTCCACGAAATTCAAAAAGAAAAACCAGTGGAACCAAAACTTGAAGATTATTACCAACCAAGCGAAGAAATGCAAAAATATATGACTATTACTGTAACACTTTTAGGAGCTGGTGCTGGTTGGTTGTTGGCAGTTGTTGTTTGAGGTTTTAAAATATTTGGTAAAAATTTATAACATTTTTTTTGTTATATATTTTCAAAAGTTTTTATGATATTTTTAACTTGTCTTCCCTTCTTTGATAATTTTTGTATACTCCTTACACTTTCTGATACCACTCATCTCCTCTATTTTCAAAACATTTTCAACACTGAGAGCATTTCCAAACATTTTAAATCCTGTTTGGTATGGTCTGTAAGCATTATCTCTTGGAGAATAATTTAAAATATATCTTATCTCATCAAACGTTTTTAACTCCCCCAAAGTTGGTTTCTTCATGGTTTTCCAAAGATCTTCTCTTTGACAGATTCCAAAAATGATTAACATAATGTAATTCAAACTATATTTTCTGTCCAAAACCAAACCTGATCCTATAAGAATTCTGTTGGACTTGACAAAAAATTTCATGATCTCGTAACCAACAATTTTTTCTTCATTTGGGAACAGTTTCCAAAATGTTTTTATATATCTTTTCAGAATGGGTTTGAGTGGTTCTTTGTGGGTGTATGCGTACAACTTTAATAACATTAGACCACATTTTCCACAAATTATGGATCCTTCAACTTCTTCAGTTTGTTCTTTGCAACAACTACTTTTGTTCTTACAGGTTTCGAGTTCCAAAATACTTTCATTAAATTCGGTGACGTCATTTTCTTTCTTAGTTTCAATAATTGGGTTTCCAAAAACATCTAAATTTTGATATTCCATTCCTTTTATATTAATCTCGCTATTCCTTTAAATACTAAAAAAACCGTTCCGATTGAAGCCCCAAACACTTCTGGTAATCTAACATCGCTTTTTCCAATGGTTTCAGATTCTAGGGAGGGTGTAAAGATTCCTGGTTTGTATTTTTGTGGAACTTCAGCGATATCATTATTTTTAACAACATCATCAATAGTTTCAATAGGTTTTACAGGAAGTTTGCCAATATTTAAGTGTCTGTTAAGTCCAAGAACCATTTTGTTTGTGGCCAGGGTAAGAACATTGTTGAACCCACTAATTGGATTAATAAGAATTCTCATGTCAGATGGGATCAAAATTAAACCAGGAGATATGGCAAAATTTAAAACAACATTTGTGGACTTAATGGCCTGTCTCATATTCGAAATAGAAACAGTAATGTCATCCTGGGCTATAGTGTCCTCCATTAACTTTTTAAACACTTCTTGTGTTTGTAAACTTTTAGCTCCTTCGCCAACAATGACCCACCTTGTCTTTGCCTGTGCTCCCAAAACGCAGTAAACAAAAGATTCTAAGGATTGTTGGAACAACTTTTGACCCAATAGTGTTAACCCATTGGAATCTTTGGGAACAAAATGTTTGAAATCATCAGAATGCCTTGAACCAGCTGACACCAGTTCCTCATATGTGTTGACTCTCCCATAACTCTTTTTCTCCAACTTTACATACCTGACTTCATATCCAAGGTCTTTCATGTCTTGTGTAAATTCTTTTGCATTTTGTGT
Source organism: Paragorgia papillata (assembly GCA_035771165.1). NCBI lineage: Eukaryota > Metazoa > Cnidaria > Anthozoa > Scleralcyonacea > Coralliidae > Paragorgia > Paragorgia papillata. The sequence goes on from JAWNZC010000046.1 coordinate 540,189, forward strand.
GGAGTTACTTATCTTTTTAACCCAAACATCATTGGGGTTGTGTTGTAAAATTTTTATGACATCTGCTGTCAAAAACCTTCTGAGTTTGTTTGGATGTTTTAAGAACCTTCTTACCTGGAAAACATAATGATAATGGACAATACTTGTCAAAAAAGAAGACCTAAATCTTTTAAAACCATTTTTAAAATGTTTGTTTGAAATCCCACACAAATAACTTGCGACATAACTTGCGGCAATGGCTGTAAAATATGGAATCGTAAGGAAGTCATTTAATGTTGGGTTCCTTGTTTTCATTGGTTGTTGGAAAGTCAGATCAATGGGATTCAAATTTACAATAAAGTTTTCTCTTTCATTTGCAAATATGGTAATCGTGTTTATGTTTACAGAAGCCTTTGGTTGTTTATAAAATTTTTGGACTGTTCCAAAGACATCCCACTCTTTTGGCCATTTTTTGAATTCTGTCATTATTTATTTAAAAACTTTTGAAAATAAAATGGAAGACAAACTTTTACTCATTGATCTTGAGTTGAGAGATATTTACTACAACCCCGTAACAGGTTACCAATCCATGGAAAAACTTTACCAAGCTGCTGTTAAAGAAAACCCTTCAATAACCCGAAAACAAGTAAAGGAGTGGTTACACAGCCAAAAAGTTTTTACATTGCACAAACCTATCAAAAAACCAAGAAAATACCAAAAAACATTTGTTAAAAATCTTGCCGACCAACTTCAAATGGACTTGGTGGATATGGCGAAATTTGGTTCTGAAAATAATGATCAAAAGTGGATTTTGACTGGAATAGAAATTTTGTCAAGATTTGGTTTTGCTGTCCCTGTCCACAGAAAAAGTACTGTTGCTATGGTGCCAGGTGTTACCAAAATGTTGGAAGAATTTAAGAAAAGATTTGGTAAATATCCAGAAACAGTCCAGTTTGACGAGGGAAAGGAGTTTTATAATGTTGGGGTAAAAACTCTTTTGAAATCTTTAAACATAGAATATTTTTCATCCAGATCCCACAGAAAGGCTGCACTTGTGGAAAGATTTAACAGAACTTTGAAAACCAGGATGTGGAAATTTTTTACTTTCAAAGGGAACAAAGAGTGGTTAAATAATCTTGACAAGTTTGTAAAAAGTTACAACAACACCTTCCACAGCACTATTAAAATGAAACCCAAAGATGTTAATAATGGCAACCAATCCAAAGTTTTCTTTACTTTGTATGGGATTCCACCTCTCGAATCCCAAATAAACCCAAAATTTAAAGTTGGGGATCATGTTAGGATCCAAAAATACAGAAAAAACTTTGCAAAAGGCTATGATCCAAATTTTACTAATGAGATTTTTGTTGTGTCAGCAGTTTTCAGAGGAGTTCCTGTTATGTACAGAATTCGGGATAAGGAGGAGGACATTATGGGAAAATTTTATGGTGAGGAGTTGGTAAAAGTTATTGGGGAACAGACATGAGATCAAACATGAGACCAAACATAAATAAATGACTGAAACTATTGAACTACAAAATTTTAATCCTAATGAAACAGCAGAAGAAGAGGCTGGTAAAACTTTTGAATCATCTTTTAACAGCTCCTATTTTAAAGAGCTTGACGATCTTTTTGAAGAGTTTGAAAATGTTTATGGGGTTGATGATCCTCGACTAGTTGATCGAGATGAAAGAGAAAAAATTATTGAAAGACTTACTAAAAGACCTGTACAATTTAAAGAAGAGTCGGATGAATTATTTCGGAAAAGAATGAAAGACTTTATAGCAAATGAAACCAGACGACAAAGTTTAGATGTTACAAAGCAAAAGAAAGAATTTTTTTATGAAGAGTTAAGTCAAACAGTAGTTGGGAATGATGGCAAAGCAAGCAAAAAATTATTAAAAGAAAGTGCATTTTCATTTGATCCAAAAACATTTGAGGTTGATGGACTTAAGTTTGAAAAAGTACTAATTTTGGTTAAAAATGTCAATACCGGAGAATTCGAATATTCAAAAGCAAAAGGAAAAAAAGTTAAGGACAAAATTACAAAATTTAAGAATCTGTTAAAACTAGCAAGTGCGGAACATTCAATAACTGGAGTTGGAAGGATAGAGGAGGAGCTTAACATATCCCCAATAGCAGCTTTTGCAGTCCAAAAAGCGGTTGCTGAAGATTTGCAGGACGAAATAACAATGTTAAGGGATAACATTGAAATCCAAAATCAAAGTATCATCCAAGAAGAAGGAGAAGGAGAAAGCAGCAAACATCAAGATGGTGATAAAATTCTTAGAGAACTTGCCGGAATCCTGGATCCAAAGGGAAAAGACGCAGCAGAGCGACTAGAATCTGTTGAAGTCAACAAATCATATTATGAAGATATGCTAAAAACAGAAACAGATCCAAGAATGAAACAACTTATTGACACCACTATAAAAGTTATTACCATAAAAGCCGACCAAATTAGGTTAGAAGAAAATATTGTCCCACTGGAGGAAGAAACAAAAGAAAAACTTAAAAACAATGTTAGAACAAGGTTTGAAAAATTTAAAGAATGGGCAAAAGAAAACATGGGTGTAACGGCTGCTATTGCCATTTCCATTGGTGGCATTATAACAACTGTGGTGCTAGCTGGGAAAGCTGCTGTTGTAACATCTGCAAAAGCAACAGGAGCATTAGGAAAGGCATTAGCAAAACTCGCAAAAGCCGCTTGGCCTGTATTGGCACCAATTTTGAGCATATTGGCAACTGCACTATCTTGGGGTGCAAAGGGGTTGGCATGGTTGGCAAAAAATCTGTGGGTCCTTGCAATAGGTTTGACATATTTTGTTTACACAGAATACAAAAACTATAAGAAAAAATAAAAACAAACACTATTATAAATGAACACCGAATACGCAACAATGAATGACGAAAAAACTGACGAACCGCAAAACTTAACCCTTAGGGAAGACTTGATCCGCCTATCCTTTGCAAAGGAAATCAAATATTCAGAAGCATATCTAAAAAAAGCTTCGATAACCCAACTTGAAAAAATTAAGCTAAACTATGAGAGAACCCAACTTGACAAAACAACAACTCTGTTAACTGAGACACTCGTAAAAAAATTCTCAGAGTTGTTGGAACAACTGGACTTGGTACAGGATGACGAAAAACTGGATGCAGAATTATCTTCAAACAAATTATTTTGCGATGATGTCAAATCATTGGTTAAAAAAATTTCGCCATATATCCCCATGATTGGTTTGCTCACTGGTGGCATCATTATTGCGAAACATGTGTGGGATCGGAAACCTTCAAACGAAGCGAAGTTGAAGACGACTAATAAAAATGTTACAGTACAAAATGATGAAAATCCTAATGAAAATTGCGATGGTGGCTGTTCTGTTAATTCCGATAACAGTTGAGATGATATTACTTAAATTTTTACTGTTTCCCTAATCTTGTTGGGTTAGGAAAAATAAACAAATGGGAAATTCAAAATCCAAGCCAAAGGAAAAATATAATAAAAACCATATTACAAAGAAAGGGTTTCAGTTTGGTTTAAGTTTTGGTAAGGAAGATTTAACCATGGAAGGAAATATTCAGATAGGCTGGACAAACAAAACAGTTAAAAATTACACCATGGTCCCAAACTGTAAAGAATCGCCATCTGTGGAATCTTCAACAGAAAATAAAATAAATGATGACAATGATAACAAAAATCCAGAACTGGTATCGCCAAATCCAACGACAGAGGAGGGAAAGGAGAAACCTAATCCTTGAAAAAAAGTGGGTTCAAAATGAAAAAGATCGGTGGGTGCACAACAATGTAAGAAATGAACATTATTACTGAAACTTTTTGGATTAAAATTGAATTTAAAAATTTTAATAAAAGGTATAATAAAAGAATGAACAGTTTAAAAGTTACTATAGAATTTCAAGATCAAAATGAAGACACTGCTGAAGCCTTGCAAAAACCCCAAACAAAAGAAGAACTAGATGAGGAAATCAAACTCCTACAAAAACAACTACAGGAAAAACTGGAAGAGCGAGACCACAAATTTGGAATTCGCAAACTAAAAAGATCTGAGATAGAAGTTATGGCTCTCCAGAAGGGAATCAAGTACACAAACAAACTATCAAAACAAACACTCTGCCAAAAACTTGGTATTCCGTTCATTGATCTTAAAAAAGGGAACCCAAACTGGCCAACCGTAAAACCTGTAAAAATCCTGTTTACAGCCCTAGAAGATGGAGAAGAAATAGAGTTTGAAAGTATGACTCAAGCAGCCCTTGCCATAAAGAAAAAACATTCTTGTAGTATTGACTATATAACCAGAAACAAAAAAAATGTTTTGTACAATGGGAAACTCTGGACCGTAAGTAGAAAGTAAAAAAATAACCAAACAAACACAAAACCAAAATCTCTTATTCCAACAATAAGAAATTTTAAAAGAAAACCACTATAATAAACAATGACAACCCTTAAAGAAATGTTTGGAATAAGAATGCAAGAAAGAACAACCGCAAATAACAGACTTCAAACAATACGAGAGGAAAATTTATCGTCACTCAAAGAACTAAGAGAAATAGGTAGTAAACTTGGTGTCAAAGGTGCCCATAGTCTTAACACAGAAACACTTTGTCAAAAGCTTAACATCCCTTTGGTAAAAAATGAAGTTTTCGACAAACACCACAGAAACGTAATTAGAACACCAGTTAAAATAACATTTACTTCTGCTGCAGGCGAGAAAATAGAGTTCCCAAGTATTTACAAAGCTGGACTATGTTTGAACAAAAACCCAAGTTGCATTCCATTCTACATAAAAACCAAAAAGGAAGTTTCGTACAATGGTAAATTATGGTCAGTTAGTCGTTAAAATTTTTTAAAAACCACATATATAAACAGGACTCTATACTGTTTTCTAAGGTTTTTTTAGCATTTTCGCGATCGTAAACTTTGTCATTCTTTACAAAAATCCTTTCCATTATTGGAAAGGTTTTTTTTTATGAAGTTTTTACAATAGTACTATGACACTTATCCAAATAATGTTGCCAATGATTATACCAACAGCGAGGGAAGTCCAAGGTGAAAGATTGTCAACGAACTCGGTAACCTTTTCATCAACATAATTGATATTTTCATTAATTCTTGTTGTTCTGTCCATTTTTATTTTAAAATAATTTACAGTATAATAAAGAATGACGAAACAAACCAATGATCCAAAACTATTAAAAATTCGCGAAGATGCTCGCCTTAGAAAACAGAGGCAGCTCAAACGCGACAAGGAGATGAAACCTTTTAAACCTGAAAGGCTTGCCATGCTTCAAGAAAGGCAAAGGGCAAAGGATCTTAAGAATGAGCAAAACCTTATTAACCAGCAAGACAGGTTAAAAGATGACTTAATTAAGTTCCAACAAAAAACTAACAAAAAATTAAAGAAAAAAGAAGAACAAAAATGGGCAAGAGAGATCAGACAAGAGGAAGCGCGACAAGACAAATTCAAATGGGATAAGAAGTGGTTGAGCACCAACAAAAAACTTACCAGAAACAGAAGAGTTGTTGGTAACAAACTCTCAAAAATTTTCAACAAAAAGGCAAAAGCTACGAAAAAACTCAGACAAACGGAGCCTGTTATGATCAAAAATTTCCTAAATGGGAAGGCAGCTCTGTACGAATTATCAGGACAAAACTACAAAGATCCAACGGTATTTTTAGAAGAAACAACAGCAGCTGTTGAGAAACTTGTTAATAGCATTGAAAACTCTAAAAAAGTAAAGACAACTCTCATCTGCAAACTTGTCCACTACGATTATGTGGAAGGACTGGAAGAAGTGGATCTTTTTTACTTTACCTCCCATATGAAAGCCATGACAACAGAAGAAGACGTCACGGAACTGTACAAGGAAGCAAAAAGAGAGATGTTAGAAAATTTGTCATCCCATCAGAAAAAGGGATCTGGCTGGTCCATAAGATCAGTCGAATCCCTACATATTTCGATAACAAAGTACAAACCATTAAATGGTAAAAAATACCAGCAACTACCAAAATTCATTAAGGACAAAAAAGCCATCATCAACCCACAAAATACCAAAGATGACTATTGTTTCCTATATGCTGTCGCCATCGCACAAACTTTGGAAAAAGAACCAAACGCCAAAAAACTTGGAACATTGCCATTGTCTATCAAATTAATGGTGGAAGAGTATGACGTCACAGGCCTAACTTTCCCCGTCAAAATTAAGGACATCTCAAAATTTGAAAAATATAATGATATAGGTGTAAATGTTTTGTCCTATGATGACGAAATTAAAAAGGTTTTCCAAATGCAAATATCAAGGTCCAACCATGAAAATAGGGTTAACTTGTTTTGGTGGAATGACCATTTTAGTTGCATCAAGGACAAAAGCAAACTTTTAACAGACCAAAATGACAAACACCAACACAAAAAATTCTTTTGCGACTTCTGTTTAAACCCTTTCAAAACAGAGGAAATTCTAAATGAGCATGAGACTATTTGTAGAACCCATGACGCCCAAATCCAAGAATATCCAAAAGAAGGTGTCGACAACATCATGGGGTGGGGTGGTAAAGATTTTAAGAAAACCCAAGATGTGCCATTCATTATCGTGGCAGATTTTGAGTGCATGCTGAAAACTTTGAAAACCAGGAACACCGATGAGTCAAAAAGTTATACACAAAAGTATCAGGAACACATACCAGTCAGCTATGGTTTTAACATTATCTGTTCTGACCCATCTGTGTTTCCTGGCAAGTATGTAAGTTACACAAAGCGGTATGATTTTCAAGATATTGGTCAAATGTTTGTTGAGAGTCTTGAAAAAGAAGCAAAAAAGATCTGGTATAACTATTTAAAGGAGCCAAAGAAAATTATAATGACAGCAGAGGATGAGAAAAATTTTCAAAATGCGACAACCTGTTATGTTTGTGGTGGAAAGTTTGTTTGTAGAAAACCTAAAAATTTGGATCCTAGAAGTTTATGGAAAGCCAGTAAAACCACCGCAAAATCCAAAGTCAGGGATCATAACCATTTAAATGGTAAATATCGAGGTGCTGCTCATAACGACTGTAACTACTCAATGACAAGTGCGAGACACATTCCTGTTTTGTTTCATAATTTTAGTGGGTATGATAGTCATTTAATTGCGAAATATCTGGGTATCTCAAATGGGAAACTTGGTTGCATTGCGAAAACAGAAGAGGAATATATCAGTGTTAACAAAACATTTTGGATGGATGGCGGCTGGAAAAAAAATGACAAAGGGGAAACAGTTAAGAAATGGGTGCCTTTGGAGTTACGATTCTTGGACTCGTTAAAATTCATGTCAAGTTCTTTGGCAACATTAATGTCAAACTTGCCAAATGACGAGTTTCATTACACAGAAAATGGTTTCAAAGATCATCCGAAAGAAAATGTGGACCTGTTAAAACAAAAAGGAGTGTTCCCGTACGAGTTTTTGGATAGTTTGAAAAAGTTGGACTATCCACAGCTTCCACCACATGAAAAGTTTCATTCAAGACTGACAGGTAAAAATGTTGATATTGAATATTACGAACATGGTAAAAATGTTTGGGAAAAGTTTGGGTGTAAAACATTAAAGGATTACATGGAACTGTATCAAAAAACCGATGTGTTGGGACTCTCAGACGTCATTCAAAGTTTCAGAAAAATGTGCAAAGAAACTTACAAACTTGACCCTATGTGGCACTACACAACTCCAGGATTGGCTTGGGATGCCTTGCTGAAAATGACGGGTCAAAAGTTGGAATTACTAACAGATCCCAACATGTACCTCATGATCGAAAAAGGTATTCGTGGTGGGATTTCTACAATTACTCATCGATATGCAGAAGCTAATAACAAGTACATGGATGAGTATGACCCAGAAAAAGAAAGTGTTTTCATCCCATATTTAGACAAAAACAACTTGTATGGTCATTCAATGATCCAACCATTGCCAGTTGGTGGTTTTGGGTGGGTTTCAGAGGAAGAGTTGCCAAACTGGAAAAAATACCTGACAACAGAGGGGGAGGGTTGTTTTTTGGAAGTGGATCTCGAATACCCAAAGGAGTTGCATGATTTACACAACGAAATGCCATTTGCAGCTGAAAGAATGATGATTGACAAGGTTGAAAAGTTGGTACCAAATTTAAATGACAAGAAAAAATTTGTGGTCCACTACGAAGCCCTTGAACAGATTTTGACAAATGGTTTAAAGTTAACAAAAATCCATCGCGCTGTTTCATTTACAGAAAAAGCTTGGATGGAACCATACATCGAACTAAACACAAAGCTAAGGACAGCAGCCAAGAACGACTTTGAAAAGGATTTCTACAAACTAATGAACAACTCTCCGTTTGGAAAAACCATGGAGAATGTTAGAAACAGGATTGATGTCAGATTGGTTTCGGATGAAGACCAGCATGCAAAATTAGCAAGAAAACCAAACTACAACGACATCAGTATATTTTCCGATTACTTGGGTGCTGTGCATATGAGAAAAACCAGAGTAAAACTAAACAAACCCATATACTGTGGGGCGGCTATACTAGACAAAAGCAAAATAACCATGTACGATTTTGACTACAACTATATCAAACCAAAATATGGGGATAAGGCAAAGCTGTTATTTACAGACACGGATTCCTTGTGTTACAAAATTAAAACTGATGACTTCTTTAAAGACATTGCAGATGATGTAAAGACCATGTTTGACACATCGAACTTCCCTGAAAACCATCCAAGTGGAATAGAATGTGGTGTAGGTAAGAAAGTACTTGGTAGAATGAAATCTGAAACTGGTGCCGACCAAATCTCAAAATTTGTTGGATTACGGTCGAAAGCTTATGTAATTAAAATGTCCAAAAAAAGAAATCCTGTAACTGGACTAATAGAGTGTAAGGAGGACAAAAAGTGTAAAGGGATTGCAAAGGCTGTTATTAACAACGATATCAAATTTGACGATTATTTTAACTGTTTGTTTACAGGGAAAAACCTACTAAAGGGAATGAACACTTTTAGAAGTACAAACCATACCATCCACACCATTCATGTTAACAAAATAGCGTTGAATTCTGAGGATGACAAAAGGGTTATACTAGATGACAAAATTAGTACTTTGGCGATTGGTCATTATAAAACATTGTAAGTTAAGTTCAAAATTTGTATTCAAATAGGAATACAGATTTTAAAGGAGGTTTAGAGATTATTGTTGTTTTTTCTAATTTTTTTAAGATGGGATTTTAAATGATTAACTTGTTCTTTCTCTGTTTTAAAGGTTTTTGGGCAGTCAACACAACCCCATGCGATATGTATTTTTTTTTCTTCATGAACAACCTTACTATGCAACCTTAGTGCTGTTTCTGACTTTGCTTCAAATTTGCACCCTTCTTCGCCACATGTAAAGCAGTTTTTCCTGTGGAAATGTTGAAATATTGGCGTTTTGCTTCCTATTTTAGGCATTCTCTTTTATTCTTATTTTTTTTTAAATTTTTGGAAACCAACAAGAACAATTTAAAACTTGGCAACCCCCAATCCCAAAAAGTCCCAAAAAGTCCCAAAAAGTCCCAAAAAGTCCCGAAACCCTTTGCGAAACCAGAAGTCGAAATTGTCCCAGGATCGGATGTCCCAGGATCGGCGGTGGTAGGCCAGGAATTTTCAGGAGGGGGATGCAAACTTTTTAACAAACCGGAAGCCAACCCAAGTCAAAATATTTTAGAAATTGTCCCAGGATCGGATGTCGGACTCTTTGCAAACCGGAAGTCAACCCAAGTCAAAATATTTTAGAAATTGTCCCAGGATCGGCTTTTTAACACTACTATCGTTATTATCATCATCATCAACATCATCTGATCTAGTATTCGAGCGGGCTCGGACAACTTTTAACACTGTTAATTTTGACTTATTTATTTATTTATTTATTTATTTTTATTTATTTATTTTTATTTATTTATTTATTTATTTATTTATTTATTTATTTATTTATTTATTTATTTATTTATTTATTTATTTATTATATTGATTTTGAAATCAATGGTGTTTCATGCAATTTGATTGGCTGAAAATAGTGCGATTAATTCCCAAATCGCACTATTTTGAGCTTTAATCGCATCATCTTCAGCTGTAATCGCATCATTTTTGAGCCAATCAGATTGAAGCTCTGCACCAAGACAACCAATCAGGTTTAATATCTTAGTAAAACTAACCAATCAAATTAAAGAGGAAAAAGGCACAAAATTTAAGTTTTTAAAAAATTTTAAATGCCCCACTTAAATTTAGTCCAAACTGGATGAGTTAAATTACTTATAATTTCTTGACGATGACAATGAGCTCTTCGAAGCTGCAAATTTGTTTGAAGAACATAATCCCTCATTTGATACTATACCAGAAGAATATTTTCCTTTGAACGGCGACGTTTTGCATCCTCTGGAGTGCAATGAAAGCAGTACAAATGTGCAAGAAACAACAACAAATGAAGCTTTTCAAAACAGCGAAGTAGATGTATCTAGATTTCCAGAACTTGGCACTGAAGATATAGAAGAACTACGGTCTGTAGCTGTAAATAATAACACTTCTCGTTCGACAAAACAGTGGATGAAAGAGCTGGTGCACATCCCGGCGAATTCAAAATGTAAACATTGAAACAATGGCGCCGGAAAGACACCATCGCGAATAGCCCAGCTTCGAGTTCGACTGAAGTAAATGGTCCTCTTGTCCAACAACAAAGCCTCGAAGAATGGCATCAGCCCATCAGTTTTAATCCCAACATTCAGCCAAATGGATTTCCGTTATTTCCACCCCAGTATCAAATGGCAGCGTTTAGCCACTGGGCTTCTTCAACCATTCCAATTTCAAATTACACAGGTTGCACGATCAACAACTATTTCCACAAGTCTCCCTCGAAGTCTCCTCAGAAGAAACGAAGAGCTTTTATATTAGATTCAGACGACGAAGATTGAACTTTGAGTTTGTGAAACTGAACGTGTTTGTTTGAAAACTGTTGAACTGATTGCTCGTTGGGATTGTGTCATATGACATTTTTGTCACATGACTTTAAATTTAATATGCAAATATGTTATGCAAATACAATTTCCGGTTTTCTGGACAATTAAATAAATTTGTAGTGTGATTTCATTTCTTGTGTGATTTCAAAATGCATATAATAAAGTGATAATTGAACTTCGTGTCGTGCAATTTTGGTCTGAAATCAAACTTGTGATTACAAATCACACTCCCGCTTCGCGGTCGTGCGATTTGGTAATCACGCGTTTGATTTCAGACCAAATTGCACTCCACTCAGTTCAATTACCATTATTTATTTATTTATTAAAACTTCTGCCAACATAAGAAACTTAATTATGACAAGGGTTTGGCATCACAGATTTCTCCAATTACGATGCTCCCTACAATTAAAATAATTACAAACTGTAGAATAAATAATAAATATACTAGTAAAAAAGTACTTAGAAAGAGTGAATATGCTTAACACCGTCAATAACAGCAAGTTGGTATCACGTCTAAGACCCTAGCTCGTTTGCATTTGACACAAACAGATTTCCACGTTCTAGGGTCATCGCTTTCATAAACGCTGGATAACGCATGCATATAGTATGCCATAAGTCCTTTCCTAAAATTATATAGGCTATTGTCTCTATGTGTAAGTTCACTATTTAAAATATTCCACACTTTACATGATCTTATTAAAAAACTTGTTTGGAACGTTACTGTTTTGGCAAATGGAACAACTAATTTGATGTTTCCCTGAGCTGAAGATCTTGTACTTCCTGGCAAAACTTCCTTTGGTTGGAGATTTTCGTCAAACAGCACCAAATTATTTAAAATCTTATAGAGCAAGACTACATCTAAGAACTCGTGCCAATATGTAATAGGCAAGAGATCCACTTGTTTGAGCCTTATGGAATACGGAATATCCATAAAGAAACCCAGATTTAAAATGAATTTTGTCGCTCGCCTTTGAACCTTTTCGATTTCCCTAATATGCTCCACCGACTGAGGACATAAGATTTGAGATGCATAACCTATATTACTACGGACCAGCTGTAGATATAGTGAACGTTTCGCCTCCTTATTCGGCATTTCTTTTGTGGAGCGCCTGATAAACCCAAGCATCTTATTTGCTTTGGAGCGTACTGATTCTACTTGATCTGCCCATGATAGTTTACCGTTAATCTTAACTCCCAAGTCTGACTGCACAACAACCTGGTCCAGGACTTGATTTTTAACTGAATAGAGTGTGGTGATTGGGTGTTTTTTTCTGGACACTCGAAGCACTTTACATTTCTTGATATTAAATGGCATATGGGAATCCGTTGACCAGCGACTCAGACTATCCACATCAGATTGTAATGACTCAGCATCATCCACACGTTGGATACATCTAAAAAGCTTGGTATCATCGGCAAACAAACCAACGCCAGTAGGATCGGATACAGAGGTGGGAATGTCATCGACATAAATTAAAAACAAGAAAGGACCCAATAACGATCCTTGTGGGACTCCTGAGGTGATAGTGTATATTCAATCTATAGTTTTAAGGCCTGGCCAAACGCTTTCAACATTTTATTCAACATCGTTCAACATTGTTGAATTCAACCGTGATTCAATATGTTGAAAGCGTTTGACCACCCCTGTTGAATGATGTTGAACGTTGTTGAATGGTGTTGAATGATGTTGAACGAAATTTGAATATTTTGAACATGTTCAAATTTTCGTTCAACACGCGTTCAACAATGTTGAATTGTTGAACGATGTTGAATGAAATGTTGAAAGCGTTTGGCCAGGCCTTTAGACTAGCATCTGTATTTAAACCACTTCAGGTAATATCTTTAATTGACTGATTATGGAAATAAACCTACATGTACAATAATATTATATACAAACAGTAATAATATTAAGTAGTATAATTATAATTAATTATGCATTACTGTACAAATAACAATATATACATGTACTGTACATATAATTGTATAAACAATTATAAAAACATTTAGAAAGACAAATTATCAATCTTTTCCTAAATCATGCTTGTCTTGTTGAAACAGTAAATCATTTTTAAGGCATAAAATTATGTTTTATGGTTCTAATTTAAAAAGTTGGGATCAATAATTTAAAGTGGTTGACTCATTACTAAAACAATACCCATTTAAAGGTTCAGTAAAGTGATTTTTTAAAGAATTAGTTATACCCAATCTGTTCTTTATGATAAGCCTCTGAGGATAAATCTACATGTAATGGCACAATGACTAATATAAGAACTAATTTTTTAACTTTTAACACCACAATTGAGAGTTTTTCTTTGATATATTTTAAAACGTTTCAAGTACATGTATTAAATATTAATTAAATTCTTGTCATATATCATGAATCAATGTTGTATTTGTCATATCATTTACTGAAAACTTATAAATCTGATACCTGAACCCTTAAAAGCCCCTCCCAAAAAATATAAGTTGGAGTACATACTGTATTGTACTTAAATTTAGCAAAATTATGTGGTTGCAATTTCTATTTTTAATGAGTATTTACACCTGTATTCTAAAAGCTCAGTCACACTGTCTCACACTCAATGAATGGCCCCTCACACTCAATAGGGACCTTAAGATGCTACGACGATGACGGCGCTTGAAAAACAACATAAGTTCTATAATTGAAAAAGTCACGGTTAACTGACCATTATATTTGATATTTGAAGTTAGTTTAATTGACTTTTAAAATGTCGTAGTGTTGCTAAAATAATTGTAGTGTTTGTATTGGGATCAGTGTCAAGGGCCAGTTCTCATCTTTTGGTGAGTTGACGTTGTCCTGAAGACGTGAAAATTCCCTAAGTGGCGTTGTATAAAGAACGAGGACGTTTTGGGATTACTCTTGGGATTACAAATTATTCATTCTCTTTGTTTCACAAGTCCAGGGCATGAGATTTGCGGTATCCCGATATCCCGGGGATACCAGATTTTAAGTTTGGATACTGGGCATCATAAGCTCAGTATCCCGTGGGGATACCATGAAAATTGGGATAGTGAACAATGTTGAGCAGCTATCCCAATTAATTGTTGTCGTTCTTCGCGTCATGTCTCGAAGGAGCCATTGAAGGAGCCATTGCTGGACAAAATGATCACAGGCTCTGGGAACGAGATTAAAATATTCCGCGTATTTTTTTTATGGTGTTATTCATTGTTATTATACTGAGTCACACTACATATGGACACTTTACAATTATGTTGAAGATGTAAATAAACTAAAGTATTAACACTCTTATCGATGTATTATTGTACAGCTAGGCATACACTAGTGTAGTATGAATAATGTTGTCACTCAGCCAGACTAGAAAGTTTGTAAAATGCGCAACGGAGATTCGTATATTTCTTATATGCGGGCAATTGTCAGCCTGAAACTGCGCAACGGAGATCTCTGTTGTGCGGTACAAACTTTCCAGTCTATTGTTGTGTTAAATAAAAGTTAACCTTGTTTGGATACTGCTTATTGGAATATCTACTATCCAAATGTGGGATACTAATTTTCAAAGAGGGATACCAGATTTTAAGTGCTAGTATCCCACTGGATACTGCTGAAAATTTCAAATCTCATGCCCTGACAACTAGAATTATTTTATTTGGAGGATACCGTCGTTGAAGTTGCTGTCGTAGCATCTTAAGGTCCCTAATAAGTGCAACGCAACACTCTACAGTATGAGTCTCCAGTCCACTCACCCATTCAATTGAATGGTTGGAGAGTGAGTGTAGGCTCATACTCAGTGAGTGGAGACTTGTTGAGTGTTGGATTGCACTTATTGAGTGGCCGCCACTCAATGAGTGTGAGTGTGAGTGTGAGTGAGTTTTTAGAATACAGGTGTTTAAACATATTTTTTGTCTGGTATAACGTGACAGCTTTCTTTGTTTCCAAACAAAAAATGTCTTAATACTGACAGTAAATGAAAATTTAGTAGTGTTATGGCTTTCAAAAAATAGTGGGAATCTGTCTATAGTAAGTCCTTTTGACATTTTTTTTGTTTGTATAAAATGTTTAGTGTGTTGAGAGAATTGTGAATGCCAGAGCAACGTCTTGTACAGGACCTCAAGAACACATAATTGGTGAGTACGATATACACTTTGCTACAACTGGTACCCCATGATTCATTTGGCGTGATTGTAGTGTATTAATCCTAAACTGTGTCGTTTTTGTTTTTTCACAGTTCTGAATTGTGTGAATCTTTTAACTCGCATTATACCATACATATTTGAAGATCCAGACTGGAGAGGTTTCTTTTGGTCCACAGTTCCTGGAGAAGTTGTAAGCATGTAGTCCAGCTGCTAGCGACCAGAATTGTTCCTTTTATGATACAAGCATGAAACTTGGCACGTAGATAGAGTTACTACTGTTGATGATTTTCTGATATAGGGCGAACGTTACGCAGATTTGTTCCTGGTTGCCACACTTTCTTATAAGTCTGTACTTTAATAGGTAAATTGGAAGAAAAGCTCGATTTTGTGGCAACCAGGAACAAATCTGCATTGGCCCTATATCAGAAAATCATCAGCAGTAGTAACTCTATCTAACTACATATAAATGATTCGTGGTTTCTGCTAGATACCCTTCAGATTGCTGCTGTTGACCTAGCTTGCTTATTAGCTCCCCACTACTGTATATATTAAGCAAGTACTGCAATATTACCTTGTTGTTTAAATTGAACACTACATGTAATTATTTGGGGGGTTTTTAAATGTTTTATTCTATTTCATTTTAGGCTGATCTTGATCATGCAGGCGGAATGACTGGAAGAGAAATGGTAAACTATATTTATGGGATAATATTTGTACTAGGGATGAGCCGATCGCTAAAAAGTGCCGATTAATCAGCCAAAGCTGATTACTCCGGTGTCAAAGTTGACTAAGTCTAATTTCTCATAAAGTGAATTATCCAACACGCTGCCAGGTCAAACGTAATATAATTGGATTTGACTCAACATAAGTGTAATTATATATAAATGTCACTGAATAATCTAATAATAATAGTGTACTGTATTTCCGACTGGGAAAGGTGAGATCTCAACTCTCAAGTTGTTTTATTCCTAGTGTAAATATATAGTAACGCGATATGTAGTGGATTAGGTACGCGCAACAAAAACAAGATGAAAATGCAGATTTTAGAGTACTCTTTCTTAAAAAAAAACAACAACTTGTGAATAATCGGCAAACAGCCAATTATGTGTTAACAATCGGTCGATTGCCGATTATTTTGAAACAGCCGATTATCGGCCGATTAATCGGTTGTACCGTCAATCGGCTTATCCCTAATTTGTACAGTTACTGTTTTAATTATACAGTATAATACATGTATATTAACATAATGTACAGGCAAGTGAGTATACTGTACTAGTACTGTATTGTACATATATCTTTTGTATTTTTAGAACACAGAGTCCTCGCCTCCAATGGCTCAATCACTATTGAACTCTTTGGCAGTAAGTAGAATTTGAGTGAATTGTACTGTCTGTAGTAATTTCCTTCATTTTAAATTATTTTTTCTTTTGCATTAATTTTTTTTATCCTGAAGTGATTTCTAATTTTTTTTAACTTTTTTTCTGTAGGATCTATTATTCTGTCCAGATTTTACTGTGCATTCAACAAAAAGAATAGGCCCTGTGAGTAATTTGCAATCTGTACTGTACTGTACTGTACTGTACTGCAGTACTGTACTGTATTACTGTACTGTGCACTGCACTGCACTCTACTGCACTGTACTGTACTGTACTGTACTGTACTGCACCAGTGTGGATTATAACGGTCGGCAATCGGCTATTTGCCGACCAAAAATACGAAATGGCCGACCATTTCTGTTCTGGTCGGACATTTTGACCGACCGAGAAATATAAATTAAAAACAAAAATAAATCGCATATTCTGTCTATCTGAAAAATATATATTAGTATATACAGTATGTATTAACAGCTATGAACTAAATGCTACAACAACGAATCCACCATCCAGCTATGGATTTAAGAAATCAAACAACAAGTTCGCTAAGCACTCACTTTATCTCTCCTTATATATTACTGTATATAATTACACTTATTTACATCGACTCCCAACCCCAAATCCCTGCTGATGAGACCATCATAGAAGGACGAAACGTGCGTCAAGGGTTGTGTCCTAAGATCCTGATTGCATTATATACTATACGTTACAAATCTTTTATTCTTTAATCCTTCTTCTGATGTTTTTCCATGGTTCTCAAGCAACATTTTTACACTGCATGTCCAACAGCGTGGTCCGCGTCGCCTTTCATACGCAACATAGCCAGAGGCTGATTGCGCTTTTTATTCAAATTCCCTTCTAACCTCTAAGGAAATATTTGTCAGTTTTTTTAATCCAAGTCAAAGTTTAAAGATAAATTTCCTATTCTTCAAAAAATCGTCACAGTCACACAATCACAATTTTGATCGAATATCAAGTTTCATATTCGATGACTCATCTTTCTATATTCTTGCCAAACCCAGCGGCGATTTGTAAACAATTCGAAAGTGTTTTGAAGGTTTATTACATGACCTTAACCTGTCTAAGTTTTGTACATCCTTGCGCAAATGACGCAACGATTTGTTCTCGAAAACAATGAAATATTTATCATTTCAGTATAGTGTTGCTGTTGCAGGCTGCAGCTGTCATTGTGCAAGAATGCAAGCTGCTTTTATCTTATTCAACTGTTTCAGCATTTCGATTTTTGACGCTAGTACTTGTATTACGTAGTATCAATTGAAAAAGTTCGTTATTTCAAAGTATGTAGAGATACCACATTCAGATAAATTATGGTTTTGAGATACAAACTTGCACGTCTGGTGGTATCACAACTTATAAAATTGAAAAATTCTATCAGGCAGGAAATCGTTAATTTAGTTTAGCAGGAAATATTTATTTTTGGATTTTGCTGCCAGGAAGAAAAATGCTTTATCTAGGACTGGTGGTTCTCATTAACTACACTTCTAAAATTCATTAATAATTCATGAGGAAAACACAAAGAAAAATCATGAGCGTATCGGATCTATATATGTGATATAGACTCGCTCTAAGTTTCTCGCTGGTTTTTAACGGCTGAGATAAGCTTAATTTTCAAAATTACTACGCCAATGAACGTATGAAGTGATTCTTTTTAGAAGCCATTTAAAAACCTTGCAGCCTGCGCGGTTTATAAATATTACTTAAACCTATAAAAAAAACTTAGAAAATTGGCCGACCAATCCCGTCTAATGTCCAAGCAACTTTATAGTGGGTCGGACATTTGTCCCACCAGAGCGAAATCGTTATAATCCCCAATGTACTGCACTCTGCTCTACTGCACTGAAGTATACTGTACTGTACTGTACTGTACTGTACTGTACTGTACTGGGTTACTGGGGGTGCATTGTCTGAAGACTTGCCACCAACTCTTAAGAAATGTTAGTACACATGTGTGACTCATTTGAACATTTTTTGTAGGATAATCCAGAAGATCTTTCAACTATTGATAGTTGTGAATATATTTGGTAAGCCTTAAAAAAGTTGCTCCCAAAAATATGCACACTGATTGAAAAACCAATTGAATCCTTTAAACACTCCCATCTTGTCCAAGGGAATTTTAGAATTAATGTTTATAACTATATTTATCATAATTTATTGCATTTTTAGGGAAGCTGGTGTTGGATTTTCTGTTTCTCCTCCTCACAATCTTCAGTTTGATATCATTAGAGTGGCAATACTAAAACTTCTTTTGACATGTTTCTCGGAATCAATGTACCTTCCTCCAACACGTAAGTTCTTATTACTTGCTCTAATCAATGGTTTCAGTAAATTACGATTTTGTCTTCCTCTATCGTTTTTTTTCATCTTCCAACCTCTTCTCTCTTCATTTTTGTGCTTTTACCCCATTCCATACTGTTTGATTTTCCTTTCTCTTTTTCTTCTTCCTCCTCTTTCTCGTCCTCTTTATCTTCCTCTTCATCTTTACCACCTTCTTCCTCTTTTCTATTCTTTCCTCTTTTCTTTCTTTTCTTTTCTTTTTCCTTCATTCTTCTTTCTTTTCCATCTTCTTCATTTTCTATCCTTTTTTCTCTTCATTTCATTGTCGTCCTCCTCTTCTCTTTTCATTGTTATTTTTACTCCAAATCCTCTTTATTTCCATGCCAAACTCTCTATTTTAAAAAAAAATTTGTGCCTTCTTTTTCAAATATTTTCCATGCCAAACTCTCTATTTTTGTATCTGCGCAGCAGATATATTGCTATCGTGTTGTGTGTGGGTGTGTTAACTTTTTGGTGTAACCACTGACCTGTAGTGTGTGCTGTGGTCTAACTCTCTAATCAATGCGCGACAATTACATCGGGGACAATCGAAGCTTAGAATTTTTTGGCGTCAACGTACGAGCTGTCAGGTTGAACGATGGAAACAAGTATTCTTTAATCCCGATCGTGTTTATAATATTATTTCGTCGCCACATCAAAAGAGCAACACTATTTTCGAAGAAAGACAATATTGCTGATACAAATGGCAAGTATTTTTAACATGACTTATAGTAAACTTGCAAGTGTGATCTATCACAGTTTTTTGTGCGTTATACAGAACGATTGAAGAGTTGACAAAAGCTTTTCAACTCGTTGGGCGATTTTATATCGAGTCAGGCGACTCAGGCCAACACGTGTACTATATAAAACTGTTTTTGAATTAGGACCGTGGTCTTCAAGTGACAAACATTACTCTTCGGAAGGCAAACAATTGTCTTTGGAGGAAACTTACAAGTATTTATTTCACAACCAGTAGCATCATTTTACATTTTTAATGCCATCAAGTGTATTTAGCAGTACACACATGTACTCATTGACTGCTTGCAGTATAAAGTTGTATCTAATAAACAATCCAAGATATTTTCGAACTAGATTTTTCTATTTAGCTTATAGATACGTGCCATACATGTCAGGTAAACAACCTCACTGCCTTATTAATAAGAATAACAAGTATATATTTCACAACATCTACAGGTAGCATTCTTTTACATTTTTAAAGCAATCAAGTTTATTAGCAGTGCCTATTTAATGAATATTACTTAGGTTGTTGTAAGTTGACAAAGTTGTATCTAATAAACCACAATCTGACCCACGATTTATTTTCTTTAATATCACGGGATTGGCTTGTTATCTCATTCACTTATTAGTTATTAAGTTCACTGAACTGGCCTGTTTACAAGGAGGTAGGGTTACCCTAGCACCCGAGTCAAAGTTAGGGTCATCCTGCTGCCCAGGTCAACTTTATTAGACCTGGTTACCAAGCACTAATAACAAGTAGGCAGGTGGCAGGTAGGCGCGTTATCCCTACCAAATGCATTTACAAGGACAAAACATAACCTGGCTACTAGGGTAACCCTGGCAGCTGGTTTACCCTAGTAGCATCCTTGTAAACACGACAAACAAAAAATGCAAGAAATGTATGATAACTAGAGTAATATGAGTGCTTTAGACACTTCCCAAATTTGCTTCAATGGGCATGAACAATGGTTTGAAATTGAGGTTGAATATCAGGGATGATAGTGAATGCATTATGATTTCATGTCAACCTCTAGTTTGTGCCATTGTTTCATAATAGGTACTATTTATAGGCTATAAATTCTGTTCTAATGTGTTCAGCGCAGATACATGTACGCTATGCGTACCTTTTGTTTAAAACAGTTTGTGCCTTCTTTTTCAAATCCTTTCCATGCCTTCTTTTTCAAATCCTTTCCATGCCAAACTCTCTATTTTTTTAAAAAATTTGTGCCTTCTTTTTCAAATCCTTTCCATGCCAAACTCTCTATTTTTTAAAAAAATTTGTGCCTTCTTTTTCAAATATTTTTCATGCCAAGCTCTCTATTTTTTAAGAGAAATTGTGCCTTCTTTTTCAAATCCTTTCCATGCCAAACTCTGTATTTTTTAAAAAGTTTGTGCCTTCTTTATCCTCTAGCTGAAAATCAGGCATTACCCAACAAATGGTTGGCCCATTTCTCTTCATCTGAAAACAGGTTCGGTTTCAGACAAAATGATTTGCCGTACATACAGTACCTAAAAAAATAAATTCTGAGTGTTGAAGTTACTTTCTGTTTCATTCCTAGACATGCCCTGCCATTATTTACGTCTTTACTGAATACTGTCTGTTCTTATGATCCAGTTGGGTATGGAGTTCCGTAAGTATGATCTACCAAAGTTCTACACAATGGCAAAGCTAAGCATAGACAAACGTCATGCTCACTGACCTATACTTAAAAACTTTTAATTAAGAACGGCGATGTTTAACCCTTTACCAGCCAGGGCTCAAAATAACGGCCGGTCACCGGTCAATGACCGGCCAAATTTTTAATGTGACCGGTCAAATTTGTATAACGCCGGTCATTTTGACCGGTCATATTACTTGCAATTAATTTTATTACTTCCATTTGAAGGAACTTAAAATGATTGTTGTTCTGCTGTTCTAGATCCGTTTCATAATGTCTGATATATATTGTGTGTGTGTGCATGCATTTCCTTTTTATGACCAACGTTCATATCAGTACTAGCTTTTTTATATAGCATAGAATATACTTTACATGTTTTTTGTTGTGTTGTGGGTTTTTGTTTGTTTTTGTTGTTTTTGTTGGGGTTTGTTTTGTTTGTTTGTTTGTTTGGGGGTTTTTTTTTGGGGGGGGGGGGCGTCGTGAAATTTGACTGGTCAAAAATCGCCTTTGACCGGTCACAATTGACGGTACCGAAAAAGATGGCAACGGTACCGAAAAAGATGGCGGCGGTACATTTAACCACAATGCTTTGCGACCTCAAATCAGCTCAAATAACAACTAAACATTGTTTATCATGTTAAAATGGATTAAACCAGCAAGAACTTCATTCCTACCAAAGTTTACCCTTTTAAAACCCTATCCGATTATTCTGCGAGAAACAATATTTAATGTACGCAAGGGATTGTGGTTAAATGTACAAGACGCCATCTTTTCCGGTATGGTCAATTGGAACTGACCAGTCACCATGACCGGCGTAACATGAAACGTTATTTTGAGCCCTGCTAGCCACAGTTCCTTTCAGTTGTTTACGTATTAATTTTACTCTGGCTAACGCCAGACAATTCACTCTGGCTGACGCCAGACGATTTTACTCGTCAAGGGGAGAGCTCCCAGCCAAACAGTCAATAAAGGATTGAATGTGAAAATCTTTCTTATTGTAGCTACAACCATTTGATGTTTGGCGATACTCGAGAACCCTTGGCGGAAGTTGCTTCGCAGTTGTTGGTGGTTCTTTTGGACCAGAACAGCGACCAGTCTGTCCCAGTTGCTGAAACAAGTTCAGAAGAAGGAGTGCTTGAACAAACACCTGAAGTAGGACTGGTGAATAAATGTTAAAATACTTAGAAATGGAATAATAGGACATCTTCCTTCGTAAACCAAGCTTTGTGTCCTCGTTAGTAGGCTGCATGAGTGTCCGGCTCTCTGATGACGTGCTTCGCTCGAAACGTCAGTATTTCGTTATCAAAACTATTCTCGCTGTTTACCATCTCACCATGCTGCCCTCATCTCACCCCTCACAAGAAAAAGAAGGCCTGAGGCCTGGCCATTGATGGCCCGGATTATCACGCTGACCAACGTTCCTCGTTGTACAAAGCTAACATGCTGCCTGATTGATTATAAAGCCCCGAATAAACGAGAACGCAAGTCAACATGAGTTAACACTTTGAAGCCTGACGACGAGTCTTTAACAGACGACTTAATTCAGTACGGGGAGATGTTCAGGTCTCGAAGTGTTAAAACCTATCTCTTTAATACTTTGAAGCCTGACGACGAGTCTTTAAGGTTTATTCTGGCTAACGCCAGATGATTTTATTCAGCACGGGGAGAGGTCCAGGCCTCAAAGTGTTAAAACCTATCTCTTTAACACTTTGAAGCCTGACGACGAGTCTTTAAGGTTTAGTCGATTTTATTCAGCACAGGGAGAGGTTCAGGCCTCAAAGTGTTACCTTGCAGTGACTTGAGCAGACAGCGGTCAGACGCCGCGCAAGTCATCGCAAGACCAAAAAAAAAATTGCGATGGAATTTGAACATGCTCAAATTAGTTGTAAGCCACCGCAAATCAACGCTAGTCATCGCAAGTTGTGGCGCGTCGAATGAGACAAGCTAAAACTTGCGGTGATTTGCGTTCTCGTTTGTCAAATGTGACTGGAGTTATAAATATTTGTGTTTCCATAGTCATTTTACGATATGATAGAATTTTGAAATAAAATACAGTATACACTCTTTGGAAAAAAAATGGGAGGAATACGGAGTGAACCAGCCATAAGAAATGATGTTCCGCGCTTGTTTTTCTTTACTCTCTTTCGTTTTTCTTTCAGCTTGGTGCACAAGAAAACCTCTTTTGCAACTATTTGTCTCGTATTCATAGAGAAGAGGTAACTGTACTATGATACTTTATAACTCAGTCTTGATTCTCAGTCCGATTTTCCCCCGTAATGACTCAATTAATAACTACTTAATAACCGAGAGTGAGGTCTTTACGGTAAAATATTAAACCGAGGTCTTGCTGTATTGACCAAGCGATAGCGAGGTTAATACGTTCAAGACCGAGGTTTAATATTTTACCGTAAAGACCGAACGGTCGAGGTTATTAAGTAGTTTATTATATGGCACTTTTTATTTCAAAATCAATCTTGTATTTCTTGGTCTTCGCTTCCTTTAACTTCGTCAAAACACCGAACTAGCGTTGTTTTCTTCTGTTTCTTTCTCGTCTGGATACTAGAATTTACTTTTATAATGTTCATCGTCGTTTATTTCATTTATTTTCGTCATTTGTCGGCAATAAAAGTTTCTTATTAGGATTTTTTGTTTGTTTCCAATCGTATATAGGCATTGGAAATTTTCAAAATGCCCGCGGGCATTACGGAGAAATCTCGCCACGTCAGCAACCAATCACAGCGCGTGATTTTACCGGAAGTAATCCGTGCCATATAATAAGTAGTTATTAATACCAGAAGTGATGTCAGATTAAAATCGTTAAATTTAAGACGAACTTTTTTAAACATTTTAGGACTTCCATTTCATTCTTCACGGACTAGCACAGCTTCTAAATAACCCACTAATACAGGTAAGATTTTGAAATACTTAGTGAAGGGCGAGGGGCAAATCACTTCAAAAATCTCGTACACTTCGCCGAAAAATCCGCAAATCCAAAAATCCATGGGAATTCTTGAAAATCCATAAAATCGTTTGAAAATCCATAAAATCCTTTGAAAATCCATAAAATCTTTGGAAAATCCATAAAATCCTTTGAAAATCCATAATTATTTTCACAAGAAATCCAGGTAAATCCAATGCGAAAATCCAAGGATTTTTGAAAGTTCAAAAATCTCGTGCACTTTTCAGGGAGTGATTTGCCCCTCGGTGAAGGGTTTTTAAACATGAGTGCTGTTGTAGTATAGGTGATATACATGTATACGGCATCTTTTGTTGGCATACTTACCAGAGTGAGTTCACTTGCAGTTTGTGTTGTCTGTCTTAGACATATCTGCCAAATTCTACAAAGAAAATTAACTTTCATCAAGAGCTACTGGTCTTGTTCTGGAAGATGTGTGATCTAAATAAGGTACGGCAATTAATTAAATAAATAAATAAGTAAATAAATAAATAAATAAATAAACAGACAAAAAACAAACAAACATATGTATAAATAAATCAAAACAAACAAACAAACAGACAAACAAACAAACAAACAAACAAACAAACAAACAGATAAACAGACAGACAGACAAACAAACAAACAAACAAACAAACAAACAAACAAACAAATATATTAATAACAAATAAACATATATAAAAAAATGAACGAACAAATAAATAAATATGCCAATAGACAGACAGATAAAAATAAATAAATACGGTGAATAGATGAATGTACGATGAATAGACTACATGTAAATGCTGACAGACGCCAATTAATAATGTAAGTTGTTTTTTTCCTTTTGTAGAAATTCTTGTTTTTCGTACTGAAGAGCAGTGATGTGTTAGAAGTTCTGGTTCCTATTCTTTATCATTTAAATGATGCAAGATCGGACCAATGTAAGTCGGTGATTTTGTAATTTTTTTCAGAGGATATCTTCTTGTTGTTATTGAAATACGGGGATCGAAATGTAACTGAGATACCGAGTGAGTACTGGTGGATATGTTTTCTCGCCAAAAAGAGCAAATGAATGCGCAGTTTCAAACTCCTTACTCGAACACCTTCTAGCTTTAAACCTCTCTAAAAATGGTTTCACGGCAATGTATTTTCTCGTTAGCTTGATTACTTTGTAGTGGAATACCTTAAGTTTTGTTTGTTTTTGCTGCACAAGCTCTCGTTTGTAGTACAGTGTTTGTACAGCAAAAACAAACGAAACTTTACGATACAATAATTTGAAGTCATATATACCATTTCACAGGAAAGTCAGCCATTGAATAGCACTTATTTATTTATTTATTTATTTATTAACTTTACAACCATGAAAGAATGCAATATACAGGAAATAAAAAGTGCAATACTTGAACATGATTGAAGGAATGATCAACAGGACACGAGTCCCATGTGAAGACCAACCCAACAAAAAAATTACATAATAAACGTTAAGTAAACACACGATAAAAAAAAACCCAACATACTAATACACAATACTTGGTTAGCTCTCTTCAGTCAGCAATCCTGATTCCCATTATATGTCATTTAATTTATTGTAGAATAAATGTAAGCAGGTAACTACGCCATTGTGTCCTTACGTGATTCTGGTTGTTAAGTTGTTTTGTTTATATGACATGAGGCAACACGATGTTGGCATTTGCTCTGATGAAGGCCTGAGTCAACAGGTTGAAAGCTCACTAGCAATAAATAATAAACGTGGTACACCACAATTTCTCGCTTCTATTACTATTTGTCGCAAACTTTCAGAGTATTAAACTAAACTTTACCAACTTCAAACTGAAAACACAGTACTAACGTATAGACCTTCAAGTTTATTCCGTTGTGTGTGCATTACCGTATAGATTTCGTCTTGTATGTTTTCTAGCCAAATTACATGTTACATAAAATAGCTCGGGGTTTCACCACACAAACATGGGGCAATTATTTTGAAATTTCCTGCTGTTTGAGTGCTGGAAATTGCCTTCGTGCCGGACCACTTATTGGCGGGAAACTCCGTGTCCAGTCTTTCTGCTTTTTACTTTATGTTTTTGAAACCTAACTAGCAAATTGCCCTCAAAAACCCGTAATTACTAGTACAAACTGCGCAGTTCTAGTTTGCGAAGTGTTATTTACATTGTTTCGTTTCTAGCTCGCTTGGGTCTTATGCACATTGGTGTGTTCATTCTGTTGCTTCTTAGTGGTGAAAGGAACTTTGGTAAGATCCCTTATATAGTGACATTTTCCCCCGTTTTAAAGGGCATATATGACTCGAAAATTAAGTTTGTCTTATTGAAAAGAACATATAAAATGATTAAATAACATCTTTTGCAGTTTTTGGTTTCCTTGCTTCGTTTTTGAGATATTCCAGCTTGTTTGATATGCAAATGACACAACTTTTTACGTCACATGTGCATAATGAGTTATCAGAAAAGGTTACATATCTCTGCTCTTATGAAAACATGGGCTTAAGTCAAAGGAAGCATGTGCGTGTTTCTACCCACAACACCAAACATGTAGAATTCCAAGTGATTTCGTTTAACAATAGCAAAGATATGTAACCTTCTCTCGGTAACTCATAATACTCATTATGCACGTGTGACGTAAAAAGTTTTGTCATTTGCATATCAAACAAACTGGAATATCTCAAAAACGAAGCAAGGAAACCAAAAACTGCAAAAGATGTTATTTTATCATTTTAAATGTTCTTTTCAATAAGACAAACTTAATTTTCGAGTCATAGGCACTTTAAGTACATGTGTATTAGCTGGCTTAGCTATAGACAGCAATGGAGTGAATGAATTGTTAACCCATTGCTGTCTAGGCTTACTGAGGGTCCTCCTTTTTACGAGTAAAATAGTCTGGCGTTAAGCCGGTTTTCCACTAGGCGATTTTTTTCGCGCGAACCGACTTTCTTGTGTTCGAATTCAATATATTTCTGATTAGTTCCAGCTCAGAGCTCATGAGACAAAAGAAAAAGTCGCTTCGCGCGAAAAAAGTCGCCTAGTGGAAAACCGGCTTAAGACAGAGTAAAACAATAAAAGCTATAGGGCTGTTTTTTTCGCCGGTTCAGGCAGCGATCGATTAATCACTTGTTAACCCATTACTGCCTATGATGTCTGAGGATTCTTCCTTTGATGAGTA